>JAOEFI010000007.1:11163567-11182054 GCA_034621735.1 Anopheles plumbeus | reverse complement strand
CGTTGGGTTGTAAACGATGTGGAATATCCTAATTCATTCGTTCTACTGTCATGTAGCGAATGAAAGTTCCAACCTGGCATTCATTTCTTGTTTTCAAGTGGAAAAAGTTACAAAGTTTTCTCTCCACTGTGAAATTGTGCCGTTTTATTACGTTGGCAAACGGAACTAGAAGCGTCCCGTTTCTAACTAATGTTTGTTGTACAATAGAGCGACTGTTAATTGAAAGTGGTGCTGTTCTGGCTGTCCATATAAAGTGCAAAAAAAAAGTTTTTTCAGGTACGTGCGGACGTAGCATGATACGGATTGTCGCAAATGGAAATGAAAATTGAGTTTTTTGCCATTTGCCAATTTGCCGGGGATGTTTAGCAACGAGTGTTACTGGCAGTATCTAGTGGAAGACGAATCCGACAAGAAGAAAACAGTGAACATGTCTATGGTTGTCGCGATAGAGTAGTGCAAGGACATGACATGTTATTGATGTCTCCGAAGGTCGCTTTCGCTTTTCGGCTGTAACTTTAACTAACATAAAAACGTGATAGAAACGTAACGTATCATCTCAGTTATATTCATATGAATGCATACACATAGCATCGGAATAGATTCGCCAAAGGTTAAGGACCGCTATGAAATGTGCAAATACTTATTTAATTTACGTCATGCTCAGTTGGTAAAAGGGGCTCCTTGAATAATGGGGCACCATTGTGAGGGGAAATCGAATGCAGAAATAATGTTCCAGCAGTGATAATCTTACTCGCCGTAGGGTGACCTATGATAGCAGTGCAAAGTCGTTTGTAGACTGATTTCGTTCACTCTCTTTTCCAATCGATTGGCTGGACCTAGCTTGGGGAAATTTGAAGAATACCCCACCGTAATCGCGATTTCTCGTGCTGCAACGTGCTGGTGTGCGAGGTGGTATTCGTGAAAGGGATTGTTTTTCTAAGGCTGGTTCACCATTTGCAGCTCGAAGTGTTTGAAATTCCTTGCATTTTAAGAAGATGGTTTTTCGTTTCGTTTTCGTTCGTTTCGAAGTTTTTCGATGGTGTTGAGTACTACTCTTCGCCACAAGACTTTCACGGACAGGTGTACGCAATTTCAATTTTGAGACACTCCCTTCCGCAAGAGAAGATAGTAAACGTTGGTATCTAAATTCATTTTGCTACACCAACGTACACTGTGACACGTAGCAAATTATCTTACAACGGACACACGTTGGCTAGGCATTGCAATGTTTCAAATTTGAAGGCACGATAACTGTGGAGAAAAGTGTACATGTGAGAAAATCCAATTCGGAGATTACATTTAAATAAAGCAAAAAAGTTAGAAAGCAGTGCTTGTCTAAACAATCGAATGTGACAAAAGTATGTAATAAAAAAAATTAACATAATTTTCTTTTTTCAGAAACTTTCTTTCCTTTCAGCAACACAAGAACAGAAATGTTGTTGTTGGTTAGTGCATTCAAATAGGTAGCAAAAGTCGAACGTTTCCTACTGTACAGGACACTTCGCAGGTGGTTCTTACAGCAGCCTTGTTCTGAGAATGGCGGAACGCTTCTCTGCCTCAGCCGCCTTCACTAACATGAACAACAACACTATGACGGATGGATGGGGGGATGATTGGGGTGACTGGAACGATACGAACAGCAGCGCGATGGCGGCCGACGGGGGTCCGGCAAAACCGTTGAGTTCCAAGCAAACGCCTCTTGCCAGCGGCAACACGGCGCCCCCAAACCAGTACTACCAACGCCAGCAAATGCATTCGTCAACCGGTGGGCAGTATTTCGATGGAACTTCAACTGCAGATCAACACAACCACAACTATCTGCCGAACCAAAACGATTCGCAAGGATACAATGTTGCTACTGGCAACGCTGGATATCAGCACATGGCAGCAGCGGCTTCTCAGCCTCAAACATACTCGAATGTAGCACCGGGACAAAACTATGCCCCGCCGCCGCCCAACTATGGGCAGGTCAATAGTTACTTCAACTCGACACAGGCACTCCATGCGACTCCTGCATCTCGTCCACCATCGCATCCGCCTGCTTCGGCCACTCCGCAGTTTGTACCATTGTTCAGTCAGACGATTTCCGACAGTTTCGATACCTCGGCGAGCATCAACTGGAACTGGAACACGTCGGACATGCCGAGGCATCCTGGAACTGTGCCGCAACCCCCTGAGCTTATGGCGCATGATGTGATGCCCTCGAAGCCAACACCATCATCACAGTACAATGATGATCTTAAACAACCACAAGCGCACGGTCCGGTACCGATGCAAAACGCTCACCTACAACGACTGAAGAGTGAAACGCTTTCGCCGCAGTGGTCCATTGAGAGCCAGGTTTCATCGGGCGATCGTTCGCTGGAAAGTGAAAACAATCCAGATACGAGAAGCTCACAGCCGCCTACAACCGTGCCTTCGGATGAGGATTTGTCTGGTATTGCTATGGATTCGGCGCCACCACCGCCGCAGTCGGGTTCTGCGAATGCGGAAAACCTGGACAACGTGGGCACCGTGGGCCGTTACAATCAACATTCCGCATATGCATCCTATCAATCGGCCAAACCACCGCCAGCCAGCACCCACGTTGCTCTACCGGATCGGTTAGATGAAGTACTGGAAGCATTGAGCATCAAGCAGGAGCCATACGATCCGGCGACTAGCAGAAGCATCGAAACAGCGTACAGGGAGCAGTCGTTCCCTCCTCCGCCTCCTTCGATCGCAGGCTCAGCCGCTGGCCCGATGGTGAATGAATCGTTAAGCCACACGTCGAAGTCCTCGTCTACAACACCACCTTTGCCTCCGCCACCGGTAGATAACGGAAATACCGTAGGAGTAGGTCCACCCCCATCATCGGCCCTGGGTGCGACAGGTCCACCACCAAAAACGCAACAAAATGCCACCACGGCGTCCTCGAACCCTTTTAAACGTACCGGTGGCCGGTCGCATATTGCCACACCGGGACTAGCAATGGCTCCCTCGCCTCCGTCCGGTACAGCAGTAGCTGCTCCAGTCCCGCCGTCGAACGTTGGTGGTAATTCATTCTATTACCAGCAGCAGCAGCAGCAGCCTCCGACGTTGTTGCAACCGCAACAGGTGACGCTACCATTAGGAGAGGAGGCAAACAACGTCGAAACGTTAACGCCAGAAAATCAGGAAATACTTGTCGAAACGCGGACCACCGAGCATGTGGAAAACCATGAAATTGCTCCCAGTAACGACCGTAACCAGTACCTCCAAACGGGCCACCTGTCGGAGGATGGTTACGGGGCGGATGTTACGAGCATCGGCAGCATTGGTAACAGTAACGCTCGTGTCCATCCCAGCTCGACGGCAACTACAGCTTCCAGCACTGGGACGGAATCGAACAACAGGCGGCTACCTCCACCCGGACTGTCGCGTTACGTACCGGGCCAGAACCAGCAACAGCCCAACTCAAGCGTGCCTCCAGCAGGTCAATGTTTCCCCGAGCCTCCGCCTGGACTCGATCGCATGGTTCCCGGGATGGATCCGCACGACAATGTTTCCAATCTTTCTCTCCTGGAGCGTCAGGCGGACGGTGAGGTATCGGACAGTACGACCGGGCCGTCCGCTGGGTTGCAGCAGTCGTCGGTTGCCACATCGTCAGGTCACGTTTCGCAGCAGCACTATCACCACAGTCACCATCACAGTCACGAGCGCGTCGATATGAGTGATCGAAACCTGTACCGCGTGCCAGGCGAGAGCGACAATCATCACCACAACCAGCAGCGGGTCGTTCCCGGTGGGCTGGAGAATGATCGTCCAGGACCAGCACTGACGTCATCATCATCATCGGCATCAGGATACGGTTCCGGTGCTGGCGGAGCCACCGTACCAGTGGCCGCCCCATCGGGTTCCTCTACGATCGCCGTAGGAACCCCGGCAGCAGCACTGGACATGCCCGAGGAACAGCGCGAGCTTGTCATGGATGGAGAAAATCCCGACGATCGTCGCGAGGAACCTCTCGTTGGTGGCAATCCGCAACCTACTCTCTCCGGCACTGCAGGCCCTGTCTCACCTCCCGGCCCGACGGTGGAAACGGATTCGAATGTAATAATTGAAACTTCTCGCAACGTGGAACCGTCCATTACGTCCACGGCGGACGAGAGCGATAAGGGAGAATTTTACGGCGGTGGTGCCGGGTCCAAAGGACGCCGTGAGGACGACAGTCTGCGTCGATCGAACAAGAGCAAAAGCTCCCGCGACCGCTACGATACGGAAGACTCGGATTACAGCGAGCACGAGCGTCGCCGGCGGGAGAGCAGTCTTGGGGCGGCCGCCAGCGGTGGTCCAAGCGCTGGTACCGGCGGTGGAGCGATTGCTGATACGGCTAGTCATCGGCACGAACGGCTGCGCCATCGCACGGCCGGTGGAAGCGAACGAGACAAGGACAAACGGAAGGACACCGGACGGGATCGCGATCGCGAAAGGGACCGAGAACGTGATCGAGATCAGCGTGAACGGGGAGACCGTGAGTATGACTACCGTGATCGGCGAACCGAACGAGACAAAGACAAACGGAAGGACACAGCACGTGATCGAGATCGCGAAAGGGACCGAGAACGTGATCGTGACCAGCGTGAACCGGGTGACCGTGGACAGTGGACCGCTGATCGAAGCAGGTAAGTTGTGCAGAATGTTTTGTTTTTTTTTCTCGAAAGTCTTCCGTTGTTTCTAATTTAGATTTTTCCATTTTGTTTTAATAAATTCCTGCCTGGGACAGATATGAGCGCGAGCGGTACGGGCGTGGCAGCAAGTATGATCGCGAAAGTCGCTATGAAACCGACGGCTCCAAGTACGAAACCGAACGATCGGCCCGGTACGACAAGGATGACAAACGATACACCAGCTCGCGCGATGACTATTACCGCAAGCGGGACGAACGGGGTCCGGCTGATGAGGGGCGTGCGACTGGTGCGGTCGCCGGGTGGGACCGCGACCGGGACGGATCCGATAGACGGCAGCGAAAGGAAAAAGAACGCTCCGATCGTTACCGCGGAGAGGATCGAAGGAAAGGTACGTGAAGCATAGTTGGCCCACTAAGAACAGACATGCCGTTAGCAATTCTTAACAACTGTTGACTCATACAAATAGGTAAACCGATGATAAACAAACATACAGTTTATCAGCACCTATTTTTTTCCCTTTTTTCTCGTTGTCTCCTTGAGACACAGTGGCAAAAAAACGACATATGTTTTTCGAAAATTACACATTGAATGTTACTGGAAGTAAACTAGATGAAAATCTTGTAATATGCCAAAAGTGCACTAGGCGTCACTACCGCTCTCTCGCTTTTGTGTCACAGTTTCGACGAGCCGGGCATCATCTCACTCCACCAGGCCGGTCTTCCGGTGACGTCCGGTGTCTGCATTATTTCCGACTCCATACGCACGTACACTTCCCCATCGGAAGCCCCGAGCGGTGAGTTGACGATGAAATCTGGCGGCGCCAGTGAGTCCACCATCGCGATGGCGTCCCGTTTGACCGTGGGCAGCAGCTGAAGAATGGCCTTGTGCAGCAGTGGCAACGCGTTGCGCTGACACTCGGGCGCAATATACCCACCGGAAAGCAATGTTGGCAGGTGCTTCAGGATGAGCGTGCTTCCGTAAAGTTGCGCTAAGCATGTGAGGTACGCCTTCTCCGCCCTTGGCTGCATTGATTCGATAAAGTTGTGAAACGCACAGAATATTGTTCGCTACGGTGAAGGGTGGTGTGATTACCGGTAGGAAATGCGACTTAGCTAACATCTCCTCGCTGCTTACCTCACCAAATACGAGTGCCAAATCTTTGGCGTAGAATGTTTGAGTGTTATTGCGGACATCGAACTTCGTCTGGCCCTGGCGAAGGAGGTCCTGACTCCTCTGGTAGGTTTGTTCGAGGATTGACACCGTCAGCCAGCTTAATGCGTGGAGAATGTCTATAGTAACAAGCAATAAGGGCGGATCAATATTTTAATTAGCAAAATTATCGCTGTCTCATTTGAATGAGACCTCTACGTGCCTTGCAAATTCATGACGTGTTCCACTTCTGTCCAGTGCACTCGCCGCTTGATAATGCTATCGAAGTCGACCAAAAACTCCATCGATCGTAGTGGCGTTACGTGGGCGAATCGCTCGTAGCCACCCTTCGCCCGAATGCCCACGAGCTGATGGGACGCTTGCTGAAGCAGCACATTGTTTTCCCCCTCGTACGTCACGTTCGCGTCGTTGTCCGCCCGGAGATCGGCCAGACCGGCCATCTTCAGGTAGCCGTGCCCACCGCACGCCTCCCGACAGTCCTGAATGCCATCCCGGGCCGCCCAGCTGCAGATGGGCTTGATGGCGGACGCGATTGTGTGGATTTCGAGTAGTTCGCGCCCCGCGTGCTCGTCTCCCTGCTGCAGCATACGTACCTGCGTCTCGCCGGACACTCGGGCCAGCCAGTCATTGAACAGCTTCAGCGCAACGCAAGTGGCCAAGTGGGGCAGAAGGCGATGCTGCTGCGACTGGTACTCCAGAATCGGTAGCTCTTCGTCGTCCACGCCAGTCTCCGCAGAGGGACCGAACTGTTTCCTCGCTGCCGAGTATCGAATGCCGATGGTAAGCGCTTTAGCCAGCAGGGTCTGCGACACGGTGCAGATGTTCACCCGCCCGAGCACCAGTGGTCCCATGGTGAGCGCGAACCGCACGGACGGATCATCGAACGGGGACTCGAATTCGCCAGTGTCCTCGTTGACGTCCCCCAAGCGCGCCAGCAGGTGATCCCGCGGGATGCGATAGTGGTGAAACATGATGAACCCATTGTCCACCCCATTCAGGCCCGCCTTCTCACCCAGATCGCCCACCAGGAGGCCGGGGAAGGTGTGCAGCGTATGGACATCCCTGATGGGCACCAGAAACCCGTTCACTCCGTGCCCGACACCGTCGGGGGTGAAAAGCTGCGCCCAGACGATCATGTGCGTGCAGGTTTTGGCCAGGTTCCCCGCCCAGCACTTGGCCGCCTCGAAGTCGGGCGTGTGCAGGACGAACTCCCGGCTGCCCTGGTCGTACGTGGCGCGAGTGCGAATGCCTCTGGCGTTCGTACCGTGCGACACCTCCGTCAGGGCGAACGAACCCGTGATCTGGCCCGACTCGGTTTGCTCGATCACGTGCGCCAAACGTCCGGTGTCGAACATTCGGATCGCCCCGGTGAACAGCAGGTAGCTGACGGTCAGCCGGACCAGCAGCGACATGTCGTACTCGGCGATGGTGGAGTAGTACACCGAGGCCAGATCCGGCCGCGCAATAAAGATGTCGTAGTGAAACAGGCGCGATCGCTGCAGGGCGTTCAGCTGCAGCATCGCCAGCCTACGGCGCTCGTCCATTGGGAGGACACGAGTTGACCGTCCCTGGACGAAGGGTGCACTAGTGAGGAACAGGGCGTACAACTTTTGCTGCAACTCGAGGCCGCGCTGATCGAGAAACGCAAGGCGCATCCTGCGCCAATCGATGCTGGCTTCATCCCGGTAGCGCTTCAACGGCCCGTGGTTCGGAAGGGGCCTAAACAGGCGCTCGTCGTGGAGAAGTTCTTCCTCTGCAGCGGATAGCCTGCGAAACAACACCAACGATCAAATTAACAGTTCGATTGGGTCGGTTATCCGACGCAACTAATGCTCTAATTCCAACCTATTGGTATCGAAAGCAGGTGCCATTTCTACGAATTTAAAAAAATCACGTCTCTTTCCAACTTTCGACTGTAGGAGCGCTATCCACCGAGCGGCAGTGTTGATGATGAACTATCGGCGACCCGGTACACTTCTTCCGCAAATCGACTTTCATTGGCAATACTTTATATTTTTATGTGGGTCTTTGTGGGTGATTCGAAAAGTGTCGCATGGCAAGTCGTCTTCGTAATCGTTTGTCTTTTCCTGTGCGTATAGCATTTATATTCTTTCAATAGTTCCCTTGATCTCCACTGCTTCGTTAATAGAACGATCGAACCATGAAGTAGTGTTCTAAGCGATGCAGACCCACACACTTTTCACGCCGATAGGGGCTGATCCATTTCCTTGTTTATGCATAGTCAAAAATGGGCGAACTTTGGCCCACCTGGAATACATTTATTATTATGCATTCAAATTTTGCCCAAATGCAGCAACAAGACTGTACGTTTGGTAGGGTTGCACAGTGACGACAACAACACCATCAGCCATTTGTGACCGGTTTTCCGAGTACACATACCGCCTGCGTTCACCAGAGCGAAAAACGTGAGTCATTTGACAGAGGGCAACTGTGCCCATTCGGCTGTGTTACGGCAGCCTGATATGAAGTGAACGTACACGAATCGTGTCAGGAGATTCTCTAAAGTTGGTTGAAAGCGCGGAGTTTCCAATCGAACAAAATTCCCCAACAAAGGTTTAGGGCATAAAAAGAGATGTCCACACAAGGATAACCTTTACCATTTCATCCTATTATCATTGATTGATTGATTTTCATCCATCGTTCTTCTTTCTCTGTCCCCCAGACGACCGCTACCGTGACGGTGAGAAGCGCAGGGATCGTCACGACCGTCGCTACGAGCCGGAGGACTACCGCACCGGCAGCCGCAATGGAACCGAGCGAGATCGCGTCGGCGACGACCGCGATCGGGACGATCGGAAGGAAAAGACCGACCGCAAGTACATGGCGACCTCGGCCGGCGGCTACGGTGCGACTGGGGCAGGACCTTACGGTGCCGCGAGCGGATACTACGACCCGTACAGCTACTACGCGCAGCACCAGCAGTACTACGAGCAGCTGCGGCGCACGAACCCGCAGGCGTACGCCGAATGGTACCGCACTTACTACGCCCAGATGCAGGCCGGCCAGCTGCAGCGCGATCTGCTGACCACGGATGGGCGCGAGTCGGTGCACTCGGGGCGCAGCTCGACCAACGGCAAGGAACGGTAAGCAGGGGTTTCAGCCTCATACGGTAGTGTCTATATGTGCAGCTTCTGCTGCGTGTGTCGAGTGTGTATGTGTGTGATTGTAGTGAAATGTTCCTCCACGCGGTCCCTTTCACTGCAGGAGGAACGGATTCTGTTATCCAACCGAACATTGCTACTCGGCAAGCATCGGCCTTTGTGTGCGAATTGTGCGTGTGTGTCCAGTGTATGTTTCCTCACTTTTCAAAACAAGATTCTATTTTCCATGTTTCTGAGTGCGAGTGTGATGTGATCTTTTTGACCTTTCCTCTTTGCCTACTTCCTAATTAATTTTACTTTGGTTATTCCATCCTATACGTCACGTAACACTCGCCAAAGTCATCCGATGCGTTTTCAACATAAATGGTCAATATTCTCACTCCTCATGTACTGCATAATTATCCCCTAAACTCACTCACAGCCATCCTTGGATTGAGTTTCTTAGAACACACCGAATTTCGTTTTCTTCCTGTCCTGGCATTCGCTACCGCTCATTTGTCCTATCGGTTCAGTACGAATTTTTATTTGGCGCCAACTACGTTTGCCATTAGTTTAAATTTGAACTGTTCCACAAATTACATAAAGTCAATCTGTTTTCCTAACCACCACAGAATTTTGTTTAAAAAGCTGTTCCAAAATCCCATGCGTTCTTCTTATCTCATCTTGCTTCAATTTATATTTTGAACGAAAAAAAGAAAATGTAAATTTGGTTGGCTTCAATTACTCTTCATGGCATACATTTTGAACACCCATGTCCTGGATCCATACTCACCCGATATGTTGCACCAACCAGGGCAAAATTCATCATTGCACCTTTCAGCTTCCTTCTACTATTTTAGCGCTTCGGCAAGGGTGAATTTTTTTTTTTTTAGGTTTTATTTCGAAGTTGTTCCACTGACTGTAAACCCATCAGTTTATCTCGCAGTGAATGAAACTTCTAGTGCAAAAGGCTAAATGTTAGGTGGCTAACGTTCATGAAACAAAATCTCATTAACCATGAAAAGTATTAACTGTTAGAGGCTCTTTTCGAACGAAAATGGGTCTGTGCCTAACACAAACGGGTTCCCACGTGGTAGGAAGATGTAAATATCTTCTGCTAAAGCTGTCTGCAGTGGAATTTCGATATACTTTTACTCCAAACCGGATCCAAATGGTCAAATGTAACTTTTCTGCTAGATTAGGCTTCGATATAGGTTTGTTTTATACGAAACAAGTTCGAATAGTCCTATTTCTAAATCTTTACTTTAGATACTTTATTATATCGAGTTTCCACTGTATTGGGTGGAACGAATGCAATCGTAAATAACATAGCGACTGATCTGTAATCAGCATCGTGACAAATCTATACCGGTTACGGGTACAGAAGAGAAGCAGCAAGTTGGCGAACATAACGTGACACCACCGCGCGTACCGTGTTCTATTCACCTGCAGGTTTAATCGGACCACGCCGTTCATGCACCCTCCCGGATTGTACAATCCCGAGGAGTACCATCGGCATTACAATAATCAGTCGCTACCGTCGGCGACCGCTGGCGTCCCTGCTGGCGCTGGCCCGGTCTCGCTGCTCGACCAGACCTACCTGAGCGATGTCTCGGGGCAGCCATCGTCACTGCCGCCAATGTTCCACCACGCGCAAGCATTCCAGCAGCACCAGCAGGGTCACACCTCTCTGCTTCACCAGCAGCAGCTTCAGCATCAGCATCAGCAGTTACGGGCCACCACGTCACTGGCAATGAACCGAACGTACCACGGTGACGCGGGCGGATACTTTCAACCAAGGTGCTTTTCAACTTTATCATTTCATCCCTTATCAGTTTGGCACTTCCTCGCCCCTCTTCTTTTCATCCTTCCGGAACACCGGCCCACGCTTGAACATCCTAGTTTTGCTGTTTTATGTTATTCGGTAACTTGTTGTAGTTGTAACGTCCAGTATAATTTGTCCCGCATGAGTAGTAGTTTCTATTACCTTATAGAGATTGTCTCCCCATCCCTGCTAACGCACTGCATGGAGATCGTGTTTGGCTTGGTTTGATATCGTAATAGATCGTAGACATTACACGAATATCGTTGGTCCCATACACCCTTCGCGATCGGAATCGAAGTAGATCTGCAGCAGTATGTACAGCAGTTTGAATTTACTCTGGTATATGTTTGGATATTGTCGTTTCGAATGTAAACTGCCCCCGTCGCTAGAAACTTATGCGCTCTTCCACAATGAATTCCAGACAATTTCTACCTCATATTAATCATTCAAACTACCTCCCGTTTGCTTTATCAAAAACATCCCACACACACATTCGTTTGCTAGAATGGATCAAATCGATGCGGCGATTGCAAAAGTGGATACCGGTACCGAACTGTCGATGATGGAACCGGAACGGCTGACGCCGCGCAAGTTTCCCGAAATACATCCGATCGTCAGCGTGTCCGCCGGGTTGCTCATATCAACGAAGAACCGACTAACCATGAACGGAATGGCGGATACGGTTAAAATATACAGCCTAGGTAAAGAAAAGCACTCGCCTAGTAGGAAATGTAGGACAATGTGGTTTCTATCTTGCACCGTTTATCTTCCAGCGTACAGCGATGTCAGCAGGAAACTGTTCCAGACTTACCCGGGTCCACTGGTGAAAGGGGTTACGCATAAGAAGTCGGTCATCGAGTTTTGCGAGGAGCAGCTACGCCAAGGACCACCGTACAGCGGGGCCCTGGCGCTCATCAAGTCGCGCGGCAACTCCATTAATAGTCTCCATTCGTCTTCGCTTGCCGCCGGAGTCAACCGGAGCTCCTTTGCCTTGCTGTGGAATTACATCATTCTGCTGTTGCGACAGAATGGCGTAAGTGATTTAGCGAGTTTACGATGTTGACGTTAGAATGTTTTCGTTCCTAAACTCCTTTTTCGTTCGCCATACAAAATTAGACCTTCGTTGGAACGGACATTTCCGAGCTGCTGATGCAAAACAAGAAGGAATATCCATTCGAGCCGATTCAAACTAGCGCCCTGAGGTCGGCCAACATTAGTGGACGTAATTCGTCCCTTTCGGTAGCGGCCGTCGATCGAACCACGCGCGAAGCGGACGCCCGGCAAGATGGTGATGAAAGTGACGACGGTGCTGAAGCGTCACCCAGCGCCTCTCATCAGGACTCGAAGGAGTTAGTGCCGGAGGTGGCGCCAAAGTCGACGCTTCCCGAGAATGAAATTACCGACAAGTTCCGCAACTATCTGCTGTACGGTAACATCGGTGAAGCGCTCGAGTGGGCAACCGAGCACAATCTTTGGGGCCACGCCCTGTTCCTCGCCTCGAAGGTGGACTCTCGGCAGCACGCGAACGTGATGATGAAGTTCGCAAACAAGCTGACGCTGAACGATCCACTCCAAACGTTGTATCAGTTGCTGAGCGGCAGAACTCCCGCATCGGTCACGGTACGTGCGGTAGTGGTTGTTGGCCGGTGTTTTCTTCTACGAGGCGTTTACAAATTTGTCTCCTAACTCGAACCATTTCTTGCAGAGCGTTCTCGACGAAAGGTGGGGTGACTGGCGCCCGCACCTTGCGATGCTGATGTCCAACAGTTCCGCGAAACCGGAGTTGATAAAAAAATCGATCACAACCCTCGGCGATACGCTGTATCACCGAGGCGATCTATACGCAGCCCACTTTTGCTACCTCCTGTCCGACGTGGCCTTCGGTCGGTTCGCTGACGTGAAGCAGGACTCCAGCACCGGTTCTGCCAATGGTGTCGTCCGATTGGTTCTGCTCGGCGCGGCGCACCATCACCGCAACTTCCGCGAGCTGTCGACCAACGAATCCATCATGATGACGGAAATTTACGAGTACGCTCGCTCTCTAAACGAGGAGCGATATTCTATTACCGAACTGCAGGTAGGTGTAACTCGACGGGAGGAAAAGATCCGATGGTTGGTTTTTGGGATATTTGTAATAATTTCGCACTTTGCATTCCACAGCGCTACAAATATCTACTGGCCTGCCGTATGCTCGATCAAGGCATGCAGCTCAAATGTTTGCTCTACATGGAGCAGATAGCAGAACAGATACAGCACGATTCCTATCGGTTCGATACGGAGTTTGTGCGGAAGGTACGGAATAATGTTCTTCGGAACCAGAGACAAACATTTATTAGATTGGATTTTCATTTTCGCATTCACTCTCCCGATGTATTAGGTGTACACACTGGGCGATCGGCTGAAGTATTATGATCCGGTGATGGAAAAGGCACTGGACGAATCGGTGAACAATACCGGACGTGGCAATATTTATGCGAATGTCGAAGATCCACAGTGGTTGCAGCGGCTGCATGAAATTCTCCTTAGCAATAGTAATGTAAGTTTTTACCAAAGACGTGGAAGGTGGTTGTTATGAACGCGTCGATTAAAGCTACTTTTGATTCGTAGATTTTTGATAATCTAAAGCGTTTTGTTATGCCGTCTATTCTTTTCTGACTAAGTCCATAACTTTTGTGTTTCCAGTTCGGAAAGCGAAATGAAAAACTCTACATTTCACTTACATACGTAGAAACATATGTCCTTAATACATGTTTTTAAATGAAACTAATGCTATTTTGTTTGAAATTTGAAGCTTGGTGCTTCTAATCATAGCAATAACAGCGAAGCGATGTCGTATGACTACAACGCGTATGGACATGGCGTAGATCACGCACAGACGGCCGCCGTCGCGGGTCAAGAACAGCAACCCGTTCCTGTATACCCGGCGGACACGAGCGACATCAATAAGCAATTTAACGAAATCAGCCAACAACTGGGCCAGTTGAACCTGCAGTACACTGACCAGCAGCAGCCGCAGCATGAGCAACCACAGCCGACCCCTCCTGCTGGCCCGGTTTCTCACCAGCAGCACCACCAGCCGTATGAGTCGGGAGCAGGCCCAAGTTACGATCAAGGCTACGAATCGATCAGCCAGCAGCATTCGCTGATGGAGCCGCCGAACGACCAAGCCGCTTCGCAGCAGCACCAGGATACCAACAACTATGATAATTCGCAGCAGCAATTGAACCAGTATAATAACTACGACCACCACCAACAACAGCAGCAGCAATCGGTTGGTGGTGCCAACATCTTCACACCAGCTTCTCCGTCCGGCGGAAACGATTCGATGGCAGCAACAGCAGGACCTTACGATGGAGCTTACTGGGGAGCGGCAGCTGGTCACAGTGAGGTGAATAGATTTTAGTCGTTTTAAACCTAGTTCTAGTCGGTGAAAAGTTATAATTTAAGACGTTGTTATTGGATTGTTATTTTTTAATAAGATTTGCTTCCACCCTCCCGAAGCAGAATCATGTGGACCAGGTTTTCATTTGATCTTCGGAAGGCTGATGGTTGGTTTTTATTTGATTTGATCTTTTCCGTTTGACGATTTGCTTGTGGCGTGAAGCCACGCTGTTCATTATTCATTGGCTAACGTCATTTCCCTAAGTTGCGTTTACGATTCGGTTTCAATGATGCTGATTATTTCACACCCAAAACTGTGCAAAACGCTTACTTCCCCCTCAAAACACGGAATGCAGCAAAATCTGCCGGAACATTCTGGGAAGCGGCAGATGCCCCAGCAACAACACCACCATCACCACAATGACAACGGTCATGACGCCGATGGGGAAGAGGAAGACGACCATCAGCAATGCAACCGCAGTTCGCCATCGCCATCGCCTTCGGTGGAAGCCACCAACTGCCAGAAGACGTCTTCGATCTCCGGTGTCGCTTTTCTGGAGCGGGATGCACCCTCACCAGCGGGTGGTGATGCCACCGTTGGCACTGGGGGTGCGTTCGATTTCCACGGTACTATGCAGCAGCATCAGCAACGTCAACAACATCTTTCGCAGCTGCGCGACAGGGAAGCGTGCGTAAGTAGCGTTGTGCGCGATGGCACTGAGAATGGCACCGACGGTGGTGGCAGTAGTTCGCCACTCTCGGAAACTTTTCGTGGCGATTATTGTGCTAATAACAGTGACATGAGCAATAGACTAGCGCTGCCCCGTCGGCGGCACGCAGCAGCAACCGCTAACGCTGCTTCTGTAAGGCAGCAGCATCAGGATCTCCAAAACCATCATCACGCTACCACGAGGCACGTACAGTTCCAAATAGCTAAACCGAAGGCGGGAATAAAAGGGTCAATCAATGGTTTAGGTGACAGGACACGCGGAACGTTCCTGGAGCGGCAGAAGGATATTCGTTCCGTTGAACTAAATCCTGTGGGTGTTGACCCTACGACGAAGAAAGTTCGAAAAAAACGCCGAAAAGTAGCACAGGCAAACCACGCGTCAAGCGCCCGTCCCGCCGCTGCTGAACCTCACCACACTTTGCACACACACGAGGGCCAGGCCCGCTCGATGAAGCTCTCCAAAGCGTACCTCTACACGGCGCGCAGCCGGCGGGAGGGTTTTCTCGCCAATCGCGATGTGGTCTACAATGGTACGTTTCCCATCGATTTGCCATTCTGTAGCCGTTTCAAGGACTACAACTACAGTGGGGAAAGCTCTGACTCGAGAGCAGCAATAACCGACGCCGGTAGACAGAAAAGCGGTAGTGATAGAGACGAACGGAACCAGAAGGACACGATCGACGAAGGCATTCGTAGCTACTTCGAGGGTAGAGACTTCGGTAGCTTACGCCGACGGTCGGTTGGTGACCATAGTGAACGTCCCGCTCTGACCTACGCAATTGATGAACCGTTTTGAAGTGGACAACTCACTTACTTCACATGTTAACTAGACGTTCCTGTTCGCTCGATTCTCTAGGACATCCGGCGCCATCGTTCGCTGTAGTTGTTTGGAAGCTTCAAAATGTTGTTATTTATGCCACATGTTATATAAATTTAAGAAGTATTTTAAAATGTACAGTGTTCCTTGAGAGAATAGAAAGGGAACTACAAATATATTTCATGGAACATTGGAAAATGCAACAGACTTACTTACATGAAATGAAGCTGTGCTTCGTTCGAAGGATGGAATCTATAGCATGAGGAATGAGATGAGCGTTTGTGTGTCTACTCCATGCGACCGCCAGATGGACAAATTTTATTCAGTGTGTTGGTGTTGTACGATCATGTTACCAGTTAATGATGATGATGTTTGTTGAATTTGGCTTGACATGTTTTTTGTGTTTGCAATTCATTAATTTACGCCTGTTTTTTAAATATAATTTTGCATTTTGGTTTGGTTCAGTTTTTAATCGTATTGTTGTATTAAAACAGGTTCGTGGTGTTTAGTTTTTTTTTAAAATATATTGACACTTTTAAATTCCTTATTTTTCGTTAGCTACCGAAACCCACGATCTCAATGCCGAATGCTGTTTCAAACCGGGCTGGCTTCAACGATGAGACGGACGACGAACGAAGCGGCGGAATAGGGCAGCAGAGGAATGCAACCGCGAACGGAGGAGCGAATGGTTCACAGTCGAATGCAGGACAGATGAAAAGGGGTCCGCCAGGAAAGGATACGAAATCATCGGCCGGCGCAGCCGGTGGTGCTCAAGGGTAAAATACAGATTTCGTGTGCGAAATTCGTACCGTTATTTTTATATAATTACATTACGTTTTTGTCTTTGCCGCAGACCGGGATGGTTCGGTGGCATCTGGAACAAGTTTTCTCTCAAACCGAAGAACCAAATGATACTGCCGGATGATAAGAACCCAAAGGTAAAGTCACACCGGGCACACTGGGAAGTGAACTACACACATTACGTTCATGACATTTCTACATCCTTATTTCATTCTCCGTAGATTGTCTGGAATGAAGTTTCGAAGCGCTGGGTGAATACGGACGAAGGTGAAGCGGAAACGGAAGCGTACAAACCGCCACCGAAGCTGTCTGATCTGATGCCGACTGCCTCTGGGCCGGCCATGGCGATATCTGCTCCGCCGGTTCCGTCTCCGATGATGGGTCCAGTACGAGCCGGAGGTGAGCCCGGAATGCCGCATATGCAATCGCACGATATGAGTGCAGGAACGTTCACACAAAATCCTAACGCAATGCGAGCAAATAGTAGTATGCAACAACCTGTCCTGCCACAAGGCGCAGTAATGCAGCCAAACGCACCAACTCCAACCCCAGCACCCTCTGGCGAAGTAACGAAAGTTCCCACGTTGCAATCGAACATGTATAAAATGCAACGCAATCGAAGTAAGTTCAGTCTTAGTTGGACTATTAAATGGTTTAGATATTCTTTTTTCTTTGAATGGTGGAATCAATACTACATTTTTTCCGTCCTCTTGTTTCTTCAACAGCTTTGAAGAGATCGTACGTGGACGTGTTCAATCCATCCGGTGCTGCACCGAGCCGTCCCACAGAACCGGTGCTGGCCCCAACTGTTCCTTCGATGCCAAGTGCGCAGGGCAGCTTTTTTGTACCCGGCGGCGGCCCGAATGCAGGAGGACCAGGACACCAAGCAAACGATACTACTGCCGAGGTAACGATTTTATATCAATCAATACCAATGGCGACAATTTAATTACATATGGTATTTCCTGTTTTATTTCCAGGGAATGCCGCAATTTTACAACCCAAATCAGTTCGGGGGCGCTGGCAGCTACCAGCAATAATAAAAGGGCCGTTTTCTCTACGGCCACTTGAAATGGGAGCGGAATTCAATTGCGAAGAGCATCCTTCGGTCCATTTCCTTAGAAAACAAGGTGCCTGTACACGCTGACCTGCAGACACGCGTCGTGGTGGCTGTCCCGAACGTGGAACACACAAAACGCGGAAGGTTTGGAAACACGAAAGTATCAGTCACATTCACAGCTATAGTTTAGTAGTGTGCATCTAACGAAGTTTATTTTACTTGTATTACTATTATTTTTCCGTTTTGTTTTGGTTTTCCCTGATCCATGTCTATCTTCGTTTAAACGTTTATTGTTGCGGTATTTTGTAAGTGACAAAGAAATCTGTAAAACTTTCAAACGTTAAACATAAAACAACACCGGGCATATATGCTATTCAAGTTTCAAATAGCCAATAATTTTATTGGGAAGTCGCCGTGAAGGTTTGTGCTTCACGTTAAGTGAATCGTGCGTTCTGCTTGCGATATTAGATTGTTGTCTTTTTTACGCAATGGCTCTTCTCGATGCAAGTGAAAACTTGTTATTATTCAAACTTTACCCATACCTTTAACTCAGAATTGCGGTTTGTATAGTTGCTTTTGCTTTTTTTCTGTTCAAAACGTAGCGTCGTATTCTGTGTGTGAAAGCGAGAATTTCTTCGCGTGGTGGATAAGTTGTTTGAAACAACGCAATGGAAGAGAAACGAAACGAAAATAAGTTTGGGAAAACATGTGTACGATGAAGTGTTGGATTGTTTTGTAAAAGATGTGTTATTTTTGTTTCATGCAATCAAAACAATACAAGTCCTGATCTAGGCTATTTTAAAAAGTTAATGGAGGACATTCTTAGTGAGAGTTTTTTTCTTTTGTTTTTACTGTGCTCACGGGTAGTGGCAAGACTTCCTGCAAGTGTTTAAGTTACGCAAGTTATATTTTATATCAATTGTAAAGAGGGTGAAATGGTCAATAGAAAGGGC
>JAOEFI010000007.1:11133876-11150392 GCA_034621735.1 Anopheles plumbeus | reverse complement strand
GCGAATTGAAGCTAATTATCGTACACTGGTCGATTATTGTGCTGAATTGATGTTTTTATCAGATTTTGAAATACAACGAACCGTATGGTCATCATTATTTTAAAACCAATTGAATATTACATTCCAAATACAAATGTACCACATTTGTTGTAGTTTAAATGTTAGTCAGTTTACCTCAACGGCACATTAGTCATCAAACTATACGAGATGAAAAACACCTTGAATAGCATGTCTTCTTTATCGCATCTGGTGTTAACACATGTGTTTTCATCATTCTGTTCAGTTTCTGGTTATTCGGGGATTTTCCTTTCAGCGAGTTGGTTTTAATTTCGGGGATTTTTTGCAATTGCTGAAATTCACACAAGCAGTTGAGCTCTGTAAGCATCCATAAATAACAAACAATGAATTCAACGGTAATTTTGTGTGTGTTCACGTTTAAAACCTCGCACATGTGAGATCGGAAGCCATTTGCATGCTATAAAGTTTGCCCTCTTTAAGGTTTGAATTTAACGACAAAATGTTCATATTTTGCGCGTGATGGATGAAAAGTGGAATACACTCGAAAAAAAAAGCAGCCGACAGAGATCATGTGCCGGTTATTTTTGGTTAGCATTGGTTTCGTTTGGTTTCTTTTTCCACATGTCTTCGCCGGGGCCTGTTATGACAACGTGTTGAAAAGTAGCCGACAAAGCCGTAAATGTTTTGAGGTTTTTTTTTTCTCGCCAAATCTGTACTATGGGTTTTTCTTCTGGCGATTAAAAAAGTCAAATCGAAGGAATCTACACCACGAGGTTAAAGAGGCATCACGTCAACTGATGAAGTAATTATTGTAAGTACGTCATAGTAGACGCCGCGGTGTAATGCCGTTTCGTTACTTCCTGCTCAATCTACGATTGATCATGTAGCAGTCGAGTTTGACAAACGATTTCTACAACAACAACAAAAAAACATAGAGGAAGAGTGAGAGCGATAGGTGGGAGCACGAGAGTAGTTTTATGAGCAGTAGAGAACCGGTTGATAAGTACAAAACAAAGTTCAGCTCAGCGATACTGGTGTACACTACCACCGCCGCGCCCTTATTATCACTTGCCCCCGAATATCTCGCCGCGGTTGGGTAGAACGAAAATAAACATTCCACCGCACCATGCGCCATCGAACGGTTTCGACCGCGTAGTGTGTGTAAGGGAGCGTTTCGATCTTGCCGTGGAATCGGAGTCGCGAGATTCGAAGCTGACAAGCAGACGATCATGTGCATGGTGTTATTTATTTAGTGTTTTTTTCCCTCTATCTCAACACATCTCCTGCGCAGTCGGGTGTGTGTGTGTTTGTGTGCGCTGCACTGTCGTCACGTATGACGGTTGTTCCGCGAGGAGGAATGGTGGTTTGGAAATAGCGTTGTGTCGCTTTTTCGGTCACCGATTATATAGAGTAAGTGCTACCGAAAAGCGAAGCGGCGGCGAAGCCAAACAGTCACGAGCTATCAGTCGTCACAGCATCATCCATCTCCGGCCCTTATACGATCGTGTACCGTTTACGAAGAGCTCACCGGCGCGACACTGGTCCGTCGATTACTAACGGACTAAGTATTCTGCTTATCCTTTGTGATTAACCTGTAGATCATCGGGCGCCGACCGGTTGGCCAAACTCGATCTCCAAACGACGCGCTGCTGTCAAACGTCGATGACATTTCGGTCGCCGGTCGTGACGATCGTGTGAGAGCGAGAGAATCGGACCTTGTTATTCCAAGTACAACTGATTGTGATTGTGTCGGTGTGATATTGGTTCCCTACGGTGCATTTATGTTAATTTTATAATTAAGTGCAAAGTGCACGCTGCTGCAAAACAACTGCAAAACACCAGCACACGCCCCAGTTCGATCGCGCGATACACAGTGACGCAAGCAGTTCCGCCCCGAAGCAACCGATCTGATCTGATCGATCGACCGCTAGAAGAAGGATTGTACGAAGATTCGCCAAAAATAGTGCCCTACAAGGTTGATCGTGCCCGTTCCGCGGTGTACATTGTGGTGCGACGTGTGTATTTCGTTCCTGTTGCGCAGAACATCTTGTTCGCGGAACAATCATGGGTGTAATGAAAGAAAACTTCAGTAAGGTAATGCTATAGAGATAATTAGAAATCGTATTCGTTTCGGATGACACATCCTAAATATACCTGCTTACAATTGCAACGGAAAAAGGGGGAAAAAAACTTTAAATTTGTTCGCTCGAAATAAAACAACAAGTAAAACTTGTTCTACATTTCTCGTTCAATACTCCTCTACCGTTATGTTTCGTGTCCGATTCGAGTCGAGAGCAGTCACCGGGCTCCGATTCGAAGTGACCTTTACTAACCTTGGCAGGAAAAAACAGTCTCCCTCTCGGTGGCCGAAAAAAGAAAAGCGTTCACCTTAAACAACATACACACCGCTTGGGGAAACGAGACGTTGATGTATTGGTAAACAAGATATGTCTAGCAGATCGATCCTAACTTAATTTGACTTTACCACATTTTGTTATCAACGTTTATCACCGATTCGAACCCTTGCGATCGAATTAGAATATGAATGGAGGGTTTCTTCATTTCAATCAATAAGCGCGTGGTAATAATTATGACAACGAAATGTTGTCGGGCTGTTTTGTAAAAAATAAACACGTCAAGTACGTCAGCCGATGGGTGACGCATGGAGGCGCATGGTGTGTGGTGTATAATGCGCGAGAAACGATAATCGCAAACGGTTTCCCCCTCCCCTCCCTCGGGCCACTTGGTTTCCTATTTCCTCGAGCAGTTTGAGTTGGTTGTGCGCATTTGTTATTTATTTCTGTCCGCGAAACACTTTTTCCCGACTCTCCTGCGCGGTGCCGAACTGCGTAGATTTTCCCGCTGTTTTCTCAGTTTTCCGGCTACTGCTGGTTAACCCGGCACAACTCTCTTTTGCTTAGTAGAAACAAAAAAAAAACTCACCACAACACTATACTCGCTCGCCCGGCCGCAAACTTTGAGCCGCGAAAGGGGCCAATATTTACATTCATGTGGGATAATATCGATGAGGTTTCCCCGGCACGCCGGCATGGTGTTGATGATGCCGATTAGACTGTTTATCTGTGCCCCGGTGTGGCTTCATTGCCAAGGGTCTTCCCCGCACCAGAAAAACGGCCCGATCTCGATGGCCTCCCGTCTCTTCTGCCTTTTAATTACATGCGTTTCGAATGAAGGAGATGTCGAATTGCACAGATTTGGTCCCGTCTGCATTTGACTCTTTTTTCTAGCGAAGAAAGACGACTGGCGTGGTAACTGGAACTGGTAACAACAACGTGAAAATCAATGCAAACGGGAAACCGATCCCCCCACATCCGACTGCTGCAATGCACTGTAATTGGTTTCTAATATTAGCCGATACGCCAGTCGAACCAAACAGCAGCCACATCGTGATCTAGCGGAGTTGCTGGCGTGACTGATACGATAAGTTGATTCACTTATTGGTACATCGAAAGTTGGCTATCGGAAATACAATGCTACGTTCTACAGTTCCCTGTCTATATGGTGCAAGGTAAAATGTGGAAGACTACAGCAATCATTTCTTTAGTATTAAATACAAATAGTATTAATACTTACTGATTGGGACGTTTTGAAAATATTCCTCCTCCAACCTACACAGGATGTGCTGCAATCGCAAGTGACATAGTTTCCGCGTGAATCTATTAAACCCATATTCCACCAGCATCACCCATCGCCTTATCTTATCCTTCCTGGATCGTTTCCTTATCGCTGTTTGCCGGGACGATGCAAAACAAGTTTCAAGTCTACCAGCATGAGCATGAACAAACACTCTCCACGGGTCGTAATTTAATTGCTACCCCACCCGCGGACACGTCCGTGCACTGGATGCAACTATCAGGTTGCACCCACAGGGGGCGTGTTTTCACTAGGTGCAGATTGTCAGGAGTACGACTGTTCCAGGTTTGCAGGGATTTTTTAACCTTGCTCACATCGTTCTTAGTTCTTGCGGTTCGATAATGCATTGTAAATGTTAAAGCGACGGTCATATTTTTCCACCTCTTCAGGACGTTTACGTTATCCCTTTCACACGAAGGGAGCACTAGGTGGCGGGAAATATATATATATATATATATATGCCTGCCATAAAACTGTCCTTATCAAGAATCCCGGCAACTGGAGCATAAACTATATCCACTGGTGTTCAGCTATACCATAGTCAACACGAGCGAGTAATAGTGCGACTGTAGTGAAAATATATGGTGCCTGGTTGTTTACAGGAAGACGCGATTGTACCACAGACGCTAGCTACCACAGTGGAGTGCACCCGAGTGTCAGGTTGTTTGTAGAACCCGACCGATGGGTTGAGGTTTGAGGCAAATATAGAGACCCACCTTCATCGTATCAACTCCCATCATCCGCAGCGTGTCGTGTGGTGGTTCATGCGCAAATCTGTGTCTATGATCACACGTAAACAGGCCTCCCTTCAGTTGCAGTCTAAACAACTGGCCGCCTTCCCCGGTGGTGGAGACACCGGTTACTGTTCCACCTATCTATTTCCCAGACGGTGGATTCTAGCTTCTACGCCGTAACCTAGCCTCCCGGCACCGGATGGGATTATCGATAGTGCGAATTAGTGCTAGATTAGAGGCTTCGAATCTCCACTGGAACTGCCACTTGCATGGGTCGCTAACTAATGATTGATTCCCAACGGTAGTGGCGCGATATGACGTAGTCCGGAAGGGAATGATGATGTTGTGAGACTAGCAACACACGGTAGATTGGAAAGCTTCTCGTTCATTATCACCTCACTGGAACTTGGGGGTGATTCTAGAAATGGACTATCGATGGAGATCCTACGGGAAGTCGAATTGAATTGTGCTGGTCCTGCACCTTTTCAGCGGTTTTTCGGAGCATCTGAGGCCAACTATCTGTGAACGGCAGTGTGCTGTGCTTCCCTGCCGACGACGATGTCTGGTGTGCAAACGGGGCCTTCATTGAGCCCTGCTAGTAAATATTGACACCTTCAGAATGTGTGGCAATGATGCAGCACCTTCTTGCAACAGCACCGACAGGCTCTCGGCCGGAGAACACGGTGAGCAGAAATCACTGGCCGGTTTGTGCGATCGAATGTCCACTCTCGCTGATAGCGCGCGATAGGGAATTCATTAATGGGTGGGAACCCATCGGTGCGGGAAGTTAGATGATAGTATTGTCCGCACTTCAGATGGCCCGTGAACTATCTTTTCACCCTTCTCTCTCGCGTGCAATTGACTGGTGAGATTATCACCGTTTTGTCACACCTCCACACACTTGGTGAGCCTCTGGTCACCCGGTCTCCGATCTACCATCTGTTCCGCCTTCCTTCTCACCACCTAGCGAAGCGCAGGACGTTGTATACTTAGGGCACTATCAGCTACCGAAGTACTGGAGCGCCACTTCGGCGCCTGCTCTATGGTAGCACCCGACTTTTCCACTACTATCAGTATTGTGTTTCGCACAGTGCCGGCAACAAGGTTCCAAGTCGTCCTCATCCAAGCACCGTTCAGCTGGTCCCGGTAGTCGCGTCACCTTCTCAACCCAGTTTTGCTAGTTCCGTGTGCCTATCGACTCCCGTCCCGGACTATGGCTTCCAGCAGAGAAAAGGTTCGCAGAACACTCGCCAACCTGTGCGGATCATTCCTGGGCAAAGGATCACACAGGCCATCGTCGCCATCGTCGTCAATCCCGATCGGTGTTGCTGCCTCTTCCGTACATGTCTTTGCTACTTGGTGTGATAATAGTTGTTGTGACCATTTTGGAATTCACCTGAAACGAAAAATTGGTTGCTGTACAGATTGCACATAAATGTCGTTTTCCCGGGTGGGGGGGATTTTTTGGAAGTGATTTTTCACGGTGGTGTTCAGAATGTTTTCTAATTATCTGTTTCGTTCGTTTGCTCCCTTTCCCAGATCCGCGACCAATGCAAGGAACTGATCCTCACAGACAAACAGATCGAGGAGCTAATGCGGCGCGTGATCAAGGAAATCAATCGAGGACTTAGCAAAGAAACGCACGCCGAGGCAGACGTCAAATGCTTCATTACCTACGTACAGGACCTGCCAAATGGAAAAGGTACGGTGGAACAGTAGCAGCTAGAAACCCGAGCGTTAAAATCCTTTGCCACTCCGACTAACCGTGGTAACCTTCCTCCGGTTGGTTTTTTTCAGAGAAAGGAAAATTTTTGGCCCTCGACCTTGGCGGCACTAACTTCCGGGTGCTACTGATCCACCTCAAAGACGTGAATGATTTCGAGATGCTGTCGAAAATCTACGCCATTCCACAGAGCATCATGCTCGGCAGTGGGATGCAGCTCTTTGACCATATTGCGGAATGTTTAGCCAACTTCATGAAGGTGAGTAACGGCGTGTGCTAGCGTAGTCACGTTTGGAGCAACGAAACGGGCCGGGGTGGCCGCGTGATTTGAAAGATCGTATCGAGACGTCTGTGTACGACGATAAACTTGTGCCGGGATATGGGAGAGATTTGTGGAAGATGTCACAATCGATCACCATTCTGTACGTTTCGACGTACTCTTACTCCCGATCCTCATCTATCTTATATAGCCGATTTGATAACGTCCGATTCCTTCCTTTGCCCCAAAAACATCAGGAACACTCAGTCTACGAGGAGCGTCTGCCGCTAGGGTTCACATTCTCATTCCCGCTAACGCAGCTCGGCCTAACCAAAGGTATTCTCGCCCGGTGGACGAAGGGTTTCAACTGTTCCGGTGTCGTCGGCGAGGACGTCGTGCAGCTGCTGAAGGACGCCATCGCCAGACGAGGGGTGAGTTTGATCGGGGGCTGCTGAGTTTTTTTATTCTCCATCGCGATGATAGTTTTCCCGAGGTGGATTCGCAAATTTACACCATGACTTTCACGTGTCAGTTGACTTTCACGAGTACAAAAGAGGCTCACCTTGATAGCTTGATCATAAATGTACATCCGTATCTATATCCATTTTATCGCCGATCAAACACTCTACCACGACGTCGTACCTCGATGAAAAACAAAATTGAATCCGATGAACAACGGGACGACGCATCCGATGACACATACATTATATACCCTCGTCCCTATTTTTTCGACCGGTGTTTGGTGGCGACGGCGACATTACGGCATTGTAAAACACTTCAAAACCCACTATCGACCACAACGACATTCAACAACCGCAAACATCAATATCGGCCCTCCCGTCGTGTCCTACTCGCTGAACGAATTGCGCCGTGTGCGTCGCGTTTTACCACCCAATCCTTGCGCGTACACACACGTTGGCCACATTGTTTGGGGGGGAAAATTGAAAAACATAATAACCGTTACATTGATGCAAAAAACATCGACGCGCAAACAACGACTCGCACGCGTGCAGGATGTTAACATAGCGGTGATGGCAATTCTGAACGACTCCACCGGAACACTGATGTCGTGCGCGCATAGTAATCACGACTGCAAAGTCGGAGTGATAATTGGTAAGAATTTGCAAACCGCGCTCCGTACGCTCCGGTTGCCGTTGGGAATGGAGCGCGATTCAGTGGGATACTAACCTGACCGAGGTGGTGACGGTGGCCAAAGCCGCTAACGCCACCCGAGACTCCATCCGCAACGGCAACGAACGGAAACAAAATTCCAAATCGTTTCCAAAATGGACTAGATCCTTCCTCCGCTTTCCCTTCTACGATAGTTCGACGTTCTGTTTCTAGTGTACGATTTTGGTTCTTTCCGATCTTTTCCTTTACCATTTCTTCGAATATTTCTATATCCTTCTTTTACGAACTCTCTTCTTTTGCATTTTATCTATACGACATCACCGTTGCGCGCTCATGTGCGACCGGAAACCGGTAAAAACCGCCCGCAAATGACACCGCCCTTGTTTCCTGTTCTATCTTCTGCCCCACTGATACGTGCAATCTTACACCGCAGCTAGTATGGGAAACGGATAGTCCGTTTACTTTATTTCTTATGGATGTTCACCTCGTTCGACTATTTGCACCCATCTGCAACCATCCCGTTGCATCCATCGCATCGCACAATCATGACGGTGCATGTGGAACGCTAGATCGTAGAGCACACTTTCTTGCAATTTATGGAACTAAACTCCACATCGTTGTGAAACAAAACTAAACAACAACCGCATTGCAACACGTGTCAATTAAGCTGATAACGGGGTTTTAAGCATGTCGACGAGCCGGCGATCACTGTTGGTTCAGCTGTCCGGATCTTAATTAAAAACTATGCCTAAAGGTCTTGGATTTATGACACTTTCTTGAACAGGAAGATGGATGAAGTGTGGAATTAGCTTCGGTACTTGAGCAGCGTAAGATTCAGCCAGTATAATGTGTAAATGGATATAGATTAAAAAGTGTAACGATAGTAGCCTATCAAACACAATAGGGCAGTGAAGTATCTCACTTCCGTCTGTTTTATGAATTTGAAGGCCCTACAAACCACTGCCAGTCGTCATCAGCAATGAGTCAAACAATCCTTTCACTTCCGATTTACCATTTACTTCGATTGGCAGGCACGCGCACGCATACAAAAAGAAACATTAATACCAATGGGGGTATGCCGTCCAAATGGACCATACGCGGAAGACGGAACTTCTTTCGTAGGTACTAAACCGATCGAATGGTAGAATGATTTCCCACGAAAGCCCTGCGGGTCGGCACTAGCGGAAAAGTCAGCTGTTAGCACTCTGTAGTGCGCCGCAGCGACCGTACGAAGAAGGAAGGAATTAGCACGCCGGGGTGCAAATGAAATACAATCAAGAAATCGATCATGTTCGTCGAGTTCACAACGAGACACCGAGGAGAGGTGTCTTTTCGAACTCGCAGGGTACGCAACCGGTGGATGAACTTGAGCCCACAACTGCCAATGTCAACGGGCGAAGGTGGGTCGTGTTCGGTCGTTGACAGCAGAAGTGGAAGGTGGTAAAAGTATGATTAATTACACCGCCGAGTTTTACATTCGGATTGACTTTTCGGTTGGTATAAATCAGATACCACATTGAATGAAATGAGTAGGTGCTTCAGTTTTGCTACGGCGAATATTTGTTTTATAACCTTCAGCAAATCCTGAACAAATTTATTACAATTGAAAAGCGAAAGACCTTAACAGCAAGTAGACTTTATCTTCGTTATGGTCATGAATCAATCTTGGTTGTCCTTGTTAAATTGTAGCCAAATGGAAAACACGTAAATATAGCTTACTTCCGATACATACTCGCATTCAATCGTAGTATACATTTTAGACGATAGAAATCGACTGCTTTAGTTCTACGTGAAATTCTACAGGACCTATTCATGCAGTTGAATGTTACTACATTCCCGCACGATTCATTTTCCATCAACCGTCTCATTCACCCCATCAAACTCATCACAAAAAACACACATACATTTTCCACCAAAAGCACCCACAATTAACGGTCCTGTTTCTATAATTTTCTTTCTTTATTTTCCGATCCTATTTCCTCTGCCATCGGAACGAATTTGCCTGCGCAACACACGAACTCCGTGCCACGAAAACAAAAAATAAAACAACTCCGCGCACGTCGTCGAACCCATTTCCCCATTGTGCCTTCTGCTATCCTCGATCTTGCGGAATGAAACGAAACCATTCCGACATTTTCATCATCCGACACCTCATCTCTCTTCTTTCTGATATTAACGTGCCCGTGCAACACCACCCACTTGCATCCGCGCACACTGTGACACTTGAACATGGGGATCGAACCCTCTCTCTTTCTCTCTGTCACCGACCCTCCCACGCCCTTTTCTTCTCTCTGCCCGCGCCCACTCTACAACGCAGGACGTGCAAATTGATATCTGTGCCATCCTGAACGATACCACCGGCACGCTGATGTCCTGTGCTTGGAAAAATCACAACTGCAGAATAGGACTGATCGTTGGTATGTAGCTGCGTTCGACCTAAACAGCATCTGTATGTGTGTGTGTGTGTGTGTGTGTGTATGTCTTCGTGGATTGTATGTGTGAAGAGTGGCCTAAGGGGGGTAGTTCCTCTGTGTGTGTTTTAACAAACAGCAAAGCATATTAATAAAACTCCGTCCCACCCTTGTAAAAGCTTCCGACAACTGATGATTGGTGTTCGTACGATTGGTATTCCGATTGGCTTCCGGGACTGCCGGCTGTTTCCGCTCAAAAGTGATGGTGATGGTTTTCCAAAACGCGTTTTTACTTTCGTTGGTGTTTTTTTTATTTGTTACATAGCTTTGAAATTCAAAATATCTACTCACTCATTTCTTTGCTACTTTCTTTCGATTTACTAATCCTACCTTTTATCTGTTGCTTGTACACGCATCTCTGTTGTTCTTCCTCCCTTTCCCTTTCAAAACCTAACATTTCTTGTCGAATCCTTCCCCAGTGCATGATTATCCCTGGAAGTACGCTTCGAATCCAAATAAGTCCTTTCCACGTATATTGATGAATCTTTTTTTTCAATTCGTGCCGCGGTGAAGGTACGGGCAGCAACGCGTGCTACGTAGAACGGGTGGAAAACTGCGACCTCTTCGATGGTCCCAAGGCGGGCCCGGACATCAAAAAGCACGTGCTCATCAACACGGAGTGGGGTGCGTTCGGCGACGACGGTGCCCTCGACTTCGTCCGCACCGAGTACGATCGCGAGATCGACCAGCACAGCATCAACCCGGGCCGGCAGCTGTAAGTGTTCGAGAAGAGTCCTGATTTCCGCGGAGACGTTGTCGCATGAGAACAGCGAATTGATCTGGCTTTTTCTTTTCCCCCTCCTTCCGCCGCAGGCAAGAGAAGATGATCTCGGGAATGTACATGGGCGAGCTGGCCCGCCTGGCGATAGTGAAGTTCACGAAGGCGGGCCTTCTGTTCGGTGGCGTCGGTTCCGACATCCTCTTCAAGCGCGGTCAGTTCTTCACCAAGTACGTGTCGGAGATCGAGTCGGACAAACCGGGCACCTACACGTACTGCCGCGACGTGCTGGACGAGCTGGGCCTCGAGCACGCGACCGACGAGGACTGCGCCAACGTGCGCTACATCTGCGAGTGCGTGTCCAGCCGGGCGGCCCACCTCGTCTCCGCCGGCATTGCCGCGCTCATCAACAAAATGGACGAAGCAAGTGTGACGGTGAGTGTGTGCCATGAGGACACTTCGTCGACTTTCTCATTTCATCGCTTCCATGTTCCAATCTTTTGACAAATCTCCAAAAATATATATAACATTTTACAAAACGCCTAATAAATGTACTTCTTTTGATTTCAGGTCGGCGTTGACGGTTCGGTGTACCGTTTCCATCCGAAGTTCCACGATCTGATGGTGCAAAAGATCCGACAGTTCGTCAAACCGCACATTTCCTTCGACCTGATGCTCTCGGAGGACGGTTCCGGTCGCGGGGCAGCCCTGGTGGCGGCCGTCGCCTGCCGCGAAGCTCTGTAAACCCCACCTTCACGGACCCATACCCGGTGACGACACCGCTTCCGTTCCCGTGAGCCAGCCTATTTATCCTCCCGTGCTACTATCATTACTGCTACTACTACTACTACTACCACCATTGCTACTGTTACCAACGGGATTTGTGTCCTTCGCCAGATGGCGAACTGGTGGCTGCCGGTGCAGGTTCGCAGGTGTAGTATTCCGTTTGGCTGCTGCACTCTATTACGAGATGTGCACGTGCTTTTGATCGTGTTGCGGTTAGTCCGTACCGTTGTGTATCGTTAGAATGCTCCACTGTTTCCTGCAAACTACTGCAACCACTACTACCACTACCCCTGAAAAACACGACATAACGTACATCCGCGACTACAGGATAATCACGTACAAACGAAACAGGACAGAAGGGCAGGATCACCTCACGCGCAGAGAGATGCAGATAGGAAACAGAATTGCAAAAGCAACCGTGCAAATTAGTTGCAATTACACACACGTTTGCACTCTCACCTAGCGTAACTAGTGATTTAGAGAATATATATGTACACATATATATATATTTAATAATAGAGAAATATGTTGAGCAGTGAATAGGAAAATCAAAACCAATTAGAAGAGCATGTAAGAAATCGCGCGGAGCGCAGCTACCCACCAACACTCGCCCGCTGGACAAAACAAAAACCCACCACCCACACGTGCTACAGATACCCCAGTCCATCCATTCTATCCATTCGCAACCACACAGCAGTTTTGCCTGGGGGTAAGGTTGGAAAACTGACAAATGCTCGCAATAAGCTGCCCCAACCGAAGAAATGAGTCCCGAGAATGGGTGAGAAATGGGAAGAAAGCTGTTTGAACCATAGAGGTAGAAGATCGAGTCATTTGCAGGTTTGGAAAGCTTTCTTGAGGACCCTAAACATTGTTCACTCTCCTCCATACATCCCATCGTGTGGTTTGCCATAGAAACGGATATGCAAAAGGATCTTGTGGGCTGGTATCTTGTGGGATTCGTTGTGCAACTACAACAACGAGCAAACGGTGGTGGCTGTGGAGTGTGAAAGTGATGATTTCAAGTTAAAGAAAATGTCTTAAAACAATAAAAGAAACACATATTATGAATGCGATGTAGTATCATTTAGGCAGGCTCCGTCGGTCGTTGGGGAGGAATGAGGATGAAGATCCTGTAAGAAAGGGATATGAATGAGCTAAATAGTGGCGATTTTTTGAGTTAGTCCCTTAGGTTGTACATTGTTTTTAATTAGTTACATTTATTGCTGTACGATTTAATACATTTTTTCGGGATAGGGAAACACGAGGAGATCAATGAAGAAGGACGGAAGGAATATTGTGCGAATGTTCTATCGTTTGAAGAGAGTGTTTGCGCGTGAAAGAAAGAGAGTTGACAAGGTAAGAATGGAACATTGATAGGTGAAATAAAAGAATCAAAAACAGGATTTGAGGAAATAAAATAGTAATTAGGCGAAGGTAGATCAGAGTGGTGTAACAAAAGAGTGTAATAAAACATAATTATGAAAAAAAGCTCCCGATAAAATGAGAAGGAAATCGGCGATAACAACCTTAGTTGAAGGTGAGCTGTCTTTTGGTTTGGTTGTTCTCTAGTTTTGCTTGTATATGATTTTTCGTCAGTTTTTTGCGTTTTTGGGATGGATGTTAGTAGCGTCTTTTCATGTCGTTGCTGATGTTGTTGGCTTCAGAATGTTAAAAGGAAATGTTTGTACTAGTACCCTGGTGGTCCGTGAGTGTACTGTACATATCCTCCCCAAATTGTTCCACAAATTATTTAAAACAATTGAAAATAAGAGGTACAGTAATACATAACTTTCCAATGGCGAATCAGCTGATTATGATTATCAGCTGAGAACATATGTTTCTGGTTTGTTGATTTCTATCTTCCGGCTTTTAAAGCTCCCATAGATTTAGTTTAAACAAATTACAGGGACAGTATAATTGCAGAAGGCAAAATTGATTCACGACAAGATTACATAACATCGGACACAATTAAAACATTAAATACCGTCAAAGTAAAGTAACTGTGGAATGGACAACTCCCACATCTGCTTGTGAAGCAAACTAATATCTATAGGCATTATGGTATGATTTGGTGTACAGTGGGTGCGTAAAAAAATTGGAAAAACTCGCAATTCCACAGCGTCACAGTCATACTAAGCTGGATTGAATTGGTAGATGATAATTATATGTAAAATATATTTAATTGAAAGTATTATTTATGGTGTTGTTCTTTGGTCTTCAGCTATCAAGTAAATGAATTAATTGCTTTTCTATAAACTAAATATTTGAAAATTTTGACACAGTCATGAAAATGTTTGAGTTTTGTAAAATAACGGACGTTCTAGTATGATTTGAAATGTTTGTTGTAGGCGAATATTTAACTGCTAAACATGGAAACACCACTAGGCATACTACATGTGTTTATCAACAAACACTCGTTGACAGCCGATGGGAAATCTGACATTTGGATCCGCTCAGCTGTTATCGTAACAAAACACCACCATCCAAGAGGACGTCAAAAACAGCATCAAGAACGACGCGCGCACGCGATTCGCAAACGAGATTTGCAGCTCCCGGAGCGATTCCAAGCTCTCAGTAGTACCCAAGAAAGCATTCGTACATGACGGTGGTGCGTTCGCTTCCTTTTGGGGAGAAGGAAAAGAAAAACCAGCCAAAGCTATCGCTTCCAATACACAATCTTCCCAGCGCGCAGCTTCCACGCATTCGCGGTTTCATCCCGAGGTGACAAAAAGTGAGTGTCCTCCAGAATCAAAACAGATTACTTTTCCGGGTATTGTGACAGCAGAAGCTGCAGTCTGCTCGTTGTAATTAGTAGTAGGTACTATCCTGAATCCCTGTTCTACTTTAGGTGCAGGCGATGTTGTCGTCTTTTGCCGACATTATTCGGGCGAACCTTGTTTAGCGTTTTGTTCCTGTTCTATGATTGCCGCTGCTTTAAAAAGTGTTAAATTGTTATGATCAGTGTGCACCGAATGTTATCGGACGAAACCTTCAGTCAATGTCAATTACATTTTCATCTGAAAAAGAAAAAAATGCTCAACAGCAGGTGGGATTGTTCGATAAAGGAACACCCAAATGAGGAGTGTGCAAAACACCCCGATGTGAATCGCCAAACCTGCTTAAAGAAAAACAGTTTCGACAAACATCTAATCTTATCTCTTACTGGGGATTAAGGTTTCAAAGATTGCGTGCGAGTCGGCTCCATCATTTTGTGCAGGTGTACGCCAGTCTTCGTGTGCCTCAGTTCCCTGCAGCTCATTACAACGTGTACTTTTATTATTTTATTTCTTTTAATCTTTACACTCTTCTTCTCTTTTCCTCATTGATATCCACAATCGCTTCGTTTCGGGTCTATCCATGACTATACCTTCTCATCTTATCCGCCGTAGCATGCGGTGATTATTTCTTCCAAGCCCCCAACAGAGATGTGAAGAACCGTGCACGGAAAGGATTCAACATCGAGAGCTGGAGCGGGTTCCAAAAGTGGCACAACAAAAGGTTAGACCAACCCGTTCACCAATAAGGCGTACCCAGCGTCGTCCGGGGAGGAACGACGAAGAGGCCACCCTAAAGAGCGCTGCCGCGGGACGGAAAGAAAACAGAAAAAGAAAATAATCATCTTCGAGCGTATCGATTTATGATGTGATACGGCTGTTGTTTGGTGGTGGTGGATTTGAAGCACTGCGGAAAACCCGACCATCAAACCGAGCCAACCCGCGTTGGAGTGCTTTTGTCGCTGGTGAGAAGTGCCATCCGCCGTCGCTCTAGGAAGGCATTCGTGCACCCACAGCCGCAAGGGGTTGGAGTCGCCGTTGTTCCAAACAACAAAAGCACACTGCACGCTGGAGTTGCATCGTGGCATATTGGCGGAACCGAAACTAGGCTATGAATCCGAGGATCGTTATCATCGGAGCGGGGGCGGCCGGTGTGGCCGCTGCGACGCGCCTCATCGAGCGGGGCTACAAGAACTTGAAGATACTCGAGGCGGAAAATCGTATCGGCGGGCGCATCCACACTGTTCCGTTCGGGGCCAACGTGGTTGACCTGGGCGCACAATGGTGAGTCGAAGATTGCTTCCGAAAGGGTTCTTTTATCGGCTCAGATTTTTCTACAGCGCTTTTCTGTAGTTTCTGTAGTTTTTTTTTTCTCGTTTGTTCTATTCATTTTAAATACGTTCCGCATCGCTCCACCGGCTGGTGTACCTTTTACCGTTGTAGTTTTCCCCGCTTTTGGCGTTTTGCCCGATACATATTTTTCTTCCTTTATGACCGCGAGGTGGAACGGTGTAGAACTTTGTTTTGAGTTTGTGATTCTTACCTCACTTCCTTTCGAGATGAAGGTCGCTAAATAATCGATCGCTACAAATGTATGTAATTTATTTACTATCGCTCTTTCTCGCTCTTCTCGTTTCTACGCTCAACCGCTTGCTTCGGGCAAAATACATTTCAAACAAATCTCGTCGTCTGTACCACCACCACCACTGCTACCATCGTCCGATTGACCTGCAGGTGCCACGGAGAGAAGGGAAATGTTTGCTACGAGCTCGGCTCCAAGTACAACGTGTTCGACTCAAACAGCGCCCGGTACGAGCGGTTCGTGCTGACGCGCTCGAACGGCGAGCAGATACCGAAGGAGCACAGTGAGAAGCTGCTCGGCCTCATCTGGTCCATCCTCGAGTCGCACAAGCACGAGCTGACCGGCTACCGGGGCTCGCTCGGTGCGTTCATCATGGGCAAGTTCCGGGCGCTGCTCGAGACGCCCGACTACGCGGACGTGAACAACGACACCGCGTACCAGGTGCTCGAGTTTTTTCACAAGTTCGAAAACTCGATCGAAGCGTCCGACAGCTGGTTCGACACGTCCGGGCCGGGCTACCTGCACTACTGGGAGTGCGACGGCGATTTGCTGCTGAACTGGCGCGACAAGGGATACCGGACGGTGCTGGAGATACTGATGGTGAGTTTGTGGGTGGGCATATCGTCGGCTGAGGGTGGTTGTAAGTACAATCGACTTGCATTCTGT
>JAOEFI010000007.1:11115681-11133776 GCA_034621735.1 Anopheles plumbeus | reverse complement strand
AGTCCCTCGCAAGCGCTAGGCGATAATCTGGCACGATCTGCTCCCCGAATCCGCCGGCGGCAAAGCTGACCAGAAACAAACGCTTGCTCCGCTCGTCCACCCCAACCACGGTGCCTTCAAAGATGCCATACTCCGGGGAGTTGAGCTGGGCCCAAACTCGGCATCCGATAGCGATCGGCGACGGAAGAATCGACGGCACATCATGGTCCAGAGAGGCGACAATTTTGTTCGTCTGCAAATGGCGCACCTTTTGCCGACGCAGCTCCAGGCGGATGCGCTCAGACAGAAGAAACGCACTCGAACAGCGACGCACTCGAACCTGACGCAGTGTCCGTCGGTGGTAGGTCCATTGTGTGCCCGTTAGTAATTGATCTTTGAGCGCCGAGAAAGCCGTGAACTCGAGATTCCTGTCGGTGCTCTCCGCGAACAAGGCACGATCGATGTCACTGTAGAACCATTCACAGATGATGAAGCGATGAAATGTGGATCGCTGTCTACAGGTGCTTTGTTCTGCGTCCGCCGATGCAGCCAGTCCCGTTATGATCTTTTTTCGCGGTGCAGCAGAAATTGTTCTTGTAACAGTAGGCGACAATCCCAGAAAGACCCTCATTCTTGCGTTCGCGACCTTCCGTCGTTTGGCGATCTTGTTCGAATCCTCACTAGTCTTAGAAGTGTTGTTTTTCAATGAATGGTTCTCCTTATTCGATGGTGAAAATTCAGCAACACTGGGGGTTCGAAACTCCGTAGTGCGATGGATGCATTCATGGCAATCTAAAGATGCCTCGGAAACTAACGCTTCATTCAGTATCGGAACAAGAGACGAGACACAAGTAGTAGGAGGGGGAGCAGGAGGAGGTTCATTGGGGTCTGATATCCGGTCTACCACGCTCTGTTGATCTATTATGCTGATCGTTTCACGTTCTACAGTGACGCTAGTCATAGGTTTCGCTGTGAGACGTTGTGCTTCTACCGGTGTACCAAAGGTGTCCAACGTTGGCAAGAGCAAACTAGTTAGTACCGGCTCGGATTGTTCTTCCGATCTTTTTCGCAACGACCTCTGCAAGCATTGAATCCGTAGATTTTCCTGGACTTCGTTTGCTTCACCTCGAAGATGCCTCCTTTGGCGTTGAGGAGCATGAGGAACGCTCGAATCGCCGGATGTGGAGTTGGCATTTTGTTGGTTTTTCTTCGCAAACTGAAATCCAATCGTCTGCCTTTTCGAAACGTTTAGCCGTGTCCTTTTTCGGACGCATCTTCGCTGTCTGTCCTTTTTCATTTTGTGCTAGAAATTACACTTGCTCCAAAAGTTCCACCAAACACATCACAGAGTAGTGGAACAGTTTTCAAGTTTGCCAGTTTCATGATTGGTAATGTTAACTTGATGTGCTATTACGTTTCAAATATATTTTTCCGTCAAATTTAAACAATACGACCATTTATTGCGAATGGAAGTAGGCTTTGTTTCACTTTATTAAATTTATCAAACATTTTATGCTGTAACTAGCTCATAAAAACATTCATCTATTCGTCATTTTAGAAACGACACCCGCTGCCAATCGCCGCCGATGCCATCAATTTAGAAGACTACACGCACTTCAACAAAACGGTGGCGAACATTAACTGGACTGCCGGCCCTGATAGTCTGGTGTCGATCCGGTGCACGGACAACAGCGTGTACGACGCGGACCATGTGATATGCACGATCGCGCTCGGCGTGCTGAAGGAGCGATACCAGACGATGTTCACTCCCGACCTACCACCGATCAAGCGCAATGCCATCCAGGGCCTGACAATCGGTACGGTCAACAAGCTGTTCATGGAGTTCGAGCGGCCGTTCTGGGCACCGGGCTGGCAGGGCCTTAGCCTGATTTGGGACGCGGCCGATCTGGAGGAGATCCGTCGCTCGCCGGACAGCTGGATGGAGGACGTGTTCGGCTTCTACATCGTCGACTACCAGCCGAACGTGCTGTGCGGCTGGGTTTCGGGTCGGAACGCGCGTCGCATGGAACGCTCGAGCGATGAGGACGTGCGCAGGGCGTGCATGTTTCTGCTGCGGAAGTTCATGAAGGGCGTCACCATCCCGGAGCCGGTGCGCTTCCAGCGGACTAGCTGGTACTCGAACCCGAACTTCCGCGGCTCGTACACGTTCCGCTCGATGACGACGGACCTGCTGAACACGTCCGCGTCCCACCTGGCCATCCCGCTCACCAACTCGTGCGGCATGCCGGTGGTGCAATTCGCCGGCGAGGCCACGCACGATCACTACTACTCGACGGTGCATGGCGCTGTCGAGACGGGCTGGCGTGAGGCGAACCGATTGATCGATCTGTACGACAGGTAAGTGCACCCAGTTCAGAACAGCGTCCCGTTTCTGTTTGCCCCACTACTGCACCTTCCAAATTATCCGTGGACTATCGAACCGTTTAGTTTTTGGTTTGTTGCATGCCGATTGAACGTTATCAGATGGGAATGCCGAAAAAGGAGTGACCAGCAATGGTATTCATTTCTTTGGGAATATTTTTCTCTTTAAAAGTTGCTATACTTTTGTTAAGTTAATTGGGTTTTTCGTTTGCGTTTGTTTTCCATTTTTTCTCCTCCGATTACGTTCAATGGCACAAAATTCATAGAAACAATATACAAACCACACTTGTCGAAATAACGGGTTTAATTATGTAGCACACCTTACAGTTTTGTGTGGTTTTGGTTTTTATTCCGTTTTTCCTTTCTTTCTTTTCTTCCCGTTTTTTTGTAGGAAAGCCCATCTTTAAGGGAGATGAAAACACATTACAGAATTAATAGAATTCAAAAAAACACAGATAAGATTTGTTTTCTTTTTGATACATTTATGTTTCGTCATACTTTGGACTGTTTCCTACTGAAGCTGCCATAAAAACGATAGAATAAACATTCGCAGGATACAGAATATTCAAGTCTATTGCTTTTGTCAGATGTCTCGATAATTTATTCTGACCGAATCGACCGTTTTGATGCTTTGGTTTAATGTTAACTGGCGCTTTCTGCGACAGCTTGGCCAATTCTTTGCTTTGCTATGTGTGCGAAAATGAGTGTGCGTTACTGTGTCTTGGTTTTTGTTTCTCTGCTAGATTGATACCACCCTTCAACCATGGCCCGAAAGCGTACGTCGATGTGCTCATCCTTGGAGCCGGCATCGCCGGGCTCGGTGCGGCCAAGCAGCTTCGCAATTCGGGCAAAAGCTTCGCCATCCTCGAGGCCCAATCGTCTGCGGGCGGGCGCATCAGCACCAAAGGCATGAGGAAGCACCACCACCCGTCCAGCGGCCAGAAAGGCTGCCAGCTGGTCGAGGCCGGCGCCCAGTGGCTGCACGGTCGGCAGAACGAACTGCACGACGTCGCCAAGCGGAATGGGTTGCTTCGGGAGGAAACGTCCGAGGAGGGTCTGGGGGAGTTTCTGCGCGACGACGGCTTCCGGATAGATGATCACCTGGCGAAGCGGGTCGACTTCATCGTCGGCCAGATACTGGAGCAGTGCGAGGAGTTTGCGGCGAAGGGGAAGGGCCCGCCCTACCCGGCCTCGCTGGAGGTGTTTCTGAAGGAGCAGTTCCGGAAGCGTACCGAGAAGGACTTCACCGCCGACCAGAAGGTGCTGGCGCAGCAGCTGCTCGACTGGCACTGCCGCTTCCAGATCATCGACAACTCGTGCCTGCACGTGTCGGACATCTCGGCCAAGCTGTGGGGCAGCTACTCGTTCAATGGCGAGAGCTGCCAGGCGCACATCAACATGCGCTACGGCTTCCAGGCGCTGGTCGGCTGCCTGATCGAGGAGATCGGCGCGGAGAAGATCGTCTACAACAAGGCGATCTGCGAGATCCGCTGGCTGGACGCGCGTGGCAAGGTGATCGTGAAGTGCACGGACGGCACGGTCTACTGCTGCCAGCATCTGGTCGTGACGTTCTCGCTCGGCGTGCTGAAGGACACGATGGATCAGCTATTCCAGCCGAACCTGCCGGGCAGTTACAGTCGCTCGATCCGGAGCATCGGCTACGGAACGATCGACAAGATCTTCCTCCAGTTCGACGAACCGTGGTGGGGCAAGGCGGAAGGCATCCAACTCGTGTGGCGGGACGAGCTGCGAAAGGACTCGCACTGGACGCGGTTCATCTCCGGGTTCGATGTGCTCAGCCCAGGCCCGCCCAATACGCTGCTCGGCTGGATCGGGAGCTATGGCGCGCTCGAGATGGAGGCCCTCAACGACGAGCAGATTGTGAGCGATTGCGTTTTCATACTGGAGAAATTCACCAAGAAGAAAGTACCTAAACCTGTCAATTATTACTGGTAAGTGGCACACTGCTGGATGCAGTTTTGTTTTGTTTCAACAAATAGTGCTACAATATTATTAGTATGCTTTTGTACAAATAATTAGTTTTTGCAGTTGCCTTTTGTCTGTTAGATATTTTATGTATCTGTTATTACTTTTTGTTGAACATTACTTTACTTAGTTTTACATTGCATTTATGTTAATCATCCTTTTTCTCCTCCATTTCAGTACACGATGGAACTCAAACCGCTACATTCGAGGGTCGTATAGCTACACCTCGGTTAATTGTGACCACGAGCAAAACTTTATGTCCAACCTAACGGAAACACTCATATGCAATCAGTACGACAAATCAGGAGAGGAATCTCGCAAAAAGGACCCTCGGCCACCGCCGACACCTTCAGCCTCGTCCACCCCGTTTGGCACGGCTGCTAGTGGCCGTGGCACGGTAGTGACTAGTAACGCCAGTACGAGCAGCAATAGTACGAGCAGCAGCAACAGCAGCAATACACTGACGAATGTGTCAGTTACGGGCACGGGTAGCACGCCGAAGAAGTCCGGTAGTGCCACGCCGATAAATGTGTCCAACGCGGGCGTGAACAGCACGCCCAATAAGGCGGTAAGACAGAGTAGCAGTCCGGCTATGTCGACTACGACAACAGTTACCAATGCTGCTGGTAGCTCTAAACCAAGCAGCACCACGTCCGGCAACACAGCACCTAACACCAAAGGGGCAACTGTCGGTACGGCCGGCAGTCGTAGTTCAACTAGTAGCAGTAACAACACCAATCAAAGTACCAGTAGTAGTATGCATACCAGTGCCACTATTCACTTTGCCGGCGAAGCGTGCCACGAGAGGTACTTCTCCACCGTTCACGGTGCGTTTCTCTCCGGCATGGAGCAAGCAAGAAAGTTGATGTAGGTGAAACTTTAAGCAAACAGACAAAATCACAGAAAAACAATTGTAGCGAAATCAAATAAATAAAGTGCTGACCAAACGTAAGTAGAAAAAAGGAAACGACTGTGGAGTAGGAGTGAGTAGAAACTAGTGATCAAATTAGGAAGATAAAATCAAACACCCAGTAGAAGCTCAGTTAGAAGTGAAGCGAAAGGAAACTAGTTTTTAAGTAGTAGCAAAGCAATCCCTCTAACAAAAAGCCCGAACACAACCGGGAACAAAGGTGCAGGGGAAAGTTAAACAATTTAAAACAAAAAGACATGCATATATCTATACACATATACGTAGCGCAGAGCGAGGGCAAACGTGCTGATAGTGCACAAACTATTTACTTTTCTTCCTTGCGAAGTAGGAATTGAGAGTTGAGGAGGCAGAACTATGGTATATTTACGTAGCCTTAACATTTATATCTTCCATTGATAGTGATCCACCAACGTCCTTCCTTCTATGCCGATTTGATCCCATCTTCCGCCAACGTTCAACCCCTTCCCACCTGCCCTTCCAGGGACTATTTCCCACCCTGTCGAGTGAGGATCCTACACGCTCGAAAAATAGTAGGACAACTCCTAAGGTTTGCTGTGCATTTATTCGTTTATACATGGTTATGTTTCAATCAACTAGGAAAATAAAATGCTACAAGAACCTGATTTACTTCTTCTACAGCACCGGCTGACTGAGAGTTTATCAGTGGTAGAACTAGATTCCAGCGATGGACTCTAACGGCACGGTACGGCCCTTTATAGAAGGGAAAGGCGAAACCCTTGGAGGAAACTCGACATGTTGAAAGTAACGACCGATCGCGAACAGTGAATATGAGGTCTGTTGTTTCTATTATAGATTTATCTTTAGTAGATTCAATTAAATTTCTCATCACACTTATGATATTCGTTTCTTTTCCCGTTTTCGTTCGTTGAAAAGTGTGAAAGAAATGTGATTCATTTTCTCTTTGAATGTGGGACTCTTCTCCTGCGCAATCATACCGATAATATACAACTTATAGGAAGACTCATGTTTCATAATTTCATGTATAATTGTGTGTCGTTAGACAGTGACAATCCGATAAGTGAGGAAACCTAATTTTGACAAATTTAAATCATCGACACATTTTTCAGTAAAATTTTTAACAGTGTACAAACCAGGTATGAAAAGCTTCGATCCTAAAGCATAAAAGCTTCGTAAGCTTAAATCCATCGTGATGCTTGTGTGTGTTAACTCACCTGTGCATTTTTCTACGTGTTCCTGTGGTTTCGGTAATTCCTTTTTCGCATCCATTTTCTTGTAGAGATGAAATGAAGGGTTTAAGTAATACGGAACGGAACGAAGTCTTTGATGAGTTGAATATTTCAAACGGACCCTAGATACCTACTAGAAGAAAGAGGGAAATCGAAAACAATGCCCGGCACTGTCGTTCCAACGTTGTCGGGGATAGCATTTAAATGAAACTTGAGCTCAAGCACTTGTAGTTCCTAAAGTTCTAGGTTTCTTGGAACTGGGTGCTGGTGCTGAACTCCCAACACTACTGCACTCCGATTCGATCCGCTGGAATGTCGGCGAACGGCGAAGGGAACGGCCCGAGCGAACGACCGCCGTCGCGGTTTCTGCGAGAAAGAGAGAGAGAGAAGGGGCGAGAAAACAAGCAGGTGAGCGCGGACGAGATCAGGTGCGGCGCACCATGCTGTGCGGAGCAGGATAGCACCACGGGCCCCCGCGGTGGGTGCAGCAAACATGGAATCCACTGGGAGGATCGCTCTCTCTCTCTCTCGGGTGCGATCGTGAGCGAACGCGGCTCTCTTATTGCTTGCCCGCGGTTGCTGCGCAGTGCGCGATCGCGAACCGGTGCGTTCCCTTTGGTTCAGTTCGCATTCGATCGTGCAGGTGAAAGGATCAGGTAGCTGCGCGCAAAGTGACGCCCGTTATGTTCGTGAGTGTGTGCACGTTCTTCTGAGGAGGAACGGTGTTTTGACTGCAACTCGCCCAGAGGCGCTGCAAGTCGCCGCCAAGTGTCTGCCGGCCACCGGAAAGAGGAAGTGCTTTTATCGAACCGAACGGTAAATAGAAACGAAAATTATCCTTCAAAACAGTAAACAAGTGAGCACGTTTAATTATGCTTGGGATTGGCTGAGCTAAGGATCCTGCCGCATTCCTGCAGTGTAGGGGGTTCGTGAAGTACAGCAATGATATCATTCGTTGAAGCTATGATAGTTGTGAAGTGAATCGGAATAAAGACTGTGCCCTGAACTTGTGATCGTAAAAACAACTCCTTCTGCATGGAGTTTGTGATTGAGACACAACACTAACAAACAAATTAGTGCATTCGCGCGTTGAGGAAGGCCACTATATGAGTTTTCACGATGATGATCATCTGGTCTTAGAAACGATCGACAAAAAAAAAATCGAAAACTAGATAATGGTGCAACAAACATAAAAATGGATCCTTCCCTAACTGATGCTCTTTGAATAGTTGCGGCATCGGAAACATTCGGTCCGTTATTACCCTCTTGGTGCCTGGATGTGAATTTATTGCGCCTTGGAAGATCCCGGGGATGCATCTGCAGACGTCCATTTGTAAACTGCCTACACTGATTTCAATTTGGAATGTGTTTTTCCTCCCCTTTCGAAATTGATTCGAAATTGGACGATCATCTCGGGATTAGTTGTCCCGCGCGCCTGGCCGAAGATATCTAATCGATGCATCCGAACTTTCCGTTCGCGGCCACGGTTTCTGCTCGACAGCCAGTTGTCCAACGAATCTCGACTGTCGGCCCAATCGGCCCGCCGTCTGCGATAGGGCTAATTGGGCTGTTTTAGTTTTATTATCAACAGGGAGAGGACCAACGAAAGCCAACAAGAAGAAAAAAGCTCAACCTTGTTTTCATTATTCTCCCCCTTCACTGTCATTAGAGGGCCAGAGGCTTACCGGGAGGACGAGAGCTCTGGCCACAGAAAAATAAATGGAAAACCTGTTCGAGATTAAACCAACAGGGCAGAGGTGCGAGAGGCAAGACGAAGGGGGAAGCGACAGGGGAAGGAGTCAAAAAAAACATCGACCATCAAATAAACCATTATCTTCTTCTTTTTTTTATTTCATGTGTGGTGGGACGACGCGGTGACGATGTCGTGTTGCGTGGTTTTTAAGACGATACTTTCTTCCCTTTGGTTTGGGGAAAAGTTTGGTACAGAAATGTTCAATTAGCTGACCCGAAGCTACTCCCTGCGCCCCGGTGCAGAAGGACACTGGAAAAGGATATGGTTGAAATGAAGTTCAATTTTTCGTTCCATGCTGCGGCATGGCAGAGTGTTAAGATTTTCGATGAAGACAATTTGTAAGCCACGTATTTTATATTGCTTGGATGTCTAAATCAAACAAGTCCTCTTTTGCTTTTTTGCTGTCTGTTAAAGGTGTTCAAACCCCTATTGAATCTATTGTTTTCCCTTACGACGAAAAAATACCTCACCGTCGATCAGGCGAACTGTCAATTGCGGACGTCACATGGTCATTAACATCCCGCGTTTCATATTTCTTTCGTATTTGTAATCTTCCTGCAGTTTTTATTTGTTCGTATCAACTTATTTATTTTGTTTCCTCCAAATGCGAGGAAAGCAGCCGGCGGGAGAAAGACCACTCGCCAATCGGACGTTCCCAAACGCTGGTTTGTTGCCCTCGCTCCGGCGGCAGGAGGTCCGATGGTACGGTGTTTAGATATTCCGATCGGATAGTCAGCCACCCCCCGGCCACAGTCCTCCTACACGGTCGCTGCGTTTTTATCGATTCCATTGGCGTCCGCCCGGCTGTCCCGCTCGTTCCCGATCGATTGGCTTCCTTCTCCGTTCGACGAAAGGCCAACTTCGCTCGATCCAACAGGTAGAGCCAACCACCACACACGGTCACATTCTGTACACACACCGCTCGCCGCATGCTGAGGGTACTATGCGCGGGGCGACTTTCGGTTTTCGATTTCCTTGACTCTTTGGTTCTGTGGCTGACTTTGGGAGAGGCGCCCGCGGGCATCGGTGAGGGCTGCCGATTCGGGCCCGTGGGTAAACGGTGTTGAGGATACGTGTGTGAGAACGAGAGACGGGAACGAGACAGAGAGAGAGAGAGAGTGATGGGAAGAGGGAGAAGCAGCCACTTTAACAAAAAAAAAAACCCGCGGTACATTTTAAAGAGGCAAAACGCGCAGGCATGCCTCGGAGATAGAGGGGCCCCAGGATTGACCGCGAGCCGTGTACGGACACGCCTCCAAGATATCGCACACAGTCGCGCGGTCCAGCGACCTGAAAGCCTCTGCCCGGGAATAGCACACGGCGGCAAGCAGACGTGTTCGAGAGGCTGAACCCGGCTCTAGCACGTCGGGATAGCGTAGTACCACACAGGTACAGAGGTCCCTTCTGCGCACCCGCTGGACCACGAGCGCCGGCCGGCGACGACGACGACGACGACAACGAAATATGGAACAAAATACGGCGCGCGAGCGGAAAGAAAGCCAAGAAATCGATACATTCCTCACGGCTGCTGCTGCTACCGCCAACGTCACTTTCTAAACGGAGTGAAAGACGTATGGAGGGGCCAGGTGCCCCGTGCGCAGTGCGGCAACACGATACGCTCCCCACCGAGTTTTGGCAGGGATCGTCGCAACCGTTGCCGACTATCAAGCGAAGATCAAGTGGTTCTGTTTCAACACGTGACAACGCTTTTTGCTTTTGCTTTCGTCGTCTTCTTGGGGGCGATACGATGTTTTTCTGTTCCAACCGACGTAGGCGTCGAGAAGATTGACGTTTCGTCGTGTACCCAGCTTCCGGCTGATGTTTACGGTGAGGGATATCGCACAAGTGAATTCGGCATCCGTCCCGCCGCTCAGTTTCTCTCTGTTGCTGGAAGTCTCCAATGTGTTTTTTTTTTCTCCAAGATTTCGAGAATCCAAGATTTACAACCAGACATCCTGCGCAGCTGTTTCTACCCTCTTGTTGTTCATACGCTTTAAAAAAAGCCATTTTATTGGTTATCCAACCGAATTTAGAAAAGCTCACTTCGTGGGTGGAATCAGCTGAATCAACTGCCAAGTATTATGAGTCCAGCGTCGCAAATTCGGAAGAAGTTTGTAAAACAAATCAGTGTTACGCGTTGGAGGAAATGTAACGAACGTCCTTGGCTACCAAAAATTAATCGGAAAACAAATTTACACACGGGTAGTTTAAGGTAGTTTCCGCTTTCACCCCTCCTAGGGTGGAAGAAGTTGTTTTGGTCCAATCGGATGTAAGATGAAATGGAAAAACAAACCCCGATCGAAAACGAAACCCTCGCCGGGCCAAGAATTGACTCCCGTGAGATGTGATGTAAAAGTTGTGCTTCTCTTTTTTTATAGCCCTTCCTTGTAACACTGCCCGCACTAATCCTAAGCTGGCGAAGAAGATCACCCATGAAGCAAATTCCGTCTGGCAATTCGAAACATCCATCTAGGTATGTTGGGAATGCGGAGCATTGTTTTGGCGCTACTCCGGCCGCACGCAGCTCGTTCGATAACGCCTGGAGCCGGAAATGCGAGCAAATGAAAGTTAATCGAGTGGAGAAAGACGCACTTGGACGGTCGAGGTGGATGGGGATGCATCGATAACTCCTTTTATGATTACAGGCGTTTTTGTCATTCCGTTTATAGCTGGCACTTTATATAATATCAATCGTACAAATCTTTCATGCCACATCGGAAGGAAAGGTACGTGGTTGGCTGGTGAATAATTAGGACCCGATTCGAAGTGTCGCTTTAGGAAATATTCCATTTGGATTCGTTCGCCAGAATGGTTTTTTTCAGCGCGTCTTTTAATTTCACACATGTCTGGTTTATCGATCATTAATTTCCATTGTCGTCTCCAGTATCCCTATTGAACAGTTTTATGTTCATGGTGGAGGATTGAAAATATATAATTTTCGACGCATCTTATGTCTCGCCGATCTCGACTGTAACACACACACACACATCCGGCGATCATGCACCGAATGTTGCGCGAAGGATAACATTGGACGAATAATAACTAAGCCAACGGTGGTGGGAAGGGTTCTAAGGACTCGCCAGCTTATGGCTGTGCAGCGGGATGCCTTTTCCATCATTCACATTCGCCGCGTTCGAGTGTTGTAATTTCCTTTTCCGCATTTATTCCCCTTTCCTCCGCAGGTCAAAAGAACAACTTCATCGACGATACCACTCCCTACTGATGGTAGAGGAAGAGAAAGGCCGGGAGAGCGAGAGAGAGAGTGTGTGAACGGGAAGAAGCAATAAAACAACGACCAGCGATAAAAAAAAAACAATCAAGTTCGCAAAACTCTTCGCAAACCGTCCGTGTGCAGGAGAAGAAAGAGAAGCAACAGAAACGCGAACGAGGCAAAAACGTTCGCGAAACGCAAAGCAACAATCACCGATCATCATCCAAATCTCGGTAATAATAATCGGCAGATAATGGTTGCATAATTTTATCATTAAATTCGTGGCAAACCGCCCACCACCCCACCCCCCGAAAAGATTCCTGCAACGAAGGAAGAAAAGCTTGAGAAACACACGCAGGGAGAGAGAGAGAGAGAGAGAGAAAGGGCGTCATATTTGTGCGTGCGTGAACGTGGCGGTTTCAATGGATTTGTGGCCCCCTTCCTGACCACCCTGCCCGGTAGGCTAGCAGTGGGAGCCCTTTTCAACGCCCCTCCCCGTCCGACCGTCCGTCCGTCCGTGTAGAGTGATTGTGGCAAAGTGTTGTTCGAAATTGCGCCAAGTGTCATACCGTCGGTTTTTTTTTTACTTTCCCGAGCTGTCGGCGCCGCCGCAACGAGCAGTGAATATTTGGTTTTTAACGTGTTGTTTTTTTTTTTTTGTTTTCTTCTTCGTTCAGTTCGTCCTATTGACCTATGTCGCCGGAGTGATCTTACTTTATATGGTCGCCTGTGAGTACACACGTTTCGATAGAGTTCGGGCCGCACGTCAAGTCAGCGGGTGTCGTTACCGTTTCTTGGTGTAAATTATCCTCCCAAGTGGTGGGGGTGTTTGGGCGAAAATTGTTTACGTACTGTTTTACGTAGTGTTCGTTAGTGTGCCGAAGCTAAAACAACATCAAGCAACAGGCGAAGCGAAGTAATAGCTCGCCATAGTAATAGTGCTAACCCGTTCCGGCCGCTGGCAGTTGCGTTGCTGAAGAGAAAAGTGTCCGTCGCCTGAGATGGAGAACGAATCCTGCTATGGTGGAGGCGACATCGCCGGCGCCATCTTCGGGACACTGTTCGCCGTGGTCCTGATGGGGGTGCTGCTCTGGTGGCTCTACAGGAAGAACTACATCTTTAAGCGAAAAGGTAAGTGAGCTGAAACAACATGTCGTTTTATGACACGGAATATATTTGACCGTAAACTTTTCCCAACTGTGCATCGTTTCGATTCGAGTTCAAGAAGTGTATAACCGTTTTTTGTTATTGATTTCTGAACTGTCCGGAATGCATGAATCCTAGTCAATCTTTGCGATGGAGAATCAGCAGGATTTGATAAAAACTTTGCACATCGGTATTTAGAAAAAACATTTACTTTTAATTCTACTACTCAAAGCTTACATCGATCACATCGATACAATCGTATCAGTCGCCACAGTTATCACACGAGCTATTATGACATATTTCATATGGATCTGGCCTCTGTTATGTGACCGAACCTGTCCTATAATCGAAGCAAGCCGCTTGCTGCAACGCCATGCTTGGTACTGCTAACACTTCACGTCACCCAATTATTGCGACTAAACGAACGGAAGTGGACCTTCAAGAAGCACTTTGCATACTCGATTAAATAGGGACGGGTCGATGTAATTTTTCTTTTGCTTCTCTAAAATGTCACCAATAACTGGGGGAGTAATGTTTGCTAAAAACGGTGCGTTAGAAAGCTCGCCAGCCGTTGCGCGTGGTTGGGTGGAGAGTGGGTTGACAGGAAGTTACATCGAATGCAAATGACAGGTGGCCATACTAACGCAGCTTGCCACCGAACGGGGAGTTCAGCAGTGCGCCAATTTGGGACCCCTTCGTCGGGTGTCACATGCGGGAGGGGAGGTGGGACGAGCCACGGTCGGCGGTCGGCAGCCGGTAGTAATTGTATCGATTGTGCAACGCATGGCTGCTCGGTTGCGTCCGAAAGACGTGTGGCTGTGTGCCTGAACCCAACACATTCCAGACCATCCGGACTCGGCGCGGCATCGCGAGCGCGTGTAATTATTGGACACGAACTACGCGGACCCCATCCGGTGGACTTTACCGGAGACCCGACGGTCGCGGCCCAACCTCGATCGGAAGAGGATTTTGGTGTGCATTCCTGGTTTTCTTTCCCTTTTCCGGTGCTACTTTCGTACGCCTACTTCGTTGCAACGCGCGCTTAGCTCCAGCTTAACGCCAACGCCGAGTCGCTGCTGCCACCGAAATAAACTACGACAGGCGTAGTATCGATCCGGATCGGCCCGGTGGTTTGAAGCTTCATAATCGTTCATTTGCATATGAATCATAATGTTTATCGATGCTAATGTTTCCCCCACTTCCTCCACGCAATCCACACGGTTCAGCGATCCGCGGTGGGTGTCGATCGTGTTGTTGTTTGAGCAACCCTTTGTAGCCCTTTGCTGGGGTGCTGGTGTCCACCGCAAGGGCCACCATTCGAATACACCCACACAAACGAAGGTGCGCCCGTGAAGTGGTTCGATATATTTTGACGGTGCCCAGTAAAAAACAACTTCCGATGAATGCAGTTTGGATTATTTGACAGCTGTTTTGAAGAAAGTTCAACGAAAGCGTGAGGTCTGCGTAAACCTTTACGTACGTTCGTTTATGCTATACTGCATTACTTGAGTTGTAGTTAAAATGAAGTCGTTTTTTTTTGTGAACACATATTTTTGGGACGAGTTTAAGCACCAAGCTAATGCGTTGAATAGTCTTTGCAGATATTTTTTAACTGTACCGATTTAAAGGACTGACACGAGCTCAACATCAGTGAATGTGTAGTACATAAACGTTTAAACCCTAGGGGCAAAAATAGTATCGTGTTTTCATATTTACCCAATTCTCGAACTGCACTCGATGCAATGCAATTTGTTACTGAAATCGCTTCATCCAAATGTGTTGACTGATAGCGGCGTGCGTATGGCGTAATAATGAATTAGCTCAATTTTACCGTCCCCGCAATTGCATAAACAAATAACACATCAATGACCACTTCCCCGCCCCAGAGAGAGGGAGAGAGTGAGAGAGAGAGAGAGAGAGAGAGAGAGGGAAAAAACACAAACAACCACTTGTACCGGATCTATGAATGTTTTCCCATCTCGGTTCGATTTTCTCGATCAACAACCGTGCGTATGTTTGTGTTCGTGTTGTTCGGACACGTCAAAAAATTACAACCTTCCCAACAACCACGCGGTAAACTGCATTTCCACGCCGACCGTTCCCCCACCCCCCTACCCCCGAGCGTTGGGGGCGAAGGAAAAGGAAAAACCGTTTGCCCGGGAAGTAAAACTGAAAAAAAAAAAAAACCGCCTTCCACTTTATACCGCATCGATCAAAGCATCGTAAGGTGCATATAAAAAAATAAAAGTGCGCGGTGGAAAACAGAAAAGCCACCGTACCTGCTACCATCATTCTTCATTACGCGCGCGAAAGAGAAAAAGAAAGATTTTAATTTCTCCATGTTTCTTTTTTTGTTGTTGAGCGTTTTGATTACACGCTTTACACCGGAACAGCGGTGTGTGTGTGTGTGTGTCGCGTTATGGTTAGTTGGTTGGCTGTACTTATTTATTGCCCGATTGGCTGCGATCGGTACACGCCGTGGGCTTGCCAGTGACATCCACCATATAACGATGGGCGTGTAAATGCGCCCAACACCCCATCGTAGCAGGAAGTGTGCGGGAACGTGGGGAGGACAGTTTTTCTTTCCTGCTCAAAAAAAAAAAAAGAAGGAAAACATCACAACAAGTGAACGATGGAACTGTGGAGAAATTATGACCGCGACAAATTGGCCCACTGATTGACTGACGTGTATTAATTGTGCAATGGCGTCAGGAAAGTGATACTATCCGTGATGATGCCTTGGGACGTCTGAGAGATCGAAGCAAAAGCGTACGAATTAAAAACTGATTCACTGATTAGTAATAGTGTTTCTTTTTCTGTGTGTGTCTCTTATATCCCATCGCGAACTAATCGCGTTGTTTATCGAACCGGATCAAATGCACAAACAGGCGGTCTGTGTGTGAGTGGCTGGGAAAGCAACCATTAGATGGAACCTTCTTCGATCAACGATCGCACCGGCTAGTTCGGCGGGACCTCCCACCCATTTGGGGGATGCGGTTCCGCGTCGATCGAAGACCACCGACCAAATCGGAAAGCTATTGATATGGTCCGGATGCGGTTGGAAGAACGTGGATTAAATTACAAAAAAAAAAACCCCACAGCTACTAATAAAGCCACAAGTCCCAAATGCCAGTTCAAAGGTCCCGAATGGGGTTGGCGGGGCAGAGGAGGCAGTTCTGGCAACCGTAAATCGGACCCCGGAAAGATGCTTTCACTCGAAAAGCAACGTGGTTTTGTTCGCCCCTCGGTACCGTACGACACAAACCATTCGGAACGGTGATCGGCGACCTGGTGCATCGACATGTCCGTCTCCTAAGGGAAACTAACGAACGCACACGCGCGTGGCTGGTGATTGCGCTTTCCTCGATGGTCGCCATTAGATCTCGAGATCAGCGAGAGATTCCATAAAAGGTCGATAAATACTTCACACCTCCTCCCCAGTGCGATAACATCTAATGAGAGACCTGCCTTCAACTGGTGGGCTTTGCTCCAAATTAACCTGGGGAGATAGTCTCCGCTGATAGCGATCTCCCAGGTGACACTTGGGACAACGTGCTTCGCCAACGACTTTGCCAACGACGAACAACTATGTTCGTTCGTTTTTGGATACGCAAAAATTCCAACTCGCCAGGGGCTAGGGAAGGGGCTGCTGGCCTCTCGGGAGTGTCAGATTTCCATCAAATGGCCGTGGCCGTGGTCATCGATACCATCCGTCGTCCGCTAGGAAGCACTTCTATCGCTAGGCTGTTTTACGACCTCCTCACACACACACACACACACACACACACACACGTCGCAGACACTTTTCGGCCTGACTTTTATGTCAGTGATGTTCAACGGGCGGGTTGGAGAGGAGGGACCTTTCGTCGCCCTCGGTCCGATTTACGGTTTGATAGAAATCACTGCAGTTTCCTGGACTCTGCGCTTTGGGCGCAACTGCCATCTGATACTGCGTTTTTGGCCATCTGCATGGATGTGTGTGTGCGTGTGTGTTTATATGTTTTTATGTCGGAAGATTCAGGATCTGGATCGTTATCTTCGCCTGGACACCGAAAACCAATGTCCACTGTCGCGCGCTTTCGAAAGTCGTGGTTGCGTTCCTTCTTTAAAGTCCGCTGTTTTTTTTTCGCGATTCGAGCGGGACTACTGATGATCGTGTGAGCACCTCGATCTACGATCTGTTATCTGCCCATGAAGGTGTGCGTGCGTGTGTGCTGACGCGCGCATATATTTGTATACGCGGCCGTGTACCTTCGGTAGGCAGTTTTTTTTTTCGCAACCAGAAAAACAAGTTCCTTCCAGACCGGGTAACCGAGAACCCGTTTGCCGAAACTCTGGAAGCAAACACCCCGTCAACCCGCATCTGCCTGCTGCCCCAGCAGCAGCACACATATGTGTGTGTGTGTGTGTGTGTGTGTGTCTCGCGTTCCCGGCACTGGCCGCTTAGACACGTTCATACGTCCAGCCACCCTCCGCCCGATGGCGTGGAGTCTATTGGCAGTTTATGCAAATTGCCACTGCCCAGCATCGGTCGGTCCGTTCGCGGTAGAACCTGTAGCTGCGGTCACACTGGTCACCGTGGAAGCTGCTGCTGCTGCTGCGTTATTTCGCACCGATGTTCCGACCCGTACACCCTGGCCGCGTTCGTACCTCCACGGGCTCGCACAAATCTCGCACGACCAAACTTGGAAGCGGTGATGCAAATGAAAATGAAGCGCACGCATTCCCCGCGGACTGCGATTTTTCACTCGGACCCTCGGCCGGTTTTCCGCCGCCCTAGGGCTGGCAGTTTTCCTTTCCCTCTTCCGTGGTGTGAAATAATGCAGGCCAAAACCGTGGGGGGGGAGTGGGGGGAGGTCTTACGCAATGGAAAACAGCAGGTTTTAGTCGAGGTGTTTTGCATGCACTTTTCCATCATGTTTCATTCGTTTGCATTTTGTTTCCTCTTTTTGCACCAGTTCCGGTGACATGGTTTCCGAACCTGTTGATACATCGATCATCGTCCTGGGCGCGAAGGAAAACGCCCCGCCCCGCTGTCACCTGGCGTGATCGAGTAATTTCAAAAACTGTTCAACTTTCTAACGCCAATGGCGAACGGACTTTTGTGCCTTGGCGTAGGAAGTAAGTTTGCCGGCTGTCTATGTATGGCCATTTTAAAGGGTTTTGTTTAGTGTTTGTTGTGTACACTAATCGTAGTTGGCTTTGGCTTGGGGACAGAAAAAAGGTACCAACACTTTACCATCAACTGTGGTGATTAATTGTGGGCTTATACTTTGCTCATGCCCTTATTTTTTATCATTGCCAGACCATGTTTGACTACCTCAGAGCATTCGGCAGATTACGATCATAAACAAAACTGTTATACTACAACAATTTGAGCAGCAACGAGGATAAAAGTGTGTCGTTTGGCGAACGTGACGCTCGATACTCTCTTGATAATAATATTCTAATGATTTGTCAAAATCAGACAGGCAGGTGTCAAACTCCATGGGCCATTTT
>JAOEFI010000007.1:11072461-11104390 GCA_034621735.1 Anopheles plumbeus | reverse complement strand
CTCTGGCCAAACGCCAAAACAGATGCTGGAGAAACGTCCCGCTCACGTTTCATTAACAAATGTTTAGGGAAACATGACGCGCGCCGTCTTGCTGTGTAAACAAAGCGCTGCTTCCCTTTTGTTTCGGCATAACTCGGTCGCGCCCAGCTTGCGCCGACGCAGCATGGAATGGAGCCGGGCTCTGCTCGGACCAATATTAGCTCTCCGATTTTTCATTCATATATCTTATCGCACCTGGGTGGCGTTTCTATACTTTGCTGGAACGATATGCTTATAATGCACGGCGTCACACCTCGCACATTTTACACAACCGAGGTAATCGGAACCGTGGGCTCTCGCTTCCATACTGTTGCATAATTTCGACTTTTGTTTTGCATTTTGCCTGCCAAGCGCCTGTCGAACGTTATCTAAAAAAAAAACTATTGGAGCAAAGGAAATAGTTAAAGGAATACGGATCGAATTTAGAAAAAAATACCTTTCCAATCACATTCGTCTCAGTCTAGGCACGAAATTTAGTATAGCGTTTAGTTTAGTTTAGTATAATGGCCAACGACCAATAATAAAATTTGTCAAACCGATACTAGATTTCATCATAACTACGCTTCCAGCATTAACTATTAGCGATAATTATTGTTATGTTGCAGTCAGGCACTTGGCTGTGAAAGGTAGCACTTACCGTCGGTCCTTCCTTCCACAGTTTCACAATACATTCCTTGCACAGTCGTAACTAATTACTCGCCTTCCATAATCGAATCGCGATATTGTCAAACGGGGCCACTATTAACGTGGAAACGTTTCGTTTCGTGCGGACGGAGAAAGAACCTAGTATGCCGACTTCCCCCTTTATCGACTAATCCAATGTTGACCTCTGTATGTAGCCTGTATGTATTGGAGCTTGCGCCCCATAACTCCAGCCGGACAAGACTACGAACGCAGGTCTGCTACGGGCGATTCGTTAACTTAAACCGTAAAGTGGTTATTTCGTGGCGTTACGAAATACGAACTCATGGGCCAACTCCGGTCGTTGGCGCTCGGGGTTGACGCCGAAATTCTGTGGAGCGAATTTTCGTTGGGCACACGTCGAAGGTCAGCCCGAGAAGCTGAGCTGAACTGAGCTCTCCCTCTTTGAGTCCAATCATCTCGAGACGGCAGCGTTAGTCTCGTACCACCCGATTTCCTTTAGTACCCAGGGCATATTGGAATGGACCTGTTTTCTAATGGTTCTGCGACGTGAAGCCGATCACGCCATGCCATTGGTTTGCGTAAGGCTTGCAGTGGAACGTACTCCGTTCAACCGTGCCGGGCCACCACCTTGGAAGATTAGATTTGTTGCCATGGGTTTACCGTGGCAGCTGCAGCATTGGGGAGGAAAAACAAGAATACACCGTACGGGTACCTGCCAATGTTCCAATGGAGAGGAGCATCAAAGACGGCATTGCGCACTAATCGCCTCACGAAGCTGTCTTCTTCATACGCGAATTGATTGAGAGTAATAATTTGCTCGTCAACTTGATTTGGGAGCTTTGATTTTTTTCCTCTTCAATACATCCATGGTAATGACTACAGTTTTACCTGTTTCTAAGTCCAGTCCAAGTCTAAGTTAAGAGACTAGGTCAAGTAGATATTTGTACAAGTATGAAGTATTGAATTCTTTGAAAAACAAATGATGCAAACGGTGGTTTATATTACTGAAATTATATGAAACAATCTTCTTTTCACGTTGGAACCCCTCCTCTGCGCGCAGGTGACAGAATCACGAGCATTACTATCGACTTCCGGCACATCGTACAGGAGGACGCGATGACCATCCTGAGCTACGCGTCGCCGTACAACGTACAGCTGGAGCTGGTCGGTGGCACGAAGCCGATCGTGCCGCAAACGCAGAGCCCCAAGTCGGGCCACCAGAGCCTTACCCACCCACTGTACCGCTCGAGCAGTCAGTCGGACTTGAACACGGTGAGAAAACCGCCCCAAAAGCTGGCCCAGCTGACGGTGAGATGCTTCGAGGTCGCGTATTTATGGTTTGGTCGGGGGTTTGTTTTTTTTTACTCGTAGATTGAACGGAACTCGCGCAAGAAGCTGTTCCCGAGCGAAGACTCCCCGCTGAAGATGGACAACCGTGCCGCCAGCCCGACCGCACTCAACAAGGTGCTCCCGACGGTCCACAAGGAGCACGAGCGGGAAACGAAGAAGCACTCGTTCAAGCAGCAGATGAAGGACATGATCGAGGAGAAGTTCCAGTCGAGACACGCCGACGTCGAGCGGAAGACGGGCCCAGTTACCACACCCGTCACCAGCGGGACCACCGAGGAAGCCACTGGCAGCAAGAAGGGTCACAAGTTCGGCATCCGCGTGTTTCCGCCCTCGGTCAACGACAAGTTGTTCGGCAAGAGCCCGACCAAGGTGCAGGCGGACAACGAGAACAACTTCAACATCGAGAAAAAGGAATCGGACGACAGCAAGCGGGAGGAGGGGCGCGCGCCGTCGCCGCCGGTCGTGAAGAAGCGCACCAAGGAACCGAAGGTGGTGCCGGACGTGGTGGCCGGATCGGGCGACCACGGGGAGGCCGGCAAGGGCTTGAAGCTGTCGGTCGAGGGAGCGGCGAACGAGTTCCTCCAGCGCCAGGGCAGTCTCAACTCGAGCGGGATCCGTCGGGACGCGGCCGGGATACCGCAGGAGATGCCCAGCTTCATGATGCACGCGGCGAACGCGGCCCGCGATAATCGGAAGTCCTTGACGGGCGTGACGGCGGCACAGCAGGCCATCAGCGACGCGGACAACAAGCGCAAGGGAAAGGCTCCCCGGCCACCGCAGAACGAGTCCGAGCTGGACGAGAGCACCGTCACCGTGGACACCAACCTGAGCAGCGTCGACATGACGGAGAACGGAAGCGCCGGCAGTCGCCTGCTGAACGGGAGCCTGGACGCGCCGGACGGGTGGAGGGAGCGGGATTCGCAGCAGCGGATGAACTTCTCCGACAACTTTGCGGAGGAGGTGCTGAACTGCACGATCGACAGCATCAACAACATCGAGCAGTTCAACGAAACGGCACCGAGCAACAGCTCGACACCGAAGAGCGCACGCAGGAAGACGTCCTCGATGACGGAGAGTGAGATCATGATGCGGAGCGGCAGCCCGCAGCGGGTCGCCGACGGTGAGCACGGTGCGTAGGCTGGACTAGGCGCCCGGTACCCAAACGTGCCGTTTACTAACTAACATTTGACCTTCTTCTCCTTGAAACAGAGTCCGACGTGGAGCAGGAGCAGCGCCGTCCTCGGGGCAACACAATCGAGCTGAACTCGAGCGACATCACCGTGCACCAGAGCTCGGCGAGCCCGACGCCGGCCAGCAGCGGCGCGGAGGATGACGAGCAGCCGCCGTCGATGGACGAGGGCAACCGGCGCCGGGCCAGCCTGGGCGATCTGTCCAAGCTCTCGGACAAGCCGTCGAACAACGCGGCCAGCGGCAGCAACACGCTCGAGCGCGCCCAAAGCCTGGAGATATCGGGCGAGCCGGATGGGATGGCGGGGGCCAGCGGTAACCCGGGCAGCGACACCGGTGCCGGCTCGCTGGATGGGCAGAAGAAGCGAAAGCTCTCGTCGGAGGTGCAGGCCTCGCTGGAGGCGGCGAAGGATGCGGCCGATGGGTCCGGCTCACTGCAGCGCAACCGGCTGAAGGGTGCCTCGGCCTGGGGCAACCTGGAGGACGCGTTCAACTCCGGCGAGTTCCTGAACGGCGGCGGCGGCGAGGAGAGGGAAGACGAGATGGCCGGCGAGCAGGTGGTGGTGGTGAAGGAGAACGGCGGCTACACGGAGATGGGCCCGAGGAAGTCGAACCAGGCCATCATCGTGGCGGAAGCGCCGAAAAAGTCCGACCGCGGCCCGATGCCGACGCTGGTGACGCTGCACGCCGACGGTGACGACCAGCGGGAGGAGCACGTGTCGCTGACGACGATCAGCACCGGCGGCTACCAGCAGTACCAGCAGCAAGACGGCCTGGAACCGCAGGCCATCGATGGCGGGGGGCTGCTGGTGGGCCAGCTGGTGAAGATCAGCACCGGCTACGACACCAACATTCCGGACGACGTGAAGGTGTCCCGCTACCCGTTCGGCAGCCTCGAGCGGCCCAAGTCGGACGTGCTGAAGAAGCTGCTCGGCCAGAAGGAGGAGCTGGAGAACACGCCGTCCGTGTTCATAGCGGTCGACGATGAAGGGGAGAGCGCGGTCAGCAAGATCAAGATCGACGGCGGCCATCATCACCATCAGCACCACCGGTCGGTGGAGATCGGCGAACCGGTTAGCCTCACGCTAATCAACACGTCCTCGACGGACTTGGTGGGCACGGTGCCCGGAAGCGGCCAGCCGTCGCCGGTGTTCACGACCAGCAACACGAACGGCGTCAGCAGCATCAACATTTCGTCGACGGAGTTCGATCAACCGCCGCTTCCGGCGACGCACGGCGGTGGGATGGCGAAGTTTTCCCTGCTCGCCGACAACATCGTCACCATCTCGACGGCGCTGGACGGGCAGCTGCTGGAGTCTCAGCCGTCCTCGATCGTCATGATCGACGACGAGAAGCTCGACTTTAGCCTCCAAACGCTGGACGATTTCGACGATCCGCTCGACGAACAGCCGCCGGCCCCGCACGTCTTGGCGGCCAACGAGGACGATGACAGCAGCGGCTCCGGCACCGGTCACCGAACGGTGATCATCGACACGACCATGAGGAGCGCTCCCACGCTCCCAACGACGACGACGACGACGACGACGATCACGAACGGTGTCGGTGTGGGTGAGCCCCCGCAGCCACCGCAGCGCAGTTCGATCACGATGAACCGGCGCGGCAGTGTCACCAACAGTCAGCCGCCGCATCCCGCCGGCGCTCCGATGACGAACGGTGGTGGCTTCGTGACCGAAATCACGCTGAAAACGCTCGAGCCAACCATGACCGTTCCGCCGACGGCCGCGGAACGACCCCAACACCAGCTGAACGGCAGCGCCAAGATGGCGGACGACAACGCAAGCATCACCAACACCACCCCGACCACCACCAGCTTCGGTAAGCCGCCGATCGTGACGAAGAAACCGCCGAAGCCGGAAAGCAAACCGACCACACCACCGTCCCGGATACCGGTCGAACGGCGCATGTCCAGCGAGCACAGCTTCATACCGCGCAACACCGAGATCAAGTTCACCACCGCCACGTACGAGTCCGCCTCGGCGTCGCCCGCCGGCCCCAGGACGCCGACGGCGGCGGTTGGGGGCCGCGGCGGCATCGACCAGATCCGCTCGAACTTCGAGCGCTCGAACTCGAAAACCGAAATCCCCGTCCTGATCCGGCGCACGTCGATCCCGTCGATCAACCTGTCCCCGTCGGGCTCGGTGACCAGCGGGAGCAGCGGCAGCACCACCGGCGGCTCGATGAGCAACCTCAGCTCGATCTCGGCGGGCTCGCAGCACCACACCACCACCAACAGCACCAAAGCCAGCCCGTCCCGCATACCGGTGTTCAACTCGGTCGGTTCCGCCAAGTTCGGCCAGAACGGACACGACACGCCCAACGGAGGCCGCTCGCCGCCGCCCCCGCCCGCACCGCAGACCAACGGTGGGTCCGCTAACCACCATCACCACCACACGAACGGTCACCTACACAGCAACAACAACAACAATCTGGTCAACAACAAGGTGTCGGTCAGCATCACCTCGATCAAGAACCAGGCGAAATATCCGAGTGGTAAATTTTAACACCAGCCAGCTAGACCGACCCCTTCGGCCGGTCGCAGCATCCGTCCGGTGTCGGTGTGCGTGCGGGTGTGTATGAACGAATGCACGGGATTCGAGTGGATGAGATCCGATCCGTTCGTAGCGGGTTCGTGTGTGTGAATGTGTGGAAGGAAAGAGACGAAGATCAGGCACGACGCGAACCGCGGATTTCCATAGAACGAACCATAATCACTGAATACCGAGTCCCATCCCCTTTTCGGGCTTCGCGGGGCGTGTGTAGCGGATATTATAATACGATAAGAACACACATACAATGTTTACCCGCATTCCGACAGTTAAGGAGATCCGGATCCGTGTGCGCACCACCCCCAACCCGTCATCGGTAAGGAACCGAAGAAATGTTCTTTTTTTTTCTTAAAATTTGTTTGGCCATATTATCACTTAATAGTAAGCGCCCTACCCCCCTCCCTCACTTCCCCGCATCATCTCGTTAGTTAGTTATCGTTATTTGGGCTCGTTGTTGTGCAGTTTGCTTTTGACCATTTTCTTCAAGTAAAACAATCGCCTCAGCAGAGCAGCGCCCTCCAGCCGTTGACCGTCTCCCTAGATCGAGCAGCGGGTGGCGAATGAGTGTATTGGCTAGTTTTTTAGAATATACGCTAGTATAAATGCGATTGTATTGTGCGCATCACACGAAGGGCCGTCGTTGTAATCTAACGCCACAGGATAAACTATACATTGCTCCTAAGACGAGACATATATGATAGCTTCCCGTTCCGTGACATTCGTTCTATTCGTACCGATTCCGGCAAATGGGGTACCATATCTCCTTCTGGTACCTTTCCTTCCCAAAACCGGGCGGTAAATTCCGTGGAACACGGATCGTGCCGGTATCCTTACCCATTTCAGTTTACCATAGGAAAGTAACCGAAGAAGCCAGGCGGCGGCGGCGGCGACGGCGAGTGGAATATGTTATCATTATTAATGTAGTTTTACCCCGAACATATAGTTATTAATATTCCTACGGGCTAGCGAGTACGACTTACTACCTACGACACGTGCACATATGGTAATGTAAAACGAATGTAATCGATGTGGTGGAAATGGAAGGAAATATAGAGGTAAAGCAGTATGCATATGATACAAATAAAAAATATACAAAACTCACAATGCATCCACGATGAAGTCGGCCGCATTGAAATTGCGGCGCAGTAGAGGACCAGAAAGGGTGATGAAAGTTCTAGCGTGAACGTTTTGTGGAAAACGAGAGGAAGGCAATATTATCGTTCAGTTTTGGCGTTTTTTAACCGCATCTAGGCGTTAAGATTGTTCAACATTTAAGCAAATGTTTCAACGTTAAATAAATTCGACTTATAACAAAGAAAGCAGGGGACCTCCGGGTGCTTTTTTTCCCACCCGTTGCAACTTGGGTCACACTGTTGATCAACTCCGGGCGACGAAACGTGGGGACGAACATTCCCTCTGGAACAAAGCAGCATCATGACGATTAATACGTTTTTTGTTTTTTTTTTTTTGCAACAACACCGTAGAATTGCTTTACCTTTGGCGATGATTCGCTTCAGTGGGGCTATTGGTGTAGGCTTCTCGATACGGTCTGCCACAAAACTTGTGGGTGTACAGATGTTTTTGAGATCAGCTGTGCACTGACAATCGAAACGAAGCCGCCGCCATTCCCGCCAAAAGTTCAAACGTCTTAAAAACATTCGCCGAAGCAGTGCTGCAAACATCTCTTTACCTTGTGCTAACTCGACCGTGCACACTAACGCAGAGGGACGGATCGAATGTCCGACAGGAGGCCTGCTTTTTTTCGCCATCCTTTTCTATACGATCGCGGTGGCGTCTTTCGTTTCGTCGGTGGCTGGTAAAGGAAAGGCAAAAGCGGCTATATGAAGCGGTTCCGATAATGAATACGATGCGATACTATTGCTTTACCAATGTTTTACGATATCGAGCACAACGGGCGCTCTGGAATTTCTGATTTTTTCAGCCCAAATTTAAATCATTGGGCGCGGTAACCTTGAACCAATGCTAGCGGATTTATGGCCTTTGCTTATGAGCATGGCAGGGGCTTGGGTTTCTGCATTTGTTTACCTTTTCAGAAAAAATCTATCTTGTTTTAGGACGCGGAGGCCTTTGGGAAAGGTTCAACAAATAACAAATGAGATAAGCCCACAATAAGGCTCGAAGAAAACCCCGGACTGGGACCGCGTTCGATGGCAGCATGTGTTTTCTGCTGCCTCTAAAGCCGAGCCGCTATTGGTCGCCTTCGAAGATTTCCCTTTCTCTTGGGTTTCGCATCACCGCAGCACTCTGTCTGTGTTCCCGTCAGCGTATGTGAGGCCCGGAATGAATATGATACGCACAGAGTTGTTTGTTACCCCACCAATCCCTTCTAGGTTAAAGCCTGACGAGATGTTGTGCGCTTCTTGATTGCCACGAAAACGACGTCCCCGAATCGCTCTCTAAACACTCTCAAACGTAGAGTGCGAGCGAAAGGCAATCAATATGCTAATGTATTTATTTATGTTTAACAGATGCCCGAGGGTCCCCTTGGAATCACCCAACAAAGCGCATCGAGCAGCATCTTAAGCTGCGCGAAAAAGGGAGGAAAACAAAAAGCATTCGTTGCATAGCATAGGCGATTGCATAGTGCGAAGCATCGTTATCGTCGGCATCATATTTCCCAGCAGAATGGTGTAGAACCAGTAAGAAGTGAACATATCACATCCTCCCGACGGAGTCGATCCGCATATTCCATCTTACCAACGCAAACAAAGCCACGTTCTTATATGGAAAAATATTATCAATTTATTGATATTTTGTTGGTATAGTTCAAAAACCTTGGAAGTTCGTACACGTAAAAAATATGTAGGAATATACATAATCTTGTTCGATAAAAAAAAATAACCGCGCGCGCACTGTCCTCCTGTCGTGTGATCTTTTGCGCGCGAGAGAAATGGCACATCTCTAGCTTAGCATACTCCACAATTACGGCTTTGCCGTACAGATCTCTCTCCCCGACGCGGGTCAGGTCAAAGGCATATAAGTGATCAATGAAAAAGGTAATAATACATTAAATTGTTTGAACATAATAAGGAAAATGTAAAAGTCTCCCTCGCCCCCTTCTCTTCTTGGATGTTTCCAACCTCTTAAATTTATACTGCCGTAAGGAAAAGAAAAAAAATGGTCCAGCAAGCAGTATTATCATAGTCCTAGGAACACGACTATGACACTCGCTTGCTTTTTTTCCACCGCGACCATAACTTCACCGCGCGACACTGTCGTTCCCCTTACAGGAAGTACAAACGCTTCTCCAGATTCTGGTGCGGCTGCTGATGCAGGTACTGCGATGTCAGGAAAGCCAGTTTGTGGGCGTACTGGCAGACGGCAGGGACGGCCACCGAGCCGCACCAGTTGTAGTACAGATGCGTCTGCTTGGACGTGTACACTTGCAGCTGGTCCGTTTTTAAGCCGCTCTCGTCGTGGATGACGTTGTAGGACGTCGGGGATACCGTACCCTGGCGAACGGTCTGCGAGATTAAGAAGAAATCGGTTCTGCAAAGAAAAGGAAAAAAAAGATGTAGCTGGTGTTCTCTTCGTCACACCCGACCCGTGTCGCGTGGGATACCGTACCTCTCCGGGAGGGTGATCGTGTCGTCGACGATGGTGCCCGGCGGTGGATTGCGACCGCCCAGGAACAGGCGCGAATTGATGCGCTTGCTCACGACGATGACCGTCAGCTGAGCCTTGTACTCTTGATTGTTGGCGTAGGCGGCCGTCAGGCGCTCCTTGATGGCACGCACCTCGTGCTCCACGACGTGACCCAGCTGCCCATCGCCGACGCCGTCGCGGTACAGCAGGATGCGGCGCGGCAACATGCCCGCCCCGAACTCGGACTGGTACGCCCGTAGTGCTTTGATAATGTTCGTTGAAATAAAGTCGGACAGCTCCTCGCCTCTGCGATGGTGCTCGATGCTGGAGAAAAAGCGCGGCTCCGGATGTTTCGTGGAATACATCGTCGCCACGACCGCACCGTACGACTTCGACTTGTCGCGCGCGTCGTGGCACACGTCGAAGCCGACCACCATCACACTGCTGAGCGGGTTCTTCACCACCCAGGGGATGCCGCCGAGCTTACAGTTCAGCTGTATGGCCACCTTGGTGGCGACGGACAACAGCGTGCGCACGTTGCCGCCCTTGGGCGTGATCGTGCGCGCCTTCAGCACCTGCGTCGGGATGGCCCGGTCGACACAGCATTTTTTCTTGATGGCACTGTACCGGTCGGCCCGATCGTTCGGGACGAGGCACATGATCAGCTGGGGATCTTTATTCACCAGCCCATTCAGTACCTGCACGTACGACTGCGGGGTGTCATCGCGCGTCAAGACTCTGAAAAAATCGTAAACAAATTCAATGCAGGTGGGAAACAACATCACATGTAAAAAGGGTGGAGGAACTTCACTCACGTCTGCGGATTGCTGATCATAAATCCTACCCCTCTAGCCGCCTGCAGCACGCACCCGAGGAACTCGTTGATGAGACCCTCCTTTCCACGCTCGCACACCACGAACCAGTTGTTCAGCGGGACTGATTTGAACATTTTGTTGTTCCGGAATGCCTGACCCCACTCTGCCTCCGGCCCGGCCGGAACGCCCGGGGCATCAGGGCGGAAGACGAGTGTCTCCTGGCCTAGTGTACGGGCGGGCACATCAACGAGGCGCCGGTCGAGCTCGGTCTTCCAGTATTTGAATACGTCCCGACTTTCAGGAGTTTCCTGCAGGCGGGTGTTGAACTTCTGCAGTCTCTCGATGCGCTGCTGCGCGCCAATGCGCGTGTGGTCTGCGATGGTGCGCATGAGATTGAAGTCCCGACGCATGTCATCCGTGATACCCGTCATACGGCAGAGCTCCGGCACGAGCATGATGGGGCCGGTGATACCGGAACGCTGCATGCGCAGCGATGGGTTCGACACCAGCATCGGCTGCTTCGGATCGCGAATAGTAATATTGTAGACATCTTTAAAATACTGCATGAATGAAATGCTCGATCCGTCCTTCTTGTTAAACGTTGACTGCGGGGTCGTGTCAAAGTCGACGTCGGTCACCTTGTACGTTTTCTGGTTATACATCGACATGACCACTGTTCCGATCACCGTCCGCTTGAAGTTATCGCGGAACGAGCCGGCCTGGCTCTGCATGTTTTTGAGCGCTTTGTAACAGGTGTCCGTCCGCATAACGCGGTGCGTAATTTCCACGCACAGCATAATGTCACGCTCGTGCTGGCGGATGGACGTCACATAGCCGGGATACAGCTCCAGTCCGTACTGCGGGATGACCACTTTCGCCTGCGGATCGTAGAAGTGCCGGTTTATCTGCAGGAGTTTCAGGCTCGCCAATGCCTGGCGGTGCATGAGATTCAGAAGCATCAGACCGACTTCCGACGTCATGTCCACGGTGCCGACACGTCGCACCTTCAGCTTATAGAGCGCGTCCGTGCGCGGATCCTTCACCTGCACCTCCACCTCATCCGTTTTCAGCTTATGGTATAGGAACAGCAGTGTTCCTTCGAAAATGTGCGGTCCCAGCAAGGGAGCTTGCGTGCGGATCAGGGCGTGCATCAGCCCTACGTGCTCCACCTCCGGTTCAAAATCTATTCGGTACTGGAAGATCGCGGTGTCTTCCTTGCGTGACAGCCGGAAGTAGTTCGTCATCACCACGACCTTGGAACCGGAAGTTCCCTGCTTCGATGGCGCGTTTGGTAGGCGCGTGACCACCACCTCTTCCACGCGTCGAGTACCGCGCATGGCTCCTCGACCGGTAGCGTCCCCTGCTCCTCCTGCACCCCGCTGCACCGCACACACCGTCGACGACGTCGAGGGTGCCGAGGCTGCTGCAGGCTTTTCTGCTCCATCGCCACCATCTCCACCCGGATGCATCTGCCCTTCCGGGGCCCCCTGCTTCCAATCGGGTTGCGACTTGAGGCCTCCCGCTGGTGCGCCACGCATCGCACCACTGCCACGTGCCCGGCCTCGCGGAAAATTCATCGTTGGTTTTTGTCCTGTTTAAATGTACTGGAAGGAGCGCACTATACGGAGAAACAAAGAACAAATTATTCGCCTTTAGAAACCATTGTCATACCTAGCAATTATCACCGTTGCCATCGGTTTTCTTTTATTTGTCGAGCCGAAGCCATCCCCGCTATCGACGGCAAAGAAGATGGTAAGAAATTTGTTCTTTCTCGCTTTCTCCCGCCTACTAACCTTGCTTACAGCGAAATAGTGGGTCCAGGGACGAATTGAAAACCGGTAAATTTTAACGCCGAAAAATAGCAATAAAATTTATTTGCACCTCCTACTCTAAACGGCTAACGTAACCAACACTACCAGAAAAACTTAAGACGCCTCACAAAGTTCGTATGCACGACACCGGAAGGGCGGCTTCGCGCACAAAAACATGGTCGCAGGATCAGATTGATACCTTATTTTTCTTGGCCCAATGAAAGCAAAACTAGCCATTCTACAAATATGGGATTCGACAAACGGCCCTTGTTTAAACCGGTAAGAACACTACTCATGCTTGAAATATGGATTATCAATTTCAATGCTTTTATGTTAACCAAATTGACCAGAAATTGATAACCTTTCATTGAAACGGCGTTATGGCTTATCCACATCTAACTGTTGAGAAAACGATCAACCCTCATGTTAATCTCATCCAAAAAGGAATTGTGGGTTATGTGCAGCGTAGATTAGGAATATACTTTGGCGAAAATAAGTCGAAACTATTGTTCAGAGATTTTTTACAACATTTATCATCCAACACCCTTTTTTACACATTAATAAGTTTGCTGAAGTAACTCCATTTTGTTTAGCAGTGTATCATCAAAATTATAAAAAGCACATAACCAAAGAAAAAGCTGGCACGTTTTACAATGAAACATGAACCAACACGCTTAACAAACGTGCAGCAATCAGCAGAATTCCGCCAGACGGCCATTTTATTAACGACGCACATACACCCGATGTCGTCTCATTTGAACAGAAGATCGCTCGCATGCCCCGATACATGTAAATTCATGTGCAGATGGTGCATTGATGAGGACGAGGCTTTTGGCAAGATTTACGTGTGGAATTAAGATGAAATTACGTACCTCAGAACTTAATAAGATCGGCATCCAAGAACGCACTGCCTTAGTTTGGTTACTGCTAGGTTTACGCTCAATGTCCACACCGCACCGGTAAACTCAAAACACGTCCGCACAGGACAGGTCGCTACATGAGAATGCTGCAGAATTGTATACCGGGCGTGCACGCACAATACATGGTGTGTGCCTCAGCGTTTGCCTGTTGCAATATGACAGCAGACGATAGCAAGGCAGGCAAGGTACTTGAAAATCAAAAAGATTGTTTTCCCATTTGTAATCTGCTGGCCTTGGAAATGTTGAACATCCTACAAATATTCTCGAATATATCACACGAAAATCCTGAATAATCTTGAATCTAGTGAAATTAATGCTATTACGCATTAATTTAAACTGTTCGTCGTATGCAATCGCCTTATTTAAGACGTTAGAAACACGAAATGTTTTTGCGAAAAAGGATATTGATTGGTAGTACATATTCAGATGTATACATACAACATAGACAACAAATCAAAAGAAAATAGATTAAACAGTATTTTTGATAGAATATCCTATAAATACATAATAGCATTCACTCCACTACGATCCTTGCATATGAATTTCTTGTTGAATCGTGTTTTGACAGTGGCCTTTTATGCAACCCTGATTTTCTAACCCATAGTCTAACCCAATAACTGTTTTTTACTCGGAACATACAGTGACGTTTCACGAGAACTGCTGCACATGCAAAGAACTGAGACAGAAGAGCAGTCTCGGGCATGAAATACCGTTTTAACACAACCTCGTATGGATGTACTACGAAACATGCCTTTATCACGTTCTAGCAAATTTTTCATCACTTCAACAGAAATCCGTGACTTCTCAAGTTGTGTTGCATAGTTGTGTGCCCAGTTTAACCAAATCCGCGTTGATAATTTGCTGCGTGTGCTTCTATCATCGCCCTTCATAACGTGTAAGTACTACATTTCCTATAAAATACATTAAACTACTTAAATGGGTAAACCGGTCATCGACAAGTAGCAGGAGAAAAATTTATGTCTTCGCCATTATTCTTTCCCACTTTGAACGAATGGGACGTGGTAGATTTTGTCTCGCTCTGTGTCAAATAATCAGCATATTCCCTGTCTCGTTCGACTCAGCCATCCAGCCATCTGCAATTTTTCGCATGGTGACCACACTTAGCTAAAAAAGACAGATTTTACTTGCGTAATGATCCGTGAAGCTTAATTGAAGAAATTATACCGATTGGATAAACGAATCCGTCCAGCTTACATTACTTTTCATGCTTCTTGAACTGTATTTTCTACATTGGTTAAGAATTTTCGATTCGCCATATTTTTTTTGTAACCTTAGTTACGAATACATTGATGGGATCCTAAATTTTAGAAAGAACATGGGAGCGATTTTTTTCGGTGCACAATGATGAAATATCGGCGCTCTAGAACATTTTAATGTAAGTTTACTGGATGGCAGTTGGATCACCTTTCAATTTAAAGCTATATGTTATTTTATTTCGGGGTATGATAGTGTTCGCTCATTACGTTGCTCTTACTATGTTCCATTACACCTCCTTTCCACAGACATAAAGCATTCACCTACCGTGTCGACGGCATTGCGTACGCACGTAGTGTGAGTCCTAGATCCTGTGGAAGCAGCTGCAGCAGGCAGCAAATCGAAGCAATCACTTCCTTCCCATCTGTCAGCATCATCCATCGTGTCAGTGCGTCGAAGTGACGAAGTGGAAGTGTGACGTAGCTTAAATCTGCACCCCTTATACGTCGAAAGCACAGTTGGGTTAACTGATTACCAGCAAAAAGGATCGCCTGGAGCGGCGCCTATCGTTTTATATGCCTTTAGAAAGCGTACAAGGTAAGTGCATTACAATCGTGTTGAAAATCAGCACACCTGCCACGACTGCAGCTGAGCTTCAGAGATAGTGCAAAGCCATGGAACCCTACATTGATTCGAATGCCACTGTTGTTGCCCATTTTTTATGGCAGGTCTAAAATGAGGAATGCATTTAAGGATTCTTTAATACCTAAATACTATTGAAAATAACACAAGAAGTCATGTAAATGTATGCCATACTTTCGAACCAACTGAATCATTTAAACCTTAAGTTTTCGTTGAAACGATAAATAGTTCGCCAGTTAAAGAACATTTGCTAGTTCGGAATCTTTATAAATCCCTTATCATAGATAGAAAAATATCTTTTTGAGTTCATGGCATTTAATAGAAGAATCTAAAAGTACGGAATTACAGAAATTGCATAGAATAACGATAATAAAGCGATTGGGGTGGCAAATCGGACCCAACTCAGCAAAGATTGAAATATGTACGTATTTAATAATATCCTTTTTTCCTTTCCATTTCATACATACGTGTTTAGAAACACCAGCACTCAAAGGAGCACCGCTATCTCCCATATTACGGAGTTTCAGTGGCACGACGTGTATGATTTCTCATAGGAGCAGTAAAAGTCATAGGTGCGTAACTAGTCCACTAGTATTCAAGAATACAGAGTTCCACTGATTGATTCTTATTTTTTTCTCGTCTATCTTTGGCAGGACTTCAAAATATTCTAGCAATAGACACCGGAAATTACAACCGTTCAGAGAAACGTGAAAATTCTATTGAAAATTAGGCACCTGTAAATTTTTATTTAAATTGTGATAAGCAGCATCATCTTAAAATATTGTATCTACTTCGTGGAACACAACATTTGTCCTACAATCGCGTGCTAAAAGCAAAGGAAGTCGGAAGGCTACAATAGAACAAGCCCGTCTAGCAGGTGATTATCACTATCAATCCTGAGGTGAAGGCGGCTAACATTAATAGTATAAAAGGCACAAGTAGGATACTCTGAAAAAGCTGACCGAATTGAGGACGGTGTTGCGTGCGCTTTACAGCGAAGCGACCTTCTACAGTAAGGCGATTTGTTCCCCTTCCAATCGAAGCAGCCACTGAATTTTGTGTTCGTGTTCGATCGAATGAAAATTCAATCGTACGTTCCAAGCAACATTTTCGTTACCGCATCCACTTTTTAAAATTATTTTCATTTTTATTTTAATACCGTCATAGACATAACAAATCTTTCATACCACTTGATAACATCCCCCTTCCTGGGGCTATATATCCATGGTGAAAATTTGGCTACTTTAAAATCCACATGACATATTATTTATATTCTTTGTTTTGTTTTTCTTTCATCACTCTATCTTATATGGTTGATTATTAAACATTCTGCGGTCGATCGTGTCGAACTTTCGCAACAGTTTGTGTATCGGAAATCATCAGAATTAGAGAGAAAATCGTGAAGGTTGTGCTATCAATTGAGGACAATATATTGCCGCGGTGAGAAAAAGAGTGGGACCGTGCGAATTGAAGCGGCGCCGGCTTGAAGCGAAGAGAAGTGCAAATTAATCGTGTCGGGAGTACCTCTCAAAAGGAAAGCGGTTCGAGATAAACACCACACCACGCCATCACATCATCCCACAAATGCTTTTGCCAGTATCCACCGCGGAGAGCACACGTTTCGAGAACGCCGAAATCGTCACCGAAGACGTACACTCGTTAAGCCGACCGATCATCGATCGCCTTAACGGAGAACAGATGAATTTGGTTAGCTTGCCGCAGCAGAGTCGCCGGTTTCGTTAAGTGTCATCGCCTCGCCATCGGATTGATAATCGCGCCATAGTGTCCCATGTTGACTGCGCTGATCCTGCATCGTTGAATCGTTCGTGTTTGGCAGAAACGTCTTGCATGAAGTAAACGATTGATCCACGCTGTCGCTGCCCGGGTGAGCCAGAGGCCACAGACACTGACACAGACTGATCGGAGCAGATTTGTCCTTGGACGAAAATCGCGAGTTTCCTGTTTCTAGCGGAAAATTTGGCTGGTTTCTAGAATGTATGTCACAAGCGAAAAGATGTTGCCCTCAAATTTCAATCTTTACATGAATCCTTATTCTTTTCACTCAGAACCGGATCGTTGCAAAGGTAGCGCCAAACGTCAATTGCAAAATGGCGACCGTCAACGTGAATCGCAATGTCACCGACATCTTCTACCGTTACAAGATGCCCCGCATCAACGCGAAGGTGGAGGGTAAAGGAAACGGTATCAAGACGGTTATCGTGAACATGGCGGAGGTGGCCAGAGCCATCGGACGTCCCGCCACCTATCCGACGAAGTACTTCGGTTGCGAGCTGGGAGCACAAACGCAGTTTGATTACAAGGTATTGGTGATTTCTATGTTTGAACAATCTTCTTGTTTCTCGAATGGCATCATTGAAAACATTTCGGAACCATATTAAGAGGTGGATTTACCGGGTTCCACAGCGCACGGGAAGAGGGAAATTAACTGGATATCTGATTTTTCTTTTCATAGAACGAACGGTTCATTGTGAACGGATCGCATGACGCCACCAAGCTGCAGGATCTACTCGATGGGTTCATCCGCAAGTACGTGCTGTGCCCCGAGTGCGACAATCCGGAGACCGACCTGTTGGTCTCGTCGAAGAAAGGCACCATCGCGCAGGGCTGCAAAGCATGCGGATTCCACGGCCCGCTCGAGGTGAACCATAAGGTGAACACGTTCATCATCAAGAACCCACCGAACGTGAATCCGGCAAGCCAGGGTGCGTCACTGACCGAGGGCAAGCGCACCAAGCGCACGAAGAAGGCCGGCGAGAACGGCGACGATTCTTCGGTCGGTCTGAACGCTTCCAGCAACGGCTCGGCGGATGCCAATGGCGAGACGAACGGCGACGAGTCTCCGAACGGTTCGGTTCTGGCCACGCCTGGCATTGGTGGTGGTGCTGCGTACGGCGAGGACGATGTGAACTGGACAGTGGACACATCGGAGGAAGCGGTGCGGGCTCGCATGCAGGATCTCACCGACGGTGCCAAGAACATTACCGTCTCTGATGACTTCGACAAGACGGAGAAGGAGCGGATGGACATTTTCTACGAGCTGGTGAAGAGGAAGCTCGACGCGGGCGAGTTGGCCAACGTGCAGGTGCACAAGGAGCTGGCGACGGAAGCGAGCCGGCTCGACATCCAGTCGAAGTCGACGTTGGTGCTGGCAGAGCTGCTTTTCTCGGCCAACATCACGCAGGAGACGCGCAAGTACCGCAACCTGTTGCTGCGCTTCACGCACGAGGATAAGAAGGCGCAGAAGTACTTCATCGGCGGGCTCGAACAGATCATCTCGCTGCACGCCGACAAGCTGATGGACAAGGTGCCCGCCATCCTGAAGCTGTTCTACGACAGCGACATCCTGGACGAGAAGGTGATTCTCGACTGGTCGCAGAAGGTCAGCAAGAAGTACGTGTCGAAGGAGGTGGCGGCGCAAATCCACGAACGCGCCAAGCCCTTTGTCCAATGGCTACAGGAGGCCGAGGAGGAGGAATCGTCCGAAGACGACGACGATTCGGAGGTCGAGATCGAGTACGACGATCGCGCAAAGGTCGACTCACTGCGTAACGGACCATCCAAGCCGGACCCGAAGAAGGCGGCCGTCGAGGAGGACGACGATGGTGGGGATGATCTTAACATTGACGATATCTAAGCTTCTCTCTCTACAAAGTATCAACCTACACCTCCATAGCTTTTCGGTTCTGCGATTTCCCGTGACAAAATGTGGGTTATGCATCAGGTATGCTTCAATGTCTGTCGTTTTGACACCATCGTGCTTTTTGCTGCTGTATGAAGGGTACATTGAAAAGGATCATTTAGTCATCAAGATTTTATTGACACAAATTCGCGGTGAATCGACACGACATAAAAAACTTCTCTTTTACTGCCGTCACAGAAGTACCACATTTTCTTTTCATTCCTACAATTGAATGTTTAAAATCGTCGAGTTTAAAAATCGATCGTCAACGTGTTCGTTTGGATTTTGTTTTTTCGTCGTGGGGTTTTATTAAATCCCTACCGCCCGCTCTCCAGGCATGTCATGTCGGTTGGTCACAAGGCCCCGATGAGCTTTTAGTATGATGGCATGCAGCACCTTTTCCGGTATCTCTTCTTCCCTATGTTAGTATGGAATTAAATATACAAGCAAATAAAAAAGCCACAAAAAAATAAAACTTATCATTCAGTAAATACAATGCAATGTCGTTCTATTAATTATTTGTTTATTCGATCACTTCCAGAGGGCTAGGTTAAATTTAGTCGTGGCATCAGATTATAATAGACAATTTATAACTACACTATCCATGATTACATGACTAATTTCTCTTGAATTTGAATCCTTCAAAATAAATAGTTCAGAGCTGCTTTCCCTTATCTCTAGCTGCTATTAGCCATTCCATTCTACAGCAAACAAAAACATGGCATCGTAAAGATACTCATGTAACGCATTTCGTACTCAGTATCTCATCATTCTATCTCGCGATCACACGCAAGATCAGTAGTGCCTCAGCAGGTGCGATTGCATCGTATGAAGTGCGCATCAGTAGAGAAAGGTGCTGCGTTCATTCAGCTCGGTCCCAGGCGTTCGTTTCGACAATCGAGGCGGATCAAGCTTTGTCCACGGAGATCGTCCGTGCAGCATTTGTGGCGTGGCAGGTGCAAAACAATCGACAAGGATGCAGCGGGAAGAATTCCACATCGAAACACGCGGTACGGCGATCCGTTCGTTCAACAGTCCTAGGACGGACCATTCCGATGAAGTCGAAAACGACCGCGCAAAGTTAACCAACGGCTTTTCACGCTGGAATTTCAATTGTGCCCTAAGTAAGCTCTGCACCGGGTTGCTCATAGTGGTTGTTTTTGCCATTATATTCACCTGCGTCGCGTTGGTGATAGCGTACGAGAATGAGGAGCAGCTTGTCGCCAGTATCAAACTGCGAACTGAGGATCTGCCACCTGGTAATAATATGAATTCTGTACGACATGATGCAAGTTTCATTAATTCTTCTTGTTCTAGAGCAAGCGATTTGGTTTGAAGCAAACCTCGTTGAGTTGCGCAATGCATTTCGAGTAACGGAAAATAAAAGAAGAGCCAGAAATGTCGTCCTATTTATTGCCCTAGACAGTGAGAACTCTTCGGGTACTGATCAACGGCCGATTTGGGAGTTTTTTCCGCACTTGGCTTTGCTGCGTGTGTCTCAAGATCGGAGCACATCGTTCAACCCGACGGCCTTGTTTTGCGGCATTGAAACGCAGCCCGGCACGATCGGGCTAGACTCATCGGTGCGACCTTGTGGCGAATGCTGCAGTTCCGAACACGAGACGCATGATACAGCATCGATCGTGGAGTGGGCCCAAGCCATCGGACGCCGCACCGCAGTGGTCACGAACGGGGAAATTGTTCAACCGTTCTCGGCCGCCCTGTACGCTCACACGCCAAATGAAAGTTGGGTGTACACCACGCCCGATCCTCAACGCTGCAAAAGCGTCGAAACACAGTTGCTTCTCGGTGATACGGGAAAACAATTAAACTTAATCGCGGGCTCTTTAAACTGCGCCAATCCATCTTGCAAGGAGTTGTTTAAAACTGCTTGGGAAAATCAGAAAATGAGAGACGAGTTAAACTACAAATTTTCCACGGAATTAAGTGATCTTTCAAGCTCCGAAGACGATTGGGAGTATGTGCTTGGACTGTACGATCGACAAGCCTTGGAGAAACAAGGGTCGTTTCACGATATTACCGTTGGAGCACTGCGTACCCTCGATAGCCCCGAGGGATTTCTTTTGATCGCGATCGCCGATCCAAAGGTGAGGATTACACTGGATGAGCTAGACTCCACTGTACGGTCAACGTTGCAGAATCTGAGGTAAGCTTTCTCCAATCTAGCATTTACATGCTGTGGTCTGTAGCGTCCTAACGATCTTTTTGTAGTGATTCCCTTGAAGACAGCCTTATCGTTGTCGTCAAATCGGCTTCTAGTGATCTTGCTGGGTTCGCAACTGTACACGCAACCGGGCCGATGTCCCACCTGCTGCATCGAGTGCACAACCAAACCTATTTGGCACATTTCATATCATACGCTGCCAGGATCGGACGCTTTCGGGATTCGGATCTGGCTAATTTTGTGCTGCAAATGTTTTAAACGATTTTACGGCTGCTTCATACACACTCTGGAGAAGGTATAATAAAAATAGAACCTGGTTTTACTAGAACATATTCGTGAAGTGAATCATGTCACATGGGTTACATTTTTACGCTTCCGAAAAGAAAATGGATATATCCAGAATAAAAATATGATCAACAACAACAAACGGCGATTTGTAATTTAAAAAGGTTGATTCACAGTTTTGCTGTGTTCCGAATTGCGTAGAACAGACAACCGTTCCCATGAATCCCCGTTTGTGCAATGAAATTGCAAAAGCAAAAGAAACTTCCTCTGTGCCCACACCAACACTTCCAAATAGCCTTTTTTTGACAGATTGCCAAGTTGAAATAGTTTCGCATCCAAAGCCGCTGACGGAGACGCCTCCAGGCCAGGTAAAACGCCTTCGCTACCTAAATACACCTGTGGAAGGCCTAGGGGAGTGGCGAACTTATCTCCCCGTTGCCATTCATTAACGATGGTATGTTAATCGAGACGACGGTCTTCGCAGCCCAAGGATTGTCGAAGTTTGTAACATAAGGCATGCATCAGGTGCAGAGTAAGCACACGTGTACGTTCTCCGTTGTTTGTATTAGCCAGCAAGTATAGCAGCTCTTTATCACGTTCCTTCCTCCACCCCTCGTATGTGCTGCGATAACAGAGGGTTCATCAATCACGGATGTTACAATCGGACATCTGAACGACATCACCTTTCAGGGTGCGAGATTATTATGTAAGTGAAGGGCCGCTGTTTGGAAGCGGATTTAGGCCAGTACTAGACAGCGAGTAGTGTACTCAGCTGGCGTAGAAACGGATTCATCCGTTCATTGTGCCATCCGCACATCGCGGGTTCTATCATCGCAGTCGATGGTTAATGCTGATTTGTCTTTCTCCTACGGTGTTAGTGATATTTAGCATTTCAATTGACTGCTGTTGACCTCTCAAAACAGTGGTGCTAAAACAGTGCTAACCTATCGTGTCGTGGTTACATTCATTCACAGTGCTTCAGTGACAGATACCAAAAACGCAGCAGGATGATGATGATGATAATGGAGCAGCTATAAGTTTACCACTGAGTGTAGTGCACACATTTTGCGACGATATACTTCAACGGAGGAAATTTACCATCGTACATCGAAGTCACTACGAACAGTATTTTGGCCAAGCAACGCAGAAACATTCCTCTCCACCAGACACACCCATAGGAGAAAATAAATCGCGAGAACCATGGTGGAAAAGGTAAATACGCAGGGCTGCGTATTCTCGCTGCTCTACTCGGTCGGTTCGTTTGCACTTGCCTGTGCAAGTCTGTCCACGCTGAACCCGAGTGATAGGATTACCGTGCAGAAGGGTGCACTGCTTATCAGCTTGGGATTCGTCTACTTCATCGCGCTTACGGAGTTTCTCAACAAACTCCTCCTGAGGACATGGATTGGACACAACTTTGTCAAACGATACCGGCTACGCGTGTCTGATGTGCTGGATATAACGAATAAGTATGTCCTGGCGGGACGCATCAAAGATGGATCGGTTGGCTTCATTTTCTTTCTTCCACAGGGTCGTCTCAGCCGTGCAGGCTGCCTTTTCCTGCCTAGCCGGGCTGTTTGTGTGTCGCTGGTCGTGCCCTAGAAATTTTCTACACGCCACACACTTCCTATCGGAATCGTACGGTTGGTTTGCTGCGTCGTACTTCTTCTACGACCTTTGGTCTATGTACAAAATCTATGCCGCTGAAGCGGCAATAAAAATCAAATCCAAACTGGGCCTCCAGGCGGAGACGAACGCAGATAACAATAACGTTGCCAATAATGGCACGGCTAACGTCGCTCCACGCAACGCCAACAACCATATGAAGGTGGGGGAGAATGCGCTCCACAGTCAGCTGCAAGTGCTGGATGACATTCCAAGCATGGCACAGGGAACTCTTTCAATTGTCAACCCGAGCAAATTGGGCATTCCCAGCTTCGCCAAGTACCTGGTGTCGCATCCGTTGATGGTGTTCCATCATCTCTTCATTGGATCGTACGGATTGATGGTAGTAGCGGTAAGTGTGTAACCCTTCAGTAACCTCACTACCATCGCTGATTCGTTAACCTTCGTTGCAGTACCTTCGGGGTGGCCTGGGAGACTGTGTCTTCAGTTTCATGTACATGATGGAACTTTCCACACCGTTCGTATCATTCCGGAGTATCCTCAGCGTGATGGGATTGAAGAAGTCAAAGATGTATGTCATAAACGGGCTGCTGATGCTGGTAACGTTTTTCTGGTGCCGTGTCTTTCTCATGCCCTACGTCTGTTACTACTACAGCCAGGTGGTGAATAAGCCATTCTTCGAGGTAAAACCACCCTAGATAAGATGTGATAACAGTGATAAATAGTGCAACCGCCTTATTAATCACACATTGCAGGCTGTCTGGAATTTGCCGTGGGGATGCAAGGTCAGCATTTTGGCATTATTTATACCCCAATTGTACTGGTTCCGTCTGATGATACGAGGTGCATTGAAGGTAACTTTCGTTTTTCAATGCCTCACTAAGGATTGAACTAAAAATGTACTCTTTTTTTTCTCAGGTATTCTTTCCACCGAAAAATAATCGCCGAGGAAAAAACGCTCCCACTTGCGCGAATGATGTTTCGGCCAATGGGGAAACAATCAAAGCATCACAATCCAAAGATAGTGAAGTACGTTCTTTAATGTAAAACTAAGATTAGAACAAATGTACGCTAGTAGATTGTTGGACGGCAAAGGCGAGACTTGAATTTGTGCTTTGTGTGCTTGAAGGAAGCGGACATTCACATCTTAGTAGTTTTAACGCCTAAGTGTTATTTTGTGTGTAAATTCAATATTCACAAACGTGTTACGTCGCAAGACTAACCAATGGGGTGTAATTTGCGTGTACTATTATAAATGGACAGAATTGTGAAGTCAGGAAGAGGAAACACACATATAGCAGAGCCAACTTGTCACTTCCATGTTTACAGAAAGTAGAATTGCGCAAATATTTTAGTTGACTAGTCATAGTTTATGCCACAGGATATAGCTTGAAATTTCAGACACAAAATGGCGCAGTGATTGAAAAACAGATCTTCCATTTTTCTTGCCTTTTTTGGTATTCTTTTCGAAATTTCTTTCACTTCTTTGCTTTGCTGTTGTCGTTAAATTAGGTTAAATCGAATCCCCACTGATCATTCAAACCAAACCTGTAGGATTACAAACACCTCCCATTACAAATATTACACACCATTGTTACAAGGATAACATGCAGATACAATGCAAGGTAACACAAGATTACTTATACAGCGAACATCCAATGTTAGATGATAGACTTTTCTGTGCATTTTTTCTACAGTACAGCGCACAACATTTTTGTGCGCCTTGGTTACGAATATACACGTAAATTTGATTCTTAGTTCGTTTGTGGTGTTTTGCGAAAAGACGAGAAATAACTAGGATGTGTTACTAGAGCATATTATGGCTAGGCCTGCAAGATAGTCGAATGATCCCAAATGTTCGTGTAACTTTCAATGGAGCTTTCATATTAGTGTGATGTTTACCAATTATTAGGGAAAGTGATAAAAGTGGATGAAATCTGTAACACATTTGGAACCGTTTTTAACAATCTTGCCCACGTGGTCGCTAAAATATTGTGGGAAGGAATTGCCTGACACCCTTAATTGGATAGTGACCCAATATCAGGATATCGGAGAACCTGACTGACGTGGTGATGTAGACGCTCGCTCAGGCTAGTAGCACTGAACCGCAGTTGTGGAGTGAAATCAATCCAGTTGAGAACATTACAAAAAAGTAATCATAATAACTAATATCAATGTTTCAACAATCGCGTAGACTGGTAGATGCAGTGGGACAAAATAATATTGAATTGAGCGAAATTGTCACAGACGCTGCTAAAATGTATTCTCGCTAAAATGTACACTAGGAAGTAATGAGAGATCATATAACCGTTTAAAGAAATTTGGAAACAAATGTGCACTGTGTACGTTATTGTATTACAGTAAATGTTGTTTGGAGACGAAAGCCGAGACGGAAAGCGAAATATTTGAACCATACCCAGATGTGGTGTTTGTGTACCGATTTACATGGAAATATAATATGTATTGGATTTTGTAGCCTTTCTATTTATGCTATTATACTACGTTTTTGATCACTTAGCACCCACAGGAATTGGAAGTGTTTGTTCGAGTGTGTATGTGGTGATTTTATATATGTTGAAAAAAGGTATGTAGTTAAATTTTAACCTATGTAAAATATAATTCTTACTTGTCTGATCTTCTGTCCACCATCTGCGATGGGACAGAGGTATGTAATTGCTCTTTATTTTTGAAAGAATACTCAAAATTAAAACGATGACATTTTTGGCAAACCTCACTACACTTTTCAATCTGTCATATAAACGGCAACTTGACAGACGTCTGCTTTCTCAAGAGCACGTCGTGCTTTGAGTTCGGCGAATGCGTTCATCGCAGTCAGCAAGTAAAGACAGCTGGAAGTGGTCGTCGTGTTCAGAACGTTCTCATCAGTCTCGCACTTAGAACGGTGCGGTATTTTTCGTTCGTGAATGCGCCTGCCGGGTCGAGTACAAGATAGTGTGAATAGGTGTCCCAAAGCAAGAGAAAAATCCACAGCAGGTGTCCAACAAACAGCTGCAGCGGCATTTGCATGCATTCGAAGGGCTGCTAAGTTTTGCAGTACAGTGTGAACAGTGTCCGTGCAAAAGAGAGCGCTACAGTCGTCTTACTACGACGCGGCTAGCTGGTCCTCGCCGGGTTGAACAGGAAGCCAGCGGGAAAGAAAGAGAACAAGCGAGGAAGCAGCAGCATGAATCGAATGGTAATTTTTTGTTTTGATTTTTACGCTCTTCAATGGCCTTTCGATTGCATTCAGCAAAGGCAAGGACTGTCATCTTTCATTGGCGACCGGCAATTGTGATATAGGGACGCTCTTTTGTTGTTCCTGAATTTGCCTCTATTTACGAATGCGGACGAAAGACGGCGTTGCGATAAACGTTTGACAATCGGCCGCAGGTGATTTGTTGTGTTCGTACCTGATGCAAACAGTGTTTTTCGTGTGGATAACATAACCACAAAAAGAAATCATTACATGCATTTGAGGATTCGCAATGAATGTCACATTTGACAGCATCGCGGAGGAAACGGTGTTACAGTAAGCGAACGTAGTGTGCGGTGAGATGGCTAGTGACCCGGAAAGTTCCGCTCACGGGTGTCCTTGACGAAATTCCGCTGTGTTTCTGCGGTGGATCCTTGCGATAGCTTTCCCCTGGGTGTGGCTGTCGGATCTATTGATCCAGCTGCAGTTCTAGTGAAACACGGTTCTCGTCCACATCCTTCAGGCGGGTGCTCCTGTCCATCGTCTATCCCGTGAGGATATAGCTTGTTTTCCTTGTTCCCGCATGCACGAGATTGGGTGGTGGTGGATGTAGGAATTCCACGACTGTGGCGTATAATGTGCTAATCGTTACACTCTGCTCTCACTTGGTACATTATGTGCAGCAGCATCGTTTGCCGGGTATTGCCGAACTACACAAGTGAATGCCAGGAGGTGGTTTTGTGCAATCTACAACCCGTCGTGGACAAATATATGAATAAATTAGCCGCTGGTGTAGATCTCATCAAATCTATCTCCTTCTGTTCAAACCATTTCACAACGTAGCGCACTACTTTGTGTCTCACATGTCCCTTCAAAAGACAGTGATACTCACAAATAAAAAAAAACGACCCGCTCGAGGTTCCGGTTGGGCAATGTCGAATCATAACTCAATCTTTTTTTTCATTTCCTCGGTCACCATCGCAACGCCACTTCGGGCGTTCATGTTACTCTTTGCAACGTGTTTGAAAACACGTGGAAGCGATAGTAAACAAGCCGCTCACCACGTTGCCCGAAGTTATGCCCTCTGGCCCGGATTTATGTATTTTTTATAAATCTATGCACCTAGAAATTGTCTGGATATTTTCCAATTTTTATCTCTGAATTTTAATGTTTTTCAATACAATTGCAGACTGGATGGCTAGTTACTTAGTATTTTCCATGATCGCTTTCAATTGAAAAAGTCGAAACAGAGTTATTTATCAAGTTAGAAAGCAGGGACCGTCAGCCTCCACGTTGAGGGGTTTCATTGATAAAATGGCCAAAATTAATGAGATTGGTGCGTGAATGGATTTCATTGTCACACGGCCAGAAGTTTTTGTAGCGAAGCTAAAGTTTGCTTAAATGAGAAGTTTCCCGTCTGTTACCAGAGATGAATAGACAAATATATCAGCATTTAGAACGACGAACGAAATGTGTACATAGTATAAATATATATATTATATTGAATTGACATAATTATGATAGACACATTCCTCAGACATTGATAGAAAACAAATCTACAACACGACAATATTTTTGCAGCTAAGTTTATATTATTTTCCTTTCATTTACATACACAGGCCCTGAAGAAATCGTCTTACGGAATGGAGGAGGGCGAGGACGACGACGAAGAGGAGGAAGAGGACGGAAAGGGTGGGATTGGAGATTCGTCCGATTCTGATTTCGACGATGACGAAGACCCGGACGAGATCGAAGTACCTGGTAAGATACATAGACCTGTTCGCGTTTGCTAACCGCACTTTGATCCTTTGTGCCCCAATGATTGCCTTTCAACGGCTTCGCGGACGAACCATTCCCGCGGATGTGTGATATCTCTGGTCGCTTTGCGTGATTTCTCCAAAATGTCATCCAGTTCGTTGTGTAAATAATTATCGTTGCACGGCGTCGTCCTGCTTCCTCGAATGTACTCTAAAGAAAATTGCATGCTGTAGTGGAGAGGGAGACGGGAAAGGCCGAAGCCACATAGATAGATAATAATCCAACCAACGAAAAGGATGTTGTAGAGGTATGGAAGCCGGAATGGGTAATGTGCTAGCTAATGTTTGAGCCATCGTTACCCGACGTCTTTGCGAGCCCTGTATAGAACGTTTGGTCAATTCTTGGTTACCAAAACATAGATCCATGGCTTGTCCCGGCCGGCCTAACATAACCCGCCTACCCCTGCTGTGATTCGCATTCTCAAATCTATATTTTAACTGATGGTATTCCCATTAAGGTATTCCTTGCGATTCCGCCACAGTATGCGTGGTGCCGGTTTCGCGGATAGGGACGGTATGCTTCCTCCGCTTTCGTCTGCCTAAATCGACTCCATCAACAATCAGGATACAGCCCCAACCCATGTATAATTAAGTATGCTTCACTCGAATCGATTCAATCTTCTTTCGAGATGGATGGAGAGAGAAAGAGCGTGCGAGCGATGCGTCCCGTTTTCGCGATGTCCGAAATCATCGGCATTACGGGTGAATCCTACCGCGAAAGGATTCTCACGAACAACAGTGCCACTCTAAGCTGCTCTAAACACCTTCGGGGACTTCTCGTGGACCGTGTACCGTCGACCGGGCCACACAGTGGCAAATAGTGCGCACATTGGCCAAATTATCGAGCCTCATTTGGGATAGTATTCAACGTGGTAGCTTAAGCCGGTTTTGGTATGCGTTTGCCCGTTTTCACATCCTTTTTCACTATGCTTTGTAATCCTGTTGCATTACGATTGTAAATAATATGAATTCGATCTTCGGTGTTAATTTAATCCTATTTTGTTTTTGACATTTATTTTTTTATCACTGGCCAGGTTCTGTGATAGACATAGACCCTCTACCTTCGCACTTCTATTCTAAATACAATTGATTAGGAATAAGAAAACGCGATTCGAAAGTTGTAAGAAAGCCGACCCACTGTGGGGGAGATTTATCATTGAACCCGAAGCAAACCGAATGCGCTCCCCCGGCCTAGTATAGCCCTTTTCCGGGTGGCGTTTCTTGATGGCAAATATTTCCTCCCAATCCACACCCTCCTTGTGTGCGTGTGTATTTGTTGGTGTGAGTAGGCCTCCACTATCACCTCACGCAGTTCGCAGAAAAAGCAAACCTATTTTCCGGTATAATATGCTCTCGTTGCTCCGCTAGCGGTCGGTTGCCGAGGGTTAGCTCCGGATCGTCCATGGAAAACTCTCGCGCGGGAGTCGTTGAAGACAGCGGGCCTGTGAGCGAGCGACGGCAGATGCAGGTCCCGCTAAGAAAGTTTTCCCTACAAAGCACTCCTCCGCCCCACCGCGCACCCTAAAACCATAAAGGGTTGATGTGAGGGATGTAGGGCTAGGCACTGTTCCTTCCACTCCTGCTCCTTTCTCCGGAGGCACGGCTTTGCTCAAACGAGTGAGTGTCGGGCTGTGTGGCTGCCGGCAGCCGGTGGAAGGGGATCCTTTATCAACACCCCTTTCTCCGGTTGGAGGAGAAAGGAAAAGCAGCTGTCCTTCGGTACGCGAAGATCTCCCACAACCGCTCTCTCTTCTTATCTGCCAGCCCAATCATATCTCCTTCCGGGGGCGGGGGGCTTGGCAGTGTTCGTCGCTATGGACGTCGAAGACGCCGAATTCTCTCCGCCGCCGCACAAACACTACTCGGCCAGTCGCGGCGACGGTGATTGGCAAGTGGCGGTCCACCGAATTGGTGGGCCGTGGGCCGTGGGTGGCGTGACGGTCGGTCGCCCGACCGGGTCGTAGGATGGTTGTTTGTGCGTTTCGTCAGTTGAATTATTAGCTCGCGTGTGTCAAGACGCGAATACGCGTAGCTCTGTGTCTCCCGGCGCCATTCGTTCGCTTCTCGGACCCGGTCCCGGTGAAATTATTGATTATTGTGTTGTAAAGTTTAGAAAGCGCTGCGACCGAGCCACCAGCCAGTTCTAACTTCGCGCGACAGGCTGCGCATCGTTTGCGAACGCTCCGTGGAGGTGTTGCCATTTACTAACGGAAACTGCTAGAAGGTAACCCACTGTTAGGAGTCACTATTTTGGCCAGATCCGTTCGGTTTTTGTTTCCTGTTCCTTCCTGTTATCCCGGAACGGTTGCTGGGAGGATCTGATGAACCATTTAAATCACCATTCACTCAAAATTGTTTAACTCCCGACTTTCGTTTTTCATCCAAATCCAGGTGGAGGCAAGGACCTAGCGACGGTGGCCACCCTGACCAAGAAGTACAAGTCCGAAGGATCGTCAGCGGACGGAGGGGCCGGCTTCGGTGCGAATTTCAGCTACCAGCAGCTTCCGAGACACAACAGTATGGCTGCGGCGGGCATCAAAAACGAGCAGCTCGGCAACAGCAACGCGACGAAGGTCCCGCCGAGTGCCACCATGATGAAGCAGAACGCGGGACGAGCGGTCGGCATTGGGGGAAGTGGTGAGTAGTGTCATCGTTCACAGAGTACATTAGTATATGCCGGGCTGCAGTGGGCAATCGAAATGTCCCGACGGTCCCTGGTGGCGGAAGAGATCGATGGGGAAAAGAAGGGAACCGTGAGGATAACCTTTGGGGTGGGAAATTGTTTCACCGACCAGCCATCCAGCCGACCGATAGAAATAACAAATCATTTCCCGCCAAATAGAAGCGTGTAAGGATCCCCCCTTCTGTGAGGAAGGATGTGAGGAAAAAGAATATCCGTGCCTTTTGTTGTTTGGGGACGATATCGTATGCGGAATGACTTTTGCACCAAAACTGCATGCTTTTGTTCTATATAATGCATGCTTACGTGAATACACATCATTAGCCGGCAATTATAGGGCCCCTTTTGGATTCAAATTGATTTCGAAAATTCTTTTCGAACATTTTCAGTTGTTTTGCGTAGTTTTGGCTCTATTATAGCGTTTTCAAAATTTACTATTGAACAAGTTTAGCAACATGACCCGTCATGACAGTTAGCTTGTTAGCTAATATGAATTGGTACGGAGAATTCTACTCTAAACGCGGGCGTTTCTAATTAAAGAATTTTGGTTTTATGATTCTCGAACCAGAAAAATGATACTTTGGTGCAAATGATAATTAAATACAGAAAAATTATCTTTGCACTTAGCATTCTTTGTTAAGATATGAAAAGCCCATCCAAACCTCCATCGGTGCATTTATTAAACAATAGTCGCGTGGTTTGTGCAACATTTCTTCCGCATACGCTATAGAATCGGTTGGTCGGTGCATTTTCCGTACGCCTCCTCCCTCCGTACTAACACATTCCGATTGTTTCTCTCTCTCTCTCTTCCTTCTCATGTTGTTTCGACCATGATCCCCTCTCGTCGCGCTGCCTTCTATTTCGCCAAAATGCATCATCGTTCTCGCGGAAATATGCTGCCGCATTGATTGCTCCTGTTCCCCTGTCCTGACTCCACCCCCACCCTTTCGCCTTCCTCGCTGCCTCCGTTATGTGGCATAAATTAATGTACATCGATGGGTGGGTGGTTTTCTTGGCTCGCACGACACGCACGCCGCTGGTCAAACGTCTTACATTCGCGGCGCATCGTTCTCTTCATCTTCGTCTTCTTCTTCTTCTCGCGGTGTACATACATTTAATCACCACCCACCACCCTTCCTAACCGACCATCATCCCCACACGCACACTGGACCTGGCGGTCCTTTGGTGATGATGGTGGAAATATGTCGCTCGGTTGAAACGCGCGTACATTATTTGTGCGGTGCGTCTTTCGGTGTACATGTGCGCATCGCTGCTTTCCTCGTCGGATTACCGTTGATCTGTTTGTCCCGGCCTGTGTCCCTTATTTACTCCCTGGCACAACACACATATTCGCGCCCGCGTCATTCGGCACATTTCCACGGTCAACATTTCCTGGCAATCGATGAAAATCCACCGAATTGGTTTCCTGGTTTCGCGGGCGGTCCTTGGTGGGCTTGAGTTCAAACTAATTCCCGTCCGCGCCCAACTTCCTTGCGGCTTCATTTTCGACACGGCCACACTTAGCTGACGCTGGGGTCGGTAGCGACGGTGGTGCGTCTTCGTCCTTCTCCGTTGGCGCGGTGGGTGGTCAGCGTCGTCGCGGTGGTACGAACGGGAGTGGCCCCAGCAGCAGCAGCAGCAGCAG
>JAOEFI010000007.1:11048283-11072361 GCA_034621735.1 Anopheles plumbeus | reverse complement strand
CAGCAGCAGCAGCAGCAGCAGAACCGTCAGCAGTAGCACCGGCGCGAGTGGAAGCTCGACGGCTACCAAGGCCAGCACGACGGCGGCGGCACCGTCGGCGAGCGGATCGATGCCCCTCGGGGCGACCAGCATCCTTGGCGGGCTGGGCAGCTACTACCCGCCGAGCCTTGCCACTCTGCTGGCGCAGAGTAAGTTACCTGCGGCAGGCACGCACGCATCCGCAGCTGCAGCTGCTTCTTCCGTGGTTCCGGCCTGCCAAATGGTTCTGCTTTCACATGTTTTACTTACCCCTTTCGGTTCGACGTATTTTTGCTTTTCCTTGTTTTTTGTTTGATGAGTTGGAAAAGTTGTTTTCCGATTATGATTTGTAGTGTTTCCTAGCTGCGAGAGAGAAGTGCTTCTTGTTTGCTTTTTATTGCCGGGAAACTTCGATCCTTATCTGATCCTACAAAGACTGCTGTATTTTGTTTCAGATGGAAGAGTTAACAAACAGTCGGTCGGAACTATCGCAGATTTTGTAATAATCATCTCGAAAATAGAAGATGAAGATGAAGATGAAGACACTGCATTGCATTACATCATGTAGAGTGGCTTCCCTTTTCACAGGTGGCCGTTGAAATTGCATAGGTTTGATTGAGTGAGAACCTCGGTAATGCGAGCTGAGGCGACATGAAATGGATCGGTTTTCAGGAGGAACCCCCGGTAGATAGGGTCCCATTCGAAATGCATTGATTGAAGCAAACAACGCATCACGGCCTAAACATAACATTTTTACGCCAAATTACGCTCGAAGCTAACTCAATAAATACGCCCCAAATGCCACAGATCGGACGCAGTTCGATTTTAGGAGATTTAGACGGATCGATCAGATGCACATCACTAAATGATGCACTCGAGGGAGGGAGGCAGGGAGTCGTCGCCTTGTATGGGCCGAATTCTGCGGTGTCTGAAGCCGGCGTGTCCTCTAATTGAATTGCTTTGATGTGCGCTTGGCATGCGGGCTTGTCCCGGTGGATAATAATGTCCTTTCGACTCAAGTGTTCCCTTTTCCCAGTAGTTGCTTTCTTGAAGCGCTGTGAAGCATATAACAGTGATACATAATTATATTTATGTTATATAGCTCAGTAATGGAAATACGATATAAATGCTGTATTTAAGCATACGGTAACTCATACGGACTTTTAAGTACTATTGGTAACATTGATGAATGCGAATTTTGTTGGTGCAACTATTTGTGTTTAATGTTTATTATTTTTTCGAAATTACAGTTTATGCAGCAGCTTTACCAGGCTTCCTATATGTTTCTATTACTTTATCTCTCTCTTTGCATGCATTTCAAATATTGTTTTACTTTGTTATATTATTACATTCGGTATACATTATATTTAGATTTTTTTTATAATGAATTCTCGTTTACCCCTTTTTACGGTTTACGGTATTTTTTGTCACACCTTGTTCTACAGTGGAGATGGCTGGTATCGGGTTCGGTGGCAATTCGTCGATAGGCGCCGGTTCAGCGATCGGATCGGACAACATGGGTCAGCTCATGTCGAGTCAGCTGATGCTGCAAAATCTGCAGGCGATGCTGGCCGCCAATCCGCACTACCTGACCAGCGGCATTCCCACCAAGCTTATCTCCCAGATGTGGATGGCCGATCCCAGCAAGGTATGTACCATTTGCACGCGATTGCTTATCGCCTTTCGCTTTCCAGACTGATGAGATCGTTGTTTGTTCTCTCTATACCTGTGTGTGTGTGCGCTATTAGTTGAACCAAATGCCCGAAGAAGAGGAAGCGGAGGAGGAGGAGATGGGCGTCGCGGAAACCTATGCAGAGTATTGGCCGGCGAAATGTAAGCGCTAACTCTTGTTTGTGCACACTCGCGAAAGCTCGTAACCCAATGATTGTCGTATTTCCTTTTGTATTGCAGTAAAAATTGGCAAGAAGCATCCCGATCCGGTGGTGGAGACGGCCTCGCTTTCCTCGGTCGAACCGTGTGACGTCTTCTATCAGTTGTCCGTCCCGTCCGAGACCATCAACGCCGGACTGCTGAGTGCGCTGCAGCTCGAATCGATAACGTACACCAGCCAGGCACACGCGCATCTGCTCCCGGACGGCACCCGTGCCGGCTTCCTGATAGGCGACGGTGCCGGCGTCGGCAAGGGGCGTACCATCGCCGGCGTCATATTCGAGAACTATCTGAAGGGGCGCAAAAAATCGATCTGGATCTCGGTGTCGAACGACCTGCGGTACGATGCGGAGCGCGATTTGCGCGACATCGGCGCGAATAGGATCGATGTGCATCCGTTGAATAAGGTGAGGAGTTCGAGAATGAAATGTTATCCGCTTACATGCGAAAAAAAAAACAACAAAAAAAGCATAACAAAACTGGTCTTCCATTTGCAGTTAAAATATGCCAAAATCAACTCCACCGTCAACCATAACGTGAAGAAGGGCGTCATCTTTGGCACCTACTCGGCCCTGATCGGCGAATCGCAGAGCACGGACGGGAAGTACAAGACGCGTCTGAAGCAGCTGCTCCAGTGGTGCGGCGCCGACTTCGACGGTGTCATCGTGTTCGATGAGTGCCACAAGGCGAAGAACCTGTGTCCGGTCGGTTCGAGCAAGCCGACGAAGACGGGTCGGACGGCGCTGGAGCTGCAGAACAAGCTGCCGAAGGCGCGCGTCGTGTACGCCTCGGCCACTGGCTCGTCGGAACCACGTAATATGGCGTATATGGTGCGGCTGGGCATATGGGGCCAGGGCACGCCATTTCCGTCGTTCAACGATTTCATTCAGGCCGTGGAGAAGCGGTAAGGTCAACGGAAAATCATAAGACTCCATTAGCGTATCACTTTCAGTATTGCACTGTTTCGAGATAAATATTGACGGAGTTTTTCTCTGCGTGGTTTTTGCATGCCTCTGTACACGAGTTGTACAACTGTTTGAAAGGATTTTTTCTCATTGATTTTTCCAGTGGTGTTGGTGCGATGGAGATAGTAGCAATGGACATGAAATTGCGCGGCATGTACATCGCACGCCAGCTCAGCTTCCACGGAGTGACGTTCAAAATCGAGGAGGTTCCACTGACGAAGGAGTTCAAGCAAGTCTACGATGAGTCGGTCGAACTGGTAATTATCTTTCGTCTAAAGTATTGGTGCACGTTCTTACGGCGAAAGTAAACATCACACTCCCGATTCTGTTTCTGGCTCTTTTTAGTGGGTGGAGGCGATGCAAAAGTTTACCGAAGCGGCCGAGCTGATCGACGCTGAGAGCCGGATGAAAAAAACGATGTGGGGTCAGTTTTGGTCGGCGCACCAACGCTTTTTCAAGTACCTTTGCATCGCGTCCAAGGTGAACCACGCGGTGAAGGTGGCGCGGGAGGCGATCAAGTACGGGAAGTGTGTAGTGATTGGCCTGCAGTCGACTGGCGAAGCGCGCACACTCGAGCAGCTCGAGCGGGACGATGGTGAGCTAACGGACTTCGTCTCGACGGCGAAGGGCGTCCTGCAGTCGCTGGTGGAGAAACATTTCCCCGCACCCGACCGGAATCGGATCAACCGGGTGCTCGGGCTGGACGTTGGTCGGACGCAGCTCGACAGCATTCTGGATGACATTGCCGGTGGCAGGCGGAGAGGTATAGTAACGCCGGCGTCGACAGGCAGTACCACGGGGGACGTGAAACGTAAACGGGCGGGAGCCTCGGCCGCGAAGGCGGGGCCGGGCGCGCCCAAGACGAAGCGTTCGCGCAACAACGATTCGTCGGACGATGACGGCAGCTCGTCCTCGTCGGCGTCTGTCACTCCCCGGCGGAACTCGCGCGAATCCGACTTTCACCCGTCCGACGACAGTGACCCGGCGGAGAGCGATCACGACGATTACGACAGTGGAGCTAGTCAGAGCGATGGCTACAATCCGTTCTACAACGGATCCGACAGTGACGACGACGATCCGTGGGTGAAAACGAAATCCGCTCCGAGCTCGTCATCCGCAAAGGCGAAAGCGAAAGCGGCGGCTACCAGTAAAGCGGCAACGGCGCCGCCGTTGCAGCCTCCCGCAATGCCCCTGCCCACGGGCGGACGCAAGAAACCGATCAGCACGCAGGACAAGATACAGGCCCATTTGACGAAGAAGCAGACCGACACGACGCCGTTCACGATCCAGTCGAGCAACGGGTTCTCCATCCAACTGGCTGGCGGACCGCCGCCCAAGGACGCAATCGAGCGTGCCTGTCAGATGAAGGACGAGCTGCTGGCGAAAACCGAGCGGCTCGGCGACCGGCTGCCGGCCAACACACTCGACCAGCTGATCGATGAACTGGGCGGGCCGGAGAACGTGGCCGAAATGACAGGCCGCAAGGGCCGGGTGGTGCAGAATGACGACGGCTCGATCCAGTACGAGTCGCGTACGGAGCAGGACGTGCCACTGGAGACGCTCAACATCACCGAGAAGAAGCGCTTCATGGACGGCGAGAAGGACGTAGCGATCATCTCGGAGGCGGCCTCGAGCGGTATCTCGCTGCAGAGCGACCGGCGGGTGCGAAACCAGCGCCGGCGCGTGCACATTACGCTCGAGTTACCGTGGTCGGCCGATCGCGCGATACAGCAATTCGGCCGCACGCACCGCTCCAACCAGGTGAACGCGCCCGAGTACATGTTCCTCATCTCGGACCTTGCCGGCGAGCGGCGGTTCGCGTCGACGGTGGCGAAGCGGTTGGAGTCGCTCGGCGCCCTCACGCACGGCGATCGGCGCGCAACGGAAACGCGTGACCTGTCCCAGTTCAACATAGACAACAAGTACGGCCGGACGGCGTTGGAGACTGTGATGAAGACGATCATGGGCTACGAGTCGCCGATCGTGCCGCCGCCGGCCGACTACCGCGGTGACTTCTTTAAGGACGTCGCCGGCGCCCTGGTCGGCGTGGGGCTGATCGTGAACACCGAGCAGATGCCGGGCGTGTTGAGCCTCGACAAGGACTACAACAACATATCGAAGTTCCTCAATCGCATCCTGGGCATGCCAGTCGAGCTGCAGAACCGGCTGTTTAAGTACTTTACCGACACGCTCGAGGCTACCATCGAACAGGCGAAGAAGCGGGGTCGCTTCGATTTGGGTATTGTGGGTGAGTTGACCAGAAGGCGCACACATTTCCTATTCGGCTTCCTCGAGCTAATTTGGAGGTCTAATCCGTTCTCTTGCATTTCGCAGACCTTGGTGCCGCGGGTGAAAACGTGACGCGTATTAAAATCATCAAGTTCTCCCGCAAACACTCGACGGGCATCGCGCCGACGGAGCTGCATGTGGTAAAGGTAGAGCGCGGCATGATCTGGCAGGAAGCAATGGATAGGTAAGGACCAGTTCTTTCACGATAATACCTTTGTAGTGTTAATTTAATAGTTGCGTGGTACAGGACGTGAGTTTATTTCCACTTAATTGTTCATTTTCTCTCGTAGATGGGCGGAGTTGGGTGGCGAAAAGGAAGGCTTCTATGTCTCGCAACACCCGCGCAACGGCAAGTATAATGTGATACTGGCGATCGAGCTGGAGAATCCGGCCAAAAAGAAGACCCTCATCGGCGGTGTGCCGAAAAGCAGCAAGGATAGCATCCTGTTCCAAATCTACCATCCGAACACGGGCCTACAGTTCAAGCACGAGACGATGGCGGAGTTGGAGAAGAAGTACAAGAAGGTGCTGAGCACCGAGGCGGAAAAGCACTGGATCCAACTGTACGACGCCTCGGTCAACACGTGTTCGCACAGCCACTGGAAGGGACACTGTCGAAACGTTTCGATGGGTCAGGAGTGTGAGGTAGGTTCCCCGAGTCGGTTCAGGGCGCAACTGCGCCATAACAGACGGAAAGAAAAGACCTAACGCTTCTAATTTTTATGTTTTAGGTTGGACTACGGCAGCGTACTTATAGCGTGCTTTCGGGCTCGGTGCTCGCCGTCTGGGCGAGGGTGGAGAACAGTCTCGCGGCACGCATCGGCGCCCAGTCGCGGATGCAGGTGATTCGGCTCAAAACGAAGGAGGGGGTCAAAATTGTCGGCACGCTTATTCCAAAGAACTGCGTCGAGCAGCTGGTGAAGGACCTCGCCAGCGATTCGGAAAAGGTGGACGAAATGATTTTTGACGATCAGTAGTGAACGATTTCATTGCCCTCGTGTTTTCGCAACATCGGCGTCCTGTAGTATTGTGTCTCGAGTAGTGGTTAGATGCGCCATCGACTGATTTTAGTCAATCTATGGCGTAGTGGGCATTATTTCATTAGCCTAGCAGGTTGCGATAAGGACTCGTATGTATCTTTTTTTAATTGTCGGTGGTTTTGATGAAGCATGCAGGATTGGATGTACTATTGATAATTCGGTTTCCTGATTGATGAAGGCGAATGTGTGAATGTAGGATGTTTTCGTAACTATTTTCGTACTACGTACTACGTCATTAAGATGTATAATGTTTAATTGTATACTCAACAAACCGGTTCGCTATTTGCGAAAACTTGAATATCATACTACTTTTCTTCTTTGTTGGTCACAGAAAAGCTGTTCTTTCTGTCTTGATATTGTGCCAAGATATCCACGAAATTGGTATGGTTTTTTTTTCTTACTGAGCCATACTCAGTATGTGTACGAATGGATTTGATATTCCTTCTAAAAAAACAACCATGTATATATGTATACACGTTTGAAATATTAACCGGTAAATTAGTACACTATCAACTACAATTTAAAAAAATATACTTCCTGTATTACCTAGGAATCCTTTAGAGTTTATTGTTGAGTCTATAGGGCACCTGCATTTCTTCTCATACGACCTTCCAAAAATGATGACGCAAACCGCAATAAATCGTTGCTGGTTGCTCTTTCCTGCTACTCGCAAGGTACAATGCAAGGCGAAGTGTTTAAATTCGCCGTCTAACGATTTGATTCTTATGTGTTTGGCTGTCTCAAATGACAACTTCCGAGAAGAAAACAGTTTTGTAAAGTTTGTACAAATTACTTTAGTTCACCGACCGGCGATGGAAGGCTGTAGGATTAGAGGAAAAAGACGAAGGAAAAAGCTGCTCGATGGACCGAAATAGGAAAAGAACAACGTAAACTGGCCAACAGTGTAGGATTTGTTTTTAAGGATACCATTCGCTACTGCATATTCTGCATTACGCTTTATGTTTAGTTTAATGTTTCAGTGAGACTAGCAATACACCCCCGTCTCTTGGGACGACATAGCCAATAGAGGATTTAGTGAAATCATTCAATAAATCAGTCAAACCATGGACAGTTGTGTTTATTTCGTTCGCTTGAGAAATGCTCGTGTTGTCATCGTTCGTAAGTGAAGCAAACCACATTTTAAATTGGTCACATAAATAATACTAAGGGCTGGTGGCCCCTAGAAAGGTGTATAGTTTATATGGAAGAAAAATAATACGAAAAATGTGTCAATTATTGGGCAGACTAGTAATGCTGCTTTCGTGTAGCTGCATATCATCATCCTCATCTTGTATTGGATGCGACTGGCTCGAAATAAGGTTGTCATGATGGTTTGTCATAGAGTAAAATAATATCCTCGTCGGTACCGTTCGCTTTGCGGGCTCTGTCCAGGGCTTGGAACGGAATGTAGCATACCTCTGCGAGCAATAATGAAGATGAACAAGGAGAGACAAAAGAAGTTCTTGTTTAATTTGTTTTTCAATCTTTCGTTGGTCCGGTTACTCACGGTCCTTGCAGCAGGCAGGGTTGCGGTACATGAACTTTTGCAAACGTTTGTTGTACCCACAAAGCACGATATAGTGTCCCATGTAGCTGGGTGTAATGCTTAGGCAGGAGCTGATGGATGGAAATTTTGTCAGATTTTCAACGCATAGCTCAAACGTATCACCCACTTTATCTTTACCGTATCTCGCAAGGCAGTTTGTTCAACTTGCACAGGTCACAGTACAGCAGGGAGGCACTCGTGAGAAGGATAATATTCCCGTACGTTCCCAGATGGTCGATCAGGAAGCGGTAGCTAACCGAGTTCTGGCTCACGTCGATACCGTTCTGCTCGGCGTAACGGAATTTATTGTTCACCCGCAGCACATCCTGTTGAAGGCAAGACACAGATTGACGAACGGTTCCGTCTTTGGTGGTACTTTCGAAGCGAGGGGAAACCGTTTTCTTACCAATGCGTATGATTTATAGTAATCATTGACACGGTGGCACGGATTCGCACCGATTGTTGTGGTGATATACTTATGCGGTATGTTGAAGTCCTTCAGGATGTAGGATAAATCAATTGTCCATGTGCTGGAAGGCGTATGATAAAGAAGCGCATTAAACAAATGTTTAAGCTTATCCGTTCAGAGTCGACAGAGTGGAACAGTATGCGGACCTTTTTCCGAACTGGCCTTCGTCACAGATTTGCTGGAACTGCGACAAGAACGTCTGCCGCTGCCTGCGGTCAAGCACCATCAAAATGCATGCCAACCCACAGTCCCAGTCCCAGCGTTGGTTGAAATGTACTAGATGGTGCTCGACAATATCCGGAACGTAGCCTGCAGTGGTTGGAATGTAAGATGAACGTACACAATTTCATTTATGGCCTTGATTTCAGAATCGTTATTAGGGTGTGGAAAAAGCTGGTGCTGGTGTCATTGGGCATCGCATACTTTACCTCCCATAGTGTTAACTAACAACTAGAACCGTTCGTTATCTATCCGTCAGCAGAAAGGCTTGCCGCACTTGTTGGGCCCACGATAAAGACTGACTTTGGATTGAGCCATGTTCGATAAGCGACGATGTTTGATATGATATCAAAATCGAACAGAGATGTGACTTGCACACTGTCGCAAGGTGTTTTTCTATGCTTTGCTCATTTCACACCATCGTGAAGCGAAATCACTGCACAACAAACTAACGGTTGTCAACAATGCAATGACAGCACTTTGTTTTGAGCAAACGCGCTGCGTCAGACGCGTCGCGTCTTGATCGATTGGTAATATCGACGGCCCTGTTCGTTGAGGCTGTTTGAATGCCCATAATCAAGAAAAAAAGGTATTTTAACACTTAAATAGTATGAAAACAGTGTATTTCTATTTAATATTTTTAATTAGCCTAACCGCGCAGTGCTCTAGTGCGTTCGAAACCTGTTTGAAATGGATTTGAAAAATGCCTCATTTCATCGATGAAAAATAAGTCGATGAAACTTCTTACGCATGCATTTGAATGCATTTGCAGCAAATTGGAGCTTTGAGAACACGACCATTCTTCAACTGGTTGTATGCGCGAATAATCTTGTAGAGCGATGTAAGCGCGTTGTAATCCTTACGACTCGTGATAGTAGAACGTCCTTCAAAGGGGAAACTTGATGAATTTCAGCTTGTTACGCATGTCTTCTGGTGTATGTCGCGACAGTGCGACGGCCGTTGGTTTGAAAAACACGTGTGAACATGCCGGTTGGCGCGACACGGGCTTGACGCCGATCAGCTGGCAAGCTGGCTGGCTGGGTGGATGGGTCGCTGCCATACGAATGTATACAATATTATTGTTATTTATTTTATGAATCAAAATGCATCCAATTGGGAAACAAAAGGGCAATGAAACAAAAAAGCAGGACGCTCCTACAGCAACCAGACGCCAGACTATACGCGGAAACCGCCAACTGCCGGAAATGGTAACATATAACGGATGGACCAGGATAACTCCTGGTAACGTCTAAATTACTCTCCGCTGACTCGCAAATAGGTCGGATTCACCGGTCCGCACAAGCCGATCTTAGTGTCCAATCCAGTTCCAGCGTTCTGGAATAGCCAGTCTCATATTGCTGGTCGCAGAGTTGAGTAGAATGACTGAGATCACGGAGGACATGCGGCGTGATTTCGGACTAATTCCGGCGCGTGTGCTCGATCCGCAGATGCTCTTTTGGAGCATAATTATCTAGAAATGATGTGGTTAACTGCTCGAACAGCTTTCCTGTATAGCTTTTCTTATCTGGAGTAGTCAAAAGAGTTGTCTCTTCTGATTTCAAAGTTCCGTTGTTCGTTTAAATACTATTTAACGAACTCGACTCCAATATCTGAAGATAAAATTTGTGCCGAATAAACCAGTTACATGAAAAGTCCCTTTATGCTAGGGATCGTTTTATCCTTAATGTGGTGGCTTCATAATGGACTTAAAACCCATTTCTCTCTCTCTATCTCCATATTCGTAGATCGTGTTGCTTCGACCACCTTCCGAATTCAACAATTCGACTCCTCCGGAAGATGGTATGAATTATTCTTATCTCAAATGTATCGCTTTATTTATCACACACGTCCCTTTCGCCGATCGCACGCCATTTATGATAGCGCTAATTTATCGACTATTGAGAAACCATCGGACCAGTGCGCCAGCAAGTCGCGTTCGCTGCATTTCGCCCTGTTTTCTTTCAATGCATTCCCTCCCGGGAGCTTCCCCTATTTCCTCGTCTGTCTTTCGATTTGTTCTCGTTTACTTTCCGAACCACAGGCGACAGACACACACGGTTTCCGTTTTGGCATGCATCACGGTGCAAGGGTAGCCAGAAAAGGAAAAGAAAAAGATACCAAAAGTTCCAAGCGAAACCGCGAATGAAGGCGAGTGGGAAGACGCGCGGTGGGAGTCCGGGGGCAAATTGGAGACGGAAAATCCGGCGCAAAACTTGAGAACGACCAAGAAAGTGGCGAACCGGGTGGGGTACTGGTATATAGGTGCATTCGATGGGGAATAAAAATAAATTGATTCCATTGTTTTCGATTTTTACGTCGTGTGAAGCAATTATTTTATTGGTTTTAGTTGTCGATTCGTGGTCTAGCCAGCCAGCCGGGTGTAGCCTTCGTCCCAAAGGGGGCTACCGGCGTCACGTTTCGTGCGTGGAAAGCGTCCACTTTTCCGCCCCAGTCCGGACGACGACGGCGACGACGACGACGACGGTTAGATGGCTGATTCAATTTCCTGTCGATAGCAAATCGGAAACCGGTGGCCCACACTACCCGGTCTTCCCGATGGCGAAGACGGCAAGTCGCGTCACGCTGCTGTGACGTTAGCGATACCGGGACCAGGACAGCTGGCCAATGTGCACCACCAGTGGATGAAGTTCGACGGAGAGGAAGTCTCCGAACCGTAGCACATCCTCGCCATTCCTGGGTGGAGGTTTTGATTTCGCTACTGTGTATTGTGTGTGTTTTTCCGTTTGTCAATAGCGCTGCCCCGAGACCACAAGTACTCCAATATAAACCAACACACACCGGTCTCGATGCGAGAGTCGACAGTGGACCCACCCAACGCGACGGTGTCTGTCTTGCTACCGGCCGGCGGAATGTCGCTGCGTAGTGAAGGTGAAGGTGTTCGCGTTCGTTGCAATTTTCCAAATCTCTTCCCGGTCGTGTGGCGCCCCTTTTGTGACCGGCCGGTCGTTTGTGGTGTGAAAAACAAAATCAATTTATACTCCGCCCCCCGTTACCGCCGCCACTTCCGCGCCCAATAAAAACAATATCTTTATCGCCGCCCCCGGTGCGCCATTACATGGGGTGAATTTATCTATTTTTGATAGACAATTCGACCACTTCAGAGGTAAGAAAAACCCAGTTTCGTCTCGTGTGTGCGAATTTATCTCGCCATATCTTCATTCGTTCTTCACGCGGTTCCTTGTCGCGGCCGAACGGAACTCAATTGGAAGTTAAAGGAAGATGAACGGAAATAGGGGGATGTACCGGATCGGTGCAATAAATTTGAGAGAAAATTTATTTAAAAAAATCGGAGGAAGGGTACCATTTAAGGGTAGGTGTTTGGGTCGGACGATGGGAAGATGGAATGCATCCCCGTTTCGTTTGTTCGAGATTGGTTAAAGTAACACAAACCGCATTTAGTGTAATGTAGGAAATGTGTTTTACTTTTTATCGTCTCCGATGCCGCGTTCAGATCGGTGTTTGATAATGGGTTTCAGAAATAATCATGAACTGAAAAGGGACCGAAATCGGGCACGCTTCGACCGCATTGATGGCTAAGGGAAGACAATCGGCAAATGATTCCATCGTGGCGCCCAATCCCGCCATCCTGTCACCATTCCTCAACCCCTGAGGTATCCTTCTAGTCAAAGCTGGGTAGACTCTTCTCCGCCGCAATTCAAGACAGCCCAACGGATCGGTCGGAGTAGGCAACATATGTTCGTGTTCTCAAGTGTTGCAAAGAGTGCACACCTTATGCCCCTATAGGGAACAATCGGCCGTATCAGTGTGGGATACATGCTGTCATTTTAAATGATCGTTTTAAAGAACCATTGCAAATGTCGTTAATTTTAGTGTTAAAACTTAATGCAGAGGTACGATTAAAAATGCACTTGCTTTGCTGTAGTTTTTGCATCGTCTCATTATGGTGAACGCCACCGCCATCGGGATTTCATTCACCGACCGCCGATTGTATGATTAATAACCGTCCGAGGCCAGATTAGAATAACTGGAAATTGAATGCTCTTAATTCCAAATATCGAAACGGCCATTCAGCTCGTAACCCGCCCCTCGCTGTGCTTACCATTCTAGTTCGGCCAGAGGGCAGATCGTGTCGACGCCGACACGCGAACAATACATTTGACGGATTAATTTTCCCAAACCGATGGAATGCACTTTTCGCCGACCGCATTTAATTGATTTCCATGCGCGCGTAATTCGTTTACATTTATTCGAAATTTTGTATAATTAGCAAACACCAATAATACGCTCTAGGTGTGTCAACTGTTGTGGCCGTGCGTTTGTGCGTGTGTCAGCGAGAGAGACAGCGCGTGGGTATGATATGATACTTTGGATTAATTGAACACCATAGCACAGGAGCGGAAGGAAAGCTCGGGCACTTTATTCGTGCAAATTTGTCCCGCAGCTTAGTGTTGAAAACCGACCACTTACATACTGTTCAAGCCACTGCTTTTCTCCAGCTTTCCCGGCCTTCGCCCCGGCCTGCATCACCTGTACCGGAACGCAAAGAGTGCAGCCTAGTACCAGCTCTAGGCGGGTTAAAAATAACACCCGTTTCAAATTTAATTTATTCTGCGAAATTGTAATTAACTATTGACAATCCACCGGGAGGGGGTGGGTTTGACCAGCAAAACCGAACAATGGTGTGCGTTAGCTAACCGACAACCGAGTTCGAGATCCGCCAATATAGCTAAACCGTATCCTTCCTTTCCCAGTGTTGCCCCCCCCCCCCCCCCCCCCACGGTCCAGATTCGTCCACCAAATAACACATTCATAAAGGATGGTTTTCTGTTTGTTGCGCGGGGACAAGCGTACGGTTGGGAATAAAATGTTATGAATATTATTTTTGCAAATTTCCGTAGCAAAAGTCCACAGCAACTGGAAGCGATTGGTGAAACCGTATTGGTCGGAGGGCGCGAGGGAGGGAGGGGGGGGGGGGTGGACAAAAACCGGGACGCACTAAATCGATGAATTTTATGTGCTATCGCCCATTTTAAGCCTTTTAATCTGATTGGCTACTTCTAATAGTTCAACCAGTCCGGTTGCCCGCGAAAGCTTAAAAACGTTACCACATTCTAGTAATGCGGAATTGAATTTGAAAATGGCTTTTGTAGAATGGCTCATGAGGAACGAGCACACCTTTTGATGCTTTGGGAATCGTAATAATATAAATAAAATCCTTTCAACTAACACTGAAACAGTGTACTAGAACACATTGTAGAGCCGCTTGTATCAGTTTCTGGATGGAAATATTTTGATACGCTTTTAAGAAAAAATAGACGGGTATTCCTATCCTGACTGATTGTAAATAATGCTTGCGTAAATAATGTGTCAACATGGGTGTGTAATTTCCGGAAACCAAGAACACGCCCTCGTATTTTCAAACCTGTCAACAAATTCCCGTACGGTTTAGAAATGCTCTCTCCTTATGACATACGGATACTATTTATAGAATAGCGAACAAAACCGAAAGATGTAGGTAATCTTATAGCCTAATGCACGCTTGACTAACACCGCTGTTCACGATTAGCCTTTTTTCAGGCCCACGCAGTATGGCTTCCGAGTTTTGACAATGATTGACGCAAGTGAAATGTATGTGTGCGCGTTGGAAAACAATCTGCTCCGTTGGATTTGAACGATGCATAAATCATTCATTGCTGTCCAATCTAAGCCTATGGGCTAATTTTGGCAAACCATTCATAAATAAAAACTACCCATGTAAAACCCACGAAAACAAGGGATATCTATTTTAGAATAAAGGCTCTGTGGTAAAACTATTTGAAATTGAATAAATATTAATTCGCTGACTGCTTTATGGAGGAAATCATGCAGGATGTGGTATACGTGTAGGTAAATGGCATTCGTTCCTCGAATGGTAATGCTATCAGTAGACAAACATTGAAGGAAACACTGGAAAAATATTCCCTATAGATTGTAAAACTTTTTTTTTTTGTAATATAAGGACAGAACGTTTAGAACCATTGTTTCTACACAGAAACACTGAAAGAGAAAACAGCATCACATTTCATGAACTATATACCATTAATTTGCGTTACACCAATCAAATAAATGAATTGGCCATACCTCACAATCATACGTTCAGTGTAACTATGTGGATTTACTTTCCTTTCCATGTCCTTCCGATTCGAATTCACCGAAGCCTGCAACATTCCCACTCCATAGTGGAGTGGTTCCGAGTTGGAGTCCCCGGGAGAAGCATCAACAGTTGTCCGGAAAAGTATAGCGTAGCCCTTTTGCTACCCCCTTTTTTCTTCCACCGAGCGGGGGGAACCATCATCGATTTCCCGGCGTGGAGTATTTACCTGCACCGTATTTGCATAAGACCCAGTTTGCATTGGCATTCCATTTCCGTTTATCTTCCACTACACACAAACAAACCAAAAAAAAAAACAGGGGAAAAGAAAAAAAATCCCACCTCTAACTGAGATTCATGACGGTCTGCGGGGTAAGCGGGCTGCAACTGAAAGGGGACCTAAGCAGGAGCGCCCTCTCGAGTATGTCGTTTGCTAATAAGTGGCAATTGACTTTGAGCAACTATTTTTCCATCCTCTCGCCGGGGGTTGACGACTGTGACGGTGTGTCGTACTCTGCTGTAGGATGAGTTTGTTCACCAGCCCCTCCTTGGCGTTTCTGTGAGTACCGGGATGGCATTACACCCGAACCGTTCGCTTCCCGGGACGATTCACGAACTCAGCAATCTGTCCTCCATCCGTTTAAAGCGCGCGGTGAAACAACCGGTGGAAATGGCCCGTCCCCTGTTCGTTTCCCGGCCATGGTTTTGCATCCTGATCGAACAGTTTTCGTGACATTCCGGGGAGTTTTCCCTCTGCTCTGTGTGTGGGGACGTTTCGATGCTAGGACGAATTCGAGTGGTCACTTTTCACATTATTTTTCTCTCGTCAAGCTTCCCGACCGAGGTGGTCTCCAGTGTGTCCGAGGTAGGGTTTCCAGGAGGATGGTACTCCCATGGACTCCGGTCGTTCTTCTGGTTGCACTCTTTCAGTTTGTTATTGTGTGTCCGTGTATGGGTGGCATCAAATGCATTAGTGTTTTATAAATTTACTTTCTTCTGTTTGATCTCCGATACGATTCGGACAGTTCTGTGCATTCGTCCTTTTGCAGCGGTTTCATAGAATTCTCTTTCCCATTTCGCAAATTTTAATGTATTGATATTTTCAACAAGGTTTGGAGTCCATGGTATGGAATGATAGAACTAACGATCAATATTATAATAGTACAACAAATGTTTTGTTGAGCTTCAGGATTCGTCCACGACATTCTCTGATGCGGTTTCAACGATTCTTTTTTGTGGATTTTTCATTGTAAAAGACCCAACCACTGAACAAATTGATCTCTGTTTCGTGAAATTTGTTTTGATCGCCTGCGGTATACACTTTCCACATCCGTTTACAGAAAGGATGCTGTGGCGGACAACAAAAAAATGAATGAAATCTGCCCAACGGGGTGTCAATTTTCAGTGTCTCTTTCACACCTCAGATCCTGTCGTTCGTTGGCTATTGGATTGGATAGTATTGAATTCTTTTTATAAATGGTCGAACAAATCGTCTTGCCTCCGGGTTCAGACATCGAGCAACGTGTAATGATGGTTTTAATATAGCGCCCAATATCATTAGTCTGCGTCTTTTCCTTGATGGCGGCAGTTCCGAAATGGATCAATAATTATATTATTGCTTTCGCACCCAAAAAGCAAATCGTTTGGAATCATCGTAAAAATTATTTTGATTTTATTTTATATAATACTGCTCTTACTTATTTGAAGTTTGTCCGGAGATATCCACTCTTTCCACATGCGATCATGTGATTTTAAATGCCTTCAAAAATGACTTCAAACAGCGAACGAAGGAGACGAAATCTAACTTCTTCTTGCGACGGAGAATCTGTTGCACAATCGACACAACAGTACATGTTTGGTTGGAGAAAGTTTCCCCTTCACGAAACTGCATGTCTGGTTTTCCCCAGCCAGCTTCGTGTTGTATTCACGTGAGAGCGGTTTTCCCCGTTTTCCTTCGGTATAAAATGGCAGCCCGAAGAGAGACGAGTTTTTTCGTGACAAGAAAAGGCGCGCAAGTACAAATAGATCCGCCTCGAATTGCTAGCCGGCATTTGCGTCTACGAACGATAAAGAGTAGAAAGAAAAAGAAAGCACGAGAGACAAAGAGAATAAGGACAGAAGGCCATCACATCTACAAATGTTACTAAGCGTTTGATTCAAGACTACACTTACCGTAGACTTTGAGAATTGATTAAATGAGTGATTGAAAGCTTCTCACTACTTAATAAACAATTCTTTATTGGTTTTCGAGACCTAACAGTATTCAGTTTCTTTCCAGGTGTCCTTTACACACTGTACCATTTGCACCAGCCGCTGATTGATAGGTTCAAAATCTTAAAGGGCGCCTCCTGTTCTTGGACGACGGATGTAATATAAAAAAATATAATAATAAACATAGAACACAAGGGTTAACACAAATTAAATATAGAGTCAAGTAGCTTATAATGCCATTTAAAACATTGCTGAGAAAAAGGGAAAGTCTCCCATTACTTCACCGATGAGTAGCCATTTTCCGATTGTCTGTTCCAAGCAGCCATCCCTGCGGGTCGTTGCGATGGTTTCCCTTTTGCTACGGGAAAAGTCAAAATAATGTACAGCACATGCAAGGCGGGTTTGATAAAAAGCGGTGGAGCACGTGGTTAGCTACCATGACTCCCGCCAACCCCATCCTACGGGCATGTGGCACGATTTCACGCGGTGGAAAACGTGTGTTCCTCGTATCGAGGGTGTCCCTCCATCCCGGCACGGGGTGGATGGTGCGGATCGGGCCAAGATTAAATTCGCCATCGCCCGAATCCATCCAACCGATGATGTTCGGCTGGCAGTGAACGGCGGTTTGGCTACACTGACCTCATCACTGGATCACTCCAACAGGCACCACCTCCTTTCGTGGGTGCTGGGAGTTTTCATTAAAGCTTAGCATCTGCGGGACATTTTAATTAAAACCGGCAATAATTGTCGCACTCAAACAGTCCCCCGGTGGGGGTGGGCGGGTGTGTTGAGGTGCGGGGAAAGGAGGGAGATGCACGAGTGATGACGGTGATGGTATGTGAATGATGCTTAGAGGCGACAGTAGTACCAGGGAATCACGACGACGGGCGCAACCCTGTCACGGAAAGTTGGGCAACGTGGGTAGGTCCTTTTTTATTTGGTGTATAGCTGAATGACTACTACAGGACTACTTGCCGTGCCGGTGGGGTAGGGTTGGAACATTGTACTTCGTGTATATTTCAATCGGTGCCGTGATTTTAATCCCAGAGATTAATTTAACGTTACGTTTCTTTCAATTTGAGTCTCTCAATTGTAAAGAATTTCACTCCTTGCTGGATAGCTACAATGACCTTAACAGCAACATGATTCCAACACCACAAAAACTAGTGAAATGTAATTAAAATTCGGAATCGAGTCGGCTAAGCTGCATGTAGCCGGTGATATTTTGTGAAGAAACCAAAGTAGGCTGAATAAATCCAAAGTAAAAAACTCGCAGAAAAACAAGTTCAGACACAATTATTCAACATTTAATAGATTTGAAATCAGGCCAGCCTATAAGGAGGTGAGTTGCACAAGAGTGATGAACCTCATACATCCCAAAGGTCGAGAGATAATCGGCGCGACTCGTTTGCGACACCCACTCTTACAGTCTTGATTGGGGGACAGGGGGCAGAAAAACTTGACAAGCATCTGGAAAACTTTCCATTTATTTTCCCGCCCCACTGTGGCACTGATAATTATGCCTCCGAGAAATCAGCCACCGACGGGGCGCCAATGGCCACACATTTGACGGTCAATGGTGCGTGCGCCGGTCGAGTGCATTACTGTTCCGAAATCGCCGCGAGGGCTTTCCGAGTGGTTTTCCGTGGCCCACGCACCAAAAGCCAGCCGCAGTCGCGCCTGGCTGAAATGTGTGGGCGAATGACGAAGAGAGCAACGTTTCTAAGAGAGTTGTATAAAAAAACTGGTGGAACAGGAGAGGAGTGGGAGGTTGGTAGGGCGAGCATTGCAAACAGAACAAAGAATGGCAGCGAAGGGTCGCGGCGGGGAAAGATTGGAATCAATTAGCAAGTATTTTTGCGAGTACTTTTGTGCCTCTCGCTAGATATTTCCTTCCAGGGGTTTTATTTTTATTTGCGTTTTGTTTAGTTTATTTGTTGTGGGTGCGAAATTAAGGGATGCTGAAAATAAACCTTTCCTCGTTCGCGTGATACGCAAGGCCCCGGGAGGAAACGGTGTGCGAGTTATTTTGGGGTTTATTTATATTTAATTCTGCCTAAATTTCAGCCCACGGTTTGTAAATGATGCTTTGTTTTGCCAACGATTTTATGCTTTTCCCCTTTCTGGGCAGGACTATTATGTTCTTGATCCCTTTTGGTGTGCTTTGGATGCTGTGGTTCCTATGTGTAGTTTTGTTTTTTCTCACTTTTAATCACTTGGAAAAAAGCTTATGTTTAAACATCAGATCCTTTCTTCGCTGTGGATGATTGTAAGGATGGTATTAGTTTTCGTGGACTTTTTAAATTTTGCATATGAATTCGATTAATTAAGTGAAAAAAGATCCACCATTTCCTTGAAAGATCCTTAGGACCGGTGCAGTTGGAAATCGAAGCCACGATCGTTCAGTATTTTCACTTCCCTTTTCTCTCCAACACAGTAGCCGGTGCCTAACGCGTGCGATGCTGTCGGACACCGCATCTACCTAATTATCGATCGAAGGGAAGGAAGATGTTTGCTTTATTAAACAATTTGCCGCAAAAATTCTTCCAGTGAGAACACCAGAGACACAACCATTCCGTGTGGCGCTGATTTGATTGGCTTTGATCGTCATTCATGCTGGGCGCTGTGCGCTTTTTGTCACTGCCCTAGAATAACATACCACCGCGCGCATACTTGGTCAATAGAATTCCTCATCGATTTGTACTCGTCTGCGGGGGTTGGCGGAAGCTTCCATTCGCTCCCACGCACCGGCACACGGGACTGGGGGCGAATCTTTTCTCGCCGGACCGCCGTAGCCCCAAGAAAGCTCTCGCCCTTCTCTATCCTCCCCGTTGCCGAGCAGCACACGAGGGACGGGGGCGCATCCGCTGCACACTACTGCTGGCCCAATAAATTCAAGCAGCACCACCAGGCAGCAGGCCGGCATTCCGTGCCGTTGGGTCACATTCCAGCCGTAGGTTATGTCGTGTGCCGCCGCTTCGGGGCTAATGGAATTTTTCCGACCACATTCCGTGTGCCCAACGGTGCGGTCACCAACGGCGGGAGGCATTCCCGTAGCTCTAACAGACACACACACACACACACACCCGCCGGTGAGAGGATCCGATTATGCAGGCACCACGATACATAAATAAGCATGCATGCGGCGCTCTCCCATATCCTTGAGTGTGCCATCCCGTCGGGATGGTTTCACTACCCGGAGGGGCGATGGGTGGAGGGAGCGGGAAGGTGGGAGTGTTGGGGGAAGAGAAAGCTGGGGGCAATCAGAATCGATTCTTCTTGGAACGCAGATCAAATAGCCCGTGGAAGGATTAAATTGCACAATCGAGCGAAGTGTCACACCGGAACGGGCGGGAATGGGCCGACAAGGGGAGGGCGCAGTGTTGCTCCGGCAATCTTTTCCCATTCGTACCCGTGCTGTGTCTGTGCGGGGTAATTCATTGGCAATCGGCAGACTACCCCGTAATGCGTATTGAACTTGTAGGTTATTTTTTCTTGCCACCATTCTTAAATACCGTAAGTATGTACGCCACTGGGACGCTGGGTTATGAGAAACGAAGTCGTTTGAAGCAATGGAAAAGGATTTTCCTATTGTTATACGATTAGAATAGGATGATGAATCGTGATTTTGTTTTTTACCACATTTGCAGAGGTTGCTTTTCAAAATGCTAACAATGAAGCCAATTTCAACATTAAACATGCGGGGATGTTGTTGGTTTTCCCAGTGGAAAAAGGATTGTGTGTACCATAGAACCAAATACAATTCAAAATGGATCAGGGGATGTAAATGGGTCCAACAATTTCAGTTGGAATATGTAGGAGTGGACTTAGAAATCGAAGATAACATGTATGTTGATGGTATATTCAACATTGAACAAAACAAGAAGTATAAGTTCACTCAGGATTCTAGTCGTTTTTGTCCTAAACTGCTCATATACTTTCTGCAGATTGTTTAGGACAACTACACATATTTCGATCGTTCGGTTTCGAATGTAGAATGTAAACTTTCGTCGGTTTTGGGAACTTCAAATTAACGTTAAACGAATCTTCGACTCATGAAAGTACGATCAAAGGTTTTCTTTCCACCCACACAACCTAGGACAGGATCAAGCTTTTAGGAATGAAAGAGTAATAGGGAGGAAGAGGGAGCTGAAATTTAAAACAAATCTCAATCGCTCTCTCTCTCTCTTCACGTTAGATTGTTTGCTAAGTGAACACCTCAATCCTTCCGCTCGCTTTGGATTCCACGTCCCTTCACGCAACGTGGGCTGCTTTGTACTTCTCCAAATCAGCCCCCGGGCACCCTCTCGGCTGATCCCACCAGAAAAGGAGCACTTAAGCGTGCTTCTTAGAAACACTTGACTCTTGGCAAGGTAATAAATTCCAATTCATTTCGCTCCCGAACGCTTCGTGTTTTCTCCCCCCGAAAGCGTTGGAAAGCCACCTCATCCTGAGTTGAACTGGTGGACAAGAGACACAGATATTGTGGGAGAGAGAGAGAGAGAGAGAGAGAGAGAGAAAGAGGGAGAGAGAGGACAGGAAAAGGTCGGTGGGGCAAATAAAACGTACAATCAAAAGTGTAAAATCAAGCATGGAACGCGCGGAGAACTACTGCCACCTTCGAATGTTCCGCTTCGGTTTCCGTTTCTTCGTTCCTCGCCTCTTAATGGAAACCGACGACCGCTCGCCGGCGTGGCTTTAAAGCGGGGTTTTCTTTTCCTGTCGCCATGAATCACACATACGTACATACTTCCGGGTCGGGCGGTTAGGTGCGGGGGCAAGTGCAGCGCCGACAGGAGGTGGGTCGTTTAGTGGTTCAGCCCATCGAGCCCACACGGAGGCCCGGCCGGCGTGGCGTGGCAGTAACTTCCGGTTCGGGGCAGTGGAATGAATCATTCATACGGTTGGGTGGGGTCAAATGTTCGGCACCGGTCTGGTGCCCCAACTTGTGTGAGAACATTTGTTTCCACAGCCCCCCGGTTCGTTGAAAAGGTCTCTCTGGGGGGGGGGCCTTGGAAAACTCTTTTCCCCATCACGCCTTTGTTAGCTGCCCGAATGGAGGAAACTTTCCAACCAAGTGTCCTGAACCGATGTGCTCTGTTGGGGGATGGGGTTTTGGAGAGGCTCGATCCACCGCGCCCACCCTCCGAACCGAAATAAGGAAAAGTGACCCCTCAGACGGCGTCCACGCCCGGTCAGTGTTCCATCAGTTAAACACTTCGCAATCTACCCGGTCCAGTGAGCCTATTGCAGGATGATTAGGGCCACTTTCGGGTGTTGGGTGGACGACGCGCCGGCCACCGGCGTTCGGTGACACAGTAATTTAATGATGGTTTTATTTGTTTTTAAATGATCGCTCATGTCCGCTCATGGGTGGTTTCGTTGGTTGGTCCGACGGTACATCAATACGCTAGAGAGATAGAGAGCCAGCGAGGAAGAGATAGAGAGAAGGAGCATCTCTGTGGATGCAGTGCAAAGGTCCCTCTTTTATGGTGCGGTATAATTATCGCCTAATGAGATGATGCCCGATAGGTCTTTATATAGGTGTCCTTTTTTCGGATGGGGAAAGCTATCATTAAGGACGAGCTTGCACCATGCTCTTAATTGTGATTGTGAACAACGTACGCGTGCCTTGCACCAGGATGGGATGTGTTTATTCCGGAACAAATATAAAATTGAATAAACTAAGCCCGAGCAGGGTTTTAGTAATAGTTTAGCTTAATGCTTCAATCCCGTAAACTGTCTTACTTCGTCCATTGATCGGTTTTGCATTTTGAAATCAAGGGAGGCTAAAATCTCCCAATAGATGGTAAACAACGATTTTGAAACAATTAGCATACCGTTCAGTTCAATTCATTCAAATGAAGCTCATGAATTTGATAGATTAACATAACAATTCAACAAATGGAGGCGCCCGGTACTTCATTAAGTTGCTAGGTGTGTGCTGCCGTGTCATCGCCACCTAATCAACAGCCATGGTATTTGACGTTTTGACTAATTTAACCGCCGTAAAAACACTGCTCCAATATTTCCAGACTGTTGGTTTTGTACTGAAAACGTTTCGAAATGATATTGGTCACAAAGATGTTTTGTGGTTTTTCTTTTAAATGTCAATATTGCCTTCCCTTGATTCACTTTTCTCGTGGACGACATGGGAAGGCCTTCCTTTTTGGAATATGCTCCTGCTCCTGCTTGTTTGCAGTCACTACATCATCGATTTTGTTGACCTTTGCTGCCTGTACCTTCGTTTGAATAACAGGGAAAATACCGTGAGGAAACTGTTGTTTATTTTCTTTTTCTTCATTTGCGGTACAACGGTTTTTCTCTGTACATCATTGTTACATGTCGTTACGTTTCCACAAACGCAAAACATCGAGTAGTTGTTTCTTGCAATGTACCGAGGAGGGAAAAAATCCCCAAACCCTACAATCGTCGGCACGAAGAGGCAGTTCTAGTACAGTACCAACGGGTCTGCTCCTTGGAGGTATTATGTTGGGTGGAAGGACCGGTGGAGTGTGTGTAGAGTTTACATATTTGTACAGGAGCCCGCTTATGAGGGGGCCGATCGTCGAGACAGCCGATTATGCCACCCGGTGAAAGGTTGTTTGTCGCGTGGCTTGGCCCTGCGAGGAGCTGCATGTTTACGTACACTTTATATCAATTTTCCACTACCTTAGGGGCGAAATCACGTACTATGGTTTGCAAAACCTTTTACGGCACAACATCACATTATAGTGGAGGGGTTGAGCGATGGCGTCGGTGATGTACGGCATTCGAAACAAATGTCCTTCCACCGTACCACCGCAAACGATGTGTTGAAATGGTTGAGCATTTCAGGCACCTCGATTCAACTCAATACTTTCCAATTACAATGTTTAGAATTCATAAAACATAACCCTCCAGTTACTGTAGTACAGACTTACTACTTTTCTAGAAGCCTAGCCTTGCCCAAATGAAAATTCCTCTATCCATTGTAGATGAGTAATCGTAGGGAAAACTCATATTTCATCACGCCATTCCAGCGCCAATCCCCGTTTCGCATTGCAGGGAATCCAATCAAATTTCTGCGAATAAAGGCGAATACTCTGCGACGTGGAATATGGCAACACACAGTATTCAGTTGACGCCAAGTGTAACGCCTTTGCTGGCCGAGGAATTTTCCGATATTCTTACACGCATCGCTGAGCCTCCCGCTCCCTTCCGCGCTATATTCCACCCCATTCCGCCTGGTGAAAATATAACGATGAAGGCTTTGTGGGTGTAGAACAATAAGAGCAAATTCGGCGATTTTTGACAGGCGATTCTGTTTCGCCGAAACC
>JAOEFI010000007.1:11019321-11048183 GCA_034621735.1 Anopheles plumbeus | reverse complement strand
AATGCAAAACTCGACCCGACTCACCGATGTAACCGACCGACGCCGGCCGCTGCTGTCCGTTGCACCGTAATGGGCCCTTCGCTGCAGTTTATAAAACTTTTACGGAACACAATTCGATCAATTACGGTGCTCCAAAATTTCACTCACGAGGAATTGTTAGTTGCCTCCCACCCACCCCGTACCGATGGCCCGGCTTTCTGGCCGGAAAAGGAGCAATGGTAAATTGAATGAAATTCTGGCGCAGTTCGGAAACAGAAGTCTTACAGTTCATGAAAACTGCCGGAAAACTAATCCAAACCGGTCGGTCCGTCGAAGAAGGGGGGCTGTGGCTCGTCGCTTTGGAATCGTTGATTTGATTCCTTTTTCCTGCAGCCCGAATGCATCGGCGTCTCGATTTCGGTGATGCAATTGAAAACTATGACCATGTCACGATGCTGGAGGAAATTACGGAACTGAGTTGTACAAGGTTTGAATTAAATTACAAATCGGTATTGAAAAGAGGTAGCTGGCCGAACGATCTGGGGGGCCACGGGCCAACCGTTTTGGTGGGAAAAGTTCGTTCGTAAGTTTTTCATATTGAAAGCCATCGGACAGAAGCTGGGCATGGGCTCCTCGCACCACCCTGAGCCCCCACCCTCCCGGAGGCTGACGACAGTGCGCGCTACAGTCGAGTGGTCCCTTTCGGCCCGGCGGAGGAAAACTTTACATGGCAGTTTTCCGTTTCATTGAAGACTACGAAAGTGGGTAACGATTCGGTTCCTGCCCGGTGGCCACCTATAGGCGGGATGGAAGAATCAGTCGAAGGTAGTGGAATACAACCAGGAACATGTTGCTCGGGTTCTTATGAGTAATTTAATTGAACGATGGACGATTTCATAGGACATTTTTCCGGCCAAAAATGGTTACAGGGAACAACATTGTAACCCGTACTTGGACACAGGATTCATCAAATGATTAAAATTCGTAGGCATTGACCTTTCTATTTCCGAAACTGTGACCCATCGGGACCTCCATTATCCTATATTATGAAACATAAATATTGATCAAGTGTTATGCTCAACTGCGCAATTCCATTTTGTGTAGCGTTCGAACCCAATTAAAACTTTTTTTTCGTATTTCCATAAAAATGCTCCCCACTGATAAGACCCATTGATGGATGAATTGGATAAGGGCCAGCTTAGCGTATATGGAGCATATGCTCGCGTGATCGTTTGTTCGGCCATTTTCGGTTCGCTCTTTGTGTGGCTGCGCGGAATCCTTTTTATTGTTCGCGCTGGTTCAATTAAAACATGAATAAATAGCCCCCTGAACCGGTGGAATGGCCGAATGGTAGTAGTTTGTTAAGGTGTAAAGGGAAAATAAATTAATATTATCATTCCGCGGACTTAATCCATCAATTACCGGACACGTTCACCTCCGCTTCCCTGTTGTCAGGGCCGCCGCTTAATGGTGGATTAATTTCGCTAACTGACTGGATCAAAACCTCAATTATGACAAGGTTTGTAGTGCGGGAAAAAAAAAACGCGGGAATCAATTTATGTTACGTTTAATTGATTGCTGCAGGGATAGTTGGGTGCTCACACAGCGCTCCTGTCCGCAGCTGTACGCGCGGCTACCCGCAGCCATTTTGGACACCCTGATGTTTTTTTCTTCTAACATGTTTTTCTGCAGCAAATGGAATTGTTTTGTAAAAAAGGTTGAAATGAAAATGCTGAAAACTAAATAAGGCACTCAAATCTGGAAATAAAACCGATCCAGCTTTGAAGAAGCATAAAGAGGAATGGAAAAGATTAAAAAAGAATTATTAGTAGTTTACGAAGCTGATCAAGTGCTTCCGCTATTAACCAGTTGAGTGTTGCTCAAGCGTGGGGATGGGGTGTAATGATAATTCTACGTCATGGCAATGATTGCTGCATGCAACAATTTACCCTGCGCAGTCACGCAGAAAATCGGAATATAAATATCCATTATCGGTTTATCGTTCACCAAGGTGCATGCCCGAGCTGGTAAGCGATTTGTTGCAGTTCTTCCCTGAAGGACCCTCTGCTGTCCTGCCGCTGCCTCCGACGAGCGACCGTATGGTGCGAATTTTCCGACAAGCTGTTCATTCTTGGTCCGCTTCCCGTAGCGTAAGTTTTCTCTCCGGGACAGACCGAGAAGGGACGAACGAGAGAAAGAGATAGAGAGAGAGAGAGAGATAGAGAGAGAGAGAAAGAGAGAGAGAGAGAGAGAGGGACATAAGGAATAATCGGAGCGGAAACTTGGGAAACGCAGCGCTAGGACACGAGTTCGAGTGGTGATAAAATGGAGTACCGATTGATATGCAGCGTTTTTCCCGGGCCGTCGTGGGATGGTGGACGGAGGTTGTCTCCCGAGGAACTTACAGGTTTTGCACTGGGAAACACTGGAGCCGCCCGCCGGCGACGAACTCAGTCACCGTTTATTTCAATTTAATCGGGCACACATATTCTGATTGTGTCTCACGCCGTGCATCGCCGAGTGCCTCGGCGCTCGGTTTGCCTGGCTCGGGTGCACCGCCTCGGTTTTCTGTCTGGAGGTCTGTTTCCCGGGCTCCACCTTTCGAGCGTCGCCGGGTTTACGAAAACGGGGCTCGCCGAGCCCGCACGTCCGTAATGGGGCCGATCCGCTCGGAGCAATTGGACAGCACAGTAAGCTTAATAATGATCCTGTCGGTTGAATGGATTTGCAAATTATGTCACCTTCCCAACGAGCTTTATGCGAAGGCCAAGTGGCCTATAGGGGTTCTCTCCCCGTCCGATGGTTTGGGGTGGGAATAAACTTTAACCTGCCGTTCATTTTCATTCCCGACGAACAGTCGCTTCTTTCAAACTTCTTCGCTGGAGAACCAACCGGAAACGAGAGTTAGTGTTAGACCTACACTGAGTTCGTTGTAGTTCATAAAACTAACATACCTTAACATTTGAAAGAAACGAAGCAATGCTGGGAACATTTGACAAACGAAATACAACAGCCTGAATGCTTACAAATGATATCATTTATATTATTATAACAATTTATTTCCTTTCCTTTATGAAATAATTACAGAATATGTTATCAAATATTTATAACAGCACCCTCATGGTGAGACACTTCTTGTTGATATAATTAAGGAACTCCTGATGGCTTTACTTTAACTTTTTCTACTTATTCATCTTTTTTTTTTTTTGCTAAACCTTTACAATCCGATAAGCAATGAGGAATGAATGAGGAACACGCTCTTAAGATCGCATTGACATTCCCGGAAGGATTTGTGAAACGATGTGTGAGTAAATCTGGGATAGAAATATTTACAATAATAGACGTAGTAATATCGTCTTGAATAATGGAGTCACTCCTGAACACATTGAACACGTTAGCCGTTTTCCGTCGCCTATCCGTCGCGTTTTCGACATGTTGTTGTCATGTACAATGCACGGATCAGGGGGTGATTATTCATGGAACTTATGTCAGTCATCAATCTACCCGTCTCGGTAATGCCGTGAAACGGATATAGGGATGCTCTTTTTGGGGCTTTCTTTGTCATGGAAATTTTACGGCGCTTTACACGCTCCGGCGGCTCCTGACATGGGAGGACAGTTTTCTTCAAATCTCTATTCAAGACATTTTTCTTGGCAAATATATTTTTTTTATCTTTCGACAAACAGTGCCTGCTACGTTATGTTACCAGATGTTTACAGCTGTTTACAGTGGGAACTGATGGAGATACATGTTTAGTATCATGTAGCCTCTGCAGTCTGTATTCCTTTTTTAAAGTAATTTTTCCCCCAAAACTATGTGTAGAACTGCAAGAAGCACAATTAAATTGACTTTGTTTGTGTTATAGTATGCACGCTGCATAGTTTTGAATGCAATAAATTTGTAATACTTTGATAACCAACATAATCCTGTTCTCGATGATCCGAAAATTAATCCACGTTTTATTATGTTGCTTGCAGTTCGCCCAAAAACTAGGTCACCCTTTCTTACTACTCCACTATTCGTTCGCCGGCAGACAGGGTTTTAACAGAGAAGCAGAACCGCGATAAATCAAGCTCCGCAGGATTTTCCGGCCACCCGCTCGGTTCCGATCCGCGCACGGTTTTGCTGCGGTTCCGACTGGCTTTCGATTCTCGTTTGTTGTTCGTTATCAGATTCTTTTGAAATTCCAATCCTGGTGATGGCCTTTTTCCACACCCCACACACCGTCCGCAAATGCACCCCACCACCCCAGGAGCAACCCAAATGGGGGAAACCCGCATATCGGTGTCCCTTCAATTGATTGCAGCGTCGCTGAATGAAGTCCGTTTGCACAACGACGGCTGCGTACGGCCCCTCCACCGTCCCACCCGCAGTATCCCGGCCCTCGTGCCGGGTGCTGGTTGGGTGGAAAATTCGGGGGCGTGAAAATGTAATGGGCCATTTGATCGCCACCCCCCACCGGAGGGCGCCCTCGCATCGCATACGGGACGGAGCAGGATGTGGCCTGACACCAGAAAGGATGGCACCGGAAAAGGCAAATAAAACAAACACACCGAATGGGCGCAAAACAAATAGAGCGCCAGACAGCCAGCCAGCGCGCGCGTCCCGGTTAAATGTGTTCGCCTTCCATCTCGCGCCTTCCCTCGACGGTGAGATTATTTTTAATTTCCGCCACCGTGCCGTTCGATTTCGGGGTACCGATTGCGTGTACTATTTATTTTCCAATTACGATGTCAACCTCATGGCGAAAGGCAGTCACGCTTCAAAAGGTTTATTGGCGATATATACGGCACCCATTGGCCGGCAGAGTAGCATCTGCTGCTGGGAACATCTCCATCGGGTCAGTTGTTGAATTCAATGGAATACCACAAATTAACAATCCCTGGAGAGGTGGCTGGCTATTTCGTTCCAGTTCAGTGGAATTCCCATGTCCGGTTGTGGGTTTTCCCCCCAGTCGGACGATCATTCAACAGAGTTGAATTTTACAGCAATTTGTGTTGGTCTTGGACAATTGTTGAAACAAAGTAGTATATACTTTTTTTCATGAAGGAAAGGGTGCATCATATATTGGAGCTGTTAAAAGAACCTTCCAGAAACGTGACGCATCTGCTTGGTCTTGGGAACGAATCGGCCAGTTCCTTCTGTATCCAAATTGCCTCCTTTTTTTTAAATTAAAACAAAATCTGTTCCAATTCCCTCGATGATATCAATCTTCATCCTCCCCTCTCTTGTTTCCCTGGCAACGACCTGCAAAACATGTCATGCAACATGATTCGTTGTCACTCTCGGGAATTTGTGTTATCAACCCCCCCTCAGGAGGAGAAAAAACGTGCTATCGGTTGAAGTGCGCCTGCGCAAATATTTCCTTATGGGGAAACTCTAGCGATATATCGCAAGAAAACGAGAGGGATTTCCTTCTTCTGTTGTGCTGCTCTGCGAGTTTCATCATTGTGCTGTTTTCTGAGCAGAACTGATAAACATGCTTGAGAACTATGCGTTTGCGAATCGTGTCCTATCATTCGGGAAACTTCGTGCTCTCTTCCCGCTCTTTGAAACAATCCTTCGGAATGCTACAGTTGTTTGAAAAAAAAATTTATTCACTTTACTAACAACTGGCATTGGTTTTCGAAATTTTACATTTCGCAGTAAGTCAAACATGGTTTCTAGTGTCAATAAGGTAAAATAATTATATCATATTATAGCTTCAATTAAATTCGATCAACTGGACGATTGTATTTCGTACGATTTAACATATCATTAACGAACGTTTGTCAATAGAAGATTTACAAACAACAGAGAACCACCATATGTCGGGCTGGCGAGACACTTTATGTTGTTTTCACCTAATTCGGAGAGATGTCTCTCAAGGATATTCTACTATCAACGGCGGCAGGAGAGTTCGCCCTAACCAGAGAGTGTAAGCGGGCGTTGAGAGATTTCAGCCGTCGGGTGCTGTGATGATGCGGTTTCAAGAACATCCACCGCTTGAACGCACCAAAGGGGCTCAGTTTCAAGTTGTACTTGGTCGGGATAAGCCGTGCATTATAGTGATCGCTAGGATCGGTCGGTTCAGCCGTTCCATCAGAGTGCCGTTTCGCCCGTCCGTCAGTCGACGCCAGAGTCCTCGTGAGAGGTACACACCGCATCGCGAAGGACGTGCCAGTAGCAGTCGAGTGGCTTTTCCGTGCGGAGTTAGCACCGCGAGAGTCGGCCGCCCGATGCCTACGCCGGTTGTGTTTTTCTTTCGGAGCCCATAATCGGTGGATGGCAGCTTCGCCGTCTGAAGCGGATTCGTTCAGTTGTCTCGCGCTTGCTGTCACCTGCGGACGAGTGACGTGTACGCCGTCCATCAGCAAGCAACGTTCGTTCGAGTTCGAGTTGGCAACGTGGGCGTTTCGGGGGGACGAAAGTGACAGCGCCTATCGGCCGGTTCGATCAGTTCGCCTGTCATCGGAAAGCGGCGACGTCAGCAGCGACGTTTGCCACGGGGCCCTAAGTGATAATGCCCGGAGTCGCGCCATAAAAATGACATCACGCGGACGCAGCAGCTACTGAGTGATTTACCGATAGCAATAAATCCACCGGAAGGATCCCGGTCGGTTTCTGCACACCTGTGCGTAGGCTGGGGCTGGGCGGGGCCGTGGAAAGTACGTCCGGTTCTAACAACGTTAGTGTGTCGGTCGCCGTTGGAACTGTCTCGCAAAACCATTAAGTTTAACGGAGAAACCGTCCCCCGAGTGACACGGTTCCCGCTGCTGTTGCCGGTGTTGTTGTGGAGCGTAAGGATTAGCGTAAAAATTACTACAGGCGACACCTTACACGGTACACGGTACAGCCGGTGCGGCACGGGTCCCTTTCCCTGACCGGAAGGATTAGCGGCGTCAGCAGGTTCGGTGTCGCAGTCAGTTGGTCGCAGGTTCGGTGCCGCTCAGATAACTGCCCTTTGCCCGGAAAGGGCGACAACCGTCGTGCGCCGGGGGCAACCGGCGGCTATACTTGTCCCGCTGGGGTCTTAGGCGTCAGGGAGACATTTTAATTAAGATTAACAAGAACCGTCATTCGCAGACAGTCCATCACGGTCGTTTCGTGTGGAATGCGGGGTTGCGTGTGGGGGGCAGGTGATGGAATACATTTCGGTGGTAAATCGGATGGGACCGGAGCGGCCCTAAAACGAGGAATGTCTTCCATCCTCGAACCAACGCTTCGGCTGACGAGTTTTGTATAAAGAGCGCCCGAACGGTGGAACGGTGGTGAAAAAGTTTTGCGAACTTTAGAAAACCCAGTCGGGGGCTCATGTGAATGTGGCAGCATTGTATGTTGCCTATGCTAAATAATCTGTGGGATGACGCACATGGGCACCAGCATATAGAGTACTTAACTAATGAAAACTCCCTCGGAAAATTTATCAGAATATAATTCCCAGATTACACTTGTCATCGCGATTGGCTACGTTCAACTGACAGTTCGTGTCACGGAACGGTCCATTCGCCGCACGACTTTGAAGGATCACTTTTTCGAGCCGGTACGGCTTTGTTCTGTAACGCACCCTCTACACGTGCAGAGGGCTGCATTTGACGGCTCGACCTCGTAGATGTCCGTGTGCACCCTTGACGATAATGGCACCGAGTGGGGGCCACCAAGAGCGATTGATAGCGGCGCAAATTGAGCGAAATAAAAAGCCACTCCACGCCGAACGAAATCGGCTCGTAATTAGGTTTGTGCGAACTGTGGAGTACAACGGACGGCAGTGGCAATGGAAAAAGGAAAAAAAGAAAGCTAGATAAATGGAGTGGCAAAGGGACTGTAAAAAGGACTGGGCTGAAGGTTTTGAGTCCATCATTCAGCTGCGACTGCTTGGCGGGCGGGAAAGTGGTACCGGAGTTTTCCGTTTCCCCTTCCTCCCACCGTGCTGTTTTCGTTTGGATTATTTTTATTTTCCGAACTCTCTCAGCGTCCAGCCGTCGGACGACTCCCGTTTTGGACGACTCATAAACGCTTGCACAAAAATAAACATCCCGCAATTCTCTTCTTTTTTTTTTGGTTCGTCGACCGGTCATTGCCGGTTGGGTGCGTTGGTGGCCAAACCACCATGCCCCTTCCCCATCCGCATCTGGCGAAGATGGATGGCCGCAAGGCTGTAGTGAATCTGAGCGGTTTCGGAACATAATAAATAAAGCAAGTGGTTCGCGAAAGCAAAACAAAACAAAAAAGAGAAGAACGCCGGCGAAATCGGCGAGAAAACGAAATGACCAAAGGATGAGCCTACCGGGAGGGGTGGTGAAGGGGGTAGCTGGAAGAGTAAAATAAAATATCACGAGCCCTATCACCATTTCCCACCGCAGGCGGGTGCGAGGACGGAAAGCAAGCCGCGAAAAGCTACAGTCAAACGGTGTGCAATCAGTGCAGAAGAGAGAGAGAGAGAGAGAGGGGGGGGGGAAGAGAGAAAGGGTCTAAGGGTGCGAATGTCCCGAAAAAAGATTGAAATCAATTAGCAAGTATTTTTCGGCCAATTTTATGCTCGGTCCTTCCGCCGTGTGCGCGATCGTTTTTTTTTGTGTTTGGTCGAGTCCGGCGTAAAATTAAGTTCCGCAGAAAATAAACCGCCTTTCACGGCTCACAGTCGTGTGGCGCACGCGGCCCCCTATTAACGCCCCATTTTCCCGCCAGCGGGTGACCAGCGGGAGGGTGGTGGTGGGGGGAAAACGTGAGCGATTTTTATTTTGATTATATCCCCCCGCGCGTTTCGCGATTGCACTCGAAATGCTGGGAAAGCTCCCAACTCTGTTCCTGGCCTGCCGGTAGGGGTGGATCGTGGAGTGGACCGTGGAGATTTTATTGCGTTTGCTCACGACTACGTACCCGTTACCGACAAAAAAAGAAGGAAAACAAACCAGCGCGGCCGCGGGTGTGCCTTCTCTGTTCGGTGCAGCGATCGGCACTAATCACAACTATATTGTGGATGGACGGGAGGGGGTGGGACATCGTCCAGCGAGGGGTAGTATTATCGACGAATATTTCATCCTTCGTTGGAGCGTTTGCGTTTTGAAAAAATAATGCAATAAAACACTCCGTTGAGCGGAGGGGCGCATTTTCAGCTCCACTCACCTGATACGAGCAGGGCACTCTGCGATGCGGTGCGTTTATTTTCCTTTTCCCTTCCGGTTTTCCATTCGGCGGCTCGGTGCCGCTTCTCGGTCAAATTGAGTGCAAAATAATTAGATTTTTGAAGCAATATTTTCCATCCGCGATAACATTATTTTGTTACACTTTTTTTCTGCATTTGTGTGTGTGTGTGTTTTTGTTTAAACATTTACGTTTCGTTTCGTACCGGGAGTTGTTCCTAACTGTTTCGCACATTTTTTCCCCATCACAGTTTCCATCCACCCCCCGAAGGGTTTGATAGAGAGATCGGTATTCGGTAGAGTTTCTGTGTCGGCGCGCGCGTGTGTGTGTGTGTGTGTGTGTGCATTTGGGTGCCGGGAGTGTTCGGGAAATTCAATATTTCAATGCCGAGCTGCCGAGGCTGAGGCTGTTGATGGAGGAAATTAAAACTTCATTACGAATCGGTGGAGGATTCTATTTCGTGCAATTACTATCCGTCTACAAACGAGCAGAATAAGAAGGCGAAACGAAAGAGAGAGAAAGAAAGAAGAAACAAGCGGGCGTTCGGGAAAGGATAGACCGAGGAAATAATAACTGGAAAAAGTAAGCAGTGAAGATAAGTGTAAACCCATCCGAGTGCTCTATTTGGGGCCCCCGGTGGAGAGTGTGATTCTTCTGCGAGACGTGAAAAACGGATAGAAAACACAGGGAGGAAAAAAATAAATAAACCCATCGAGAACCGGAGCTTCGGTCCGGTCGTAGCTCAAACAACAAGGACGAGCGAAAATTGGAGCCGGTGTGTGTAACGTCGGTGTGTCTGTGTGTGTTCCGCAAGACCCGGAAACGGAATAGTAATTAAATTTCGTCCCGCCCACCGCCGTCGGTCCACCAACCTGCTCTTTTGGGGGTAGGTGCCTGGTGCTGTGCGCTTAGCCAAGGGAACACCAATCCGTGCCGAGCCAAGGCGGTCGAGATTCCGGACTCAGCGAACGACAGGACGACCCAACGTAACCGATTCCGGACAAACACGAGGTACCGTATCTAATATTTTGCTGTACCACATACAAACACGCAGAGCTATATATATTGCTTATGCTGGAAGCTGGGTGGGGTACTACGCTCCGGAGAGCAGTACGTAACCGACACTGCACACTTATCGCCCCGTATGAGTTGTTATCTTTCTTCGTCCAATAACGGAGCTTTGTCGGCAAGGCGCAATGCTGCAATGTTCCGGGAAAATTGGACCGTCGCCTGTAACGCCGGGGTGGGCGATGTTTGATGGAAAATTGGGTACGCTGTGCGATTAAAAACAACGGCCTTCGGTGTGCACGGTACGGTACCGATTTATTGTTTACCTTTTTCCCCCGTTCGTGTCGTCTGCATGGTCCAGTGAAATACTCATCAAGCTTTCGGCAAGCCTGGGGGGAATAGGTGCGCGCCCGATCCATTGATCTGAAGAATTTCATTTTCTTTCCGCCGGCGAATCGGGTGGCATGAAGGGAGAACTGACTGATGTAACGGAAATCCCTTAAAAAAAGTGCTGGAAAATTGATGGTTTTCTTTTTGTTTACTCAGTTTAGTCTCAGGTTGCTAAAGTCGTTGAATTTTTGTTAAAGTCACTGGCGTCTAGTTTCGCATGTCTTCAAGGGTTCCAAGGAATTCTTCTTAACGTCTGAAGTTTGGTCGTGGATGAACTGTGGAACGGTGAAAAATCAAAGAAAGACAGGCGGAAAAGTAAATATTGCTCGAGGAGTGGAGGATAGAATCAATATTTTTCCTTTATGATTTTGACTTTTGATGTTTTTATTTGTCTCTTCGGGATGTTGTATCCAGTGGATTCTCGATAAATTTCCTGGAGCCATTTAGCACACCTTGCCACGGCACGGCAATGTTTAGTTTCGGATAAACATAACTTATGGATAAACGAACCTGTTCCCTTCGGACAATAATGAGAATCGTAATCAGTTGCGATAACAAACCGATTTGAACATGTCGGAAAAGCCACTCATTATTATTTAACACAAAACAACAAGAAAAAAAAATCCAAGTTGTGTTTGCATGCTGTAGTAACATAAATTTTTATTAGTTAAAACTCACATAACCGTTTGGAATGCGCTTCGAAACAATTCCCTGGGCTGGTACAGCTGAAACTTACTTCCAAATTCACGCCAAAACCTATTACAGCAATATGCAGCGTTCATATATTGAGAGGGGTACGGTGGAACCTCCTCCCCATCCGCCCCCTGGCCGTTAAGTGACTCCACCCGCGTTAGATTGCGCCCGGGAACAATCGTTAAATGGCTTATGGCCGGAAGAGCCGTATCATGGTGCTCGCAAGGGGTGAGAGAGGTGGGCGCAATGCAACAAGCGGGCGCGGGTGGATGGGGTGTGAAAATAACGGAAACGAACTTCTCACCTTGCGGGTATGTGTGTGTAGGTGTGTGTGTGCCACGACAAGGAGGTGGAACACAGAAATTGAAAGAGTACGCCAGAAGGTTTTTCGCCCCGTTTTTCCGGCCGCCCTATGAGAGAGAGAGGAAGGGAGGGAGGGTCTGCGGCTTGTAGGCCGCGGAGGACAACACCCAAAGCCATTATGGATCCACGCGGCTGCGGCTATAATACGATAGCATACGCCCTCCGAGCGAGCCAGGCTTGGAATGTTTTCGGGACGAATGCAGCAGCAGCAGCAGCAGCGAACTTTTCGGAGGTTGAGTTCGGAGTGGCATGAAGTGATTGATAGAGTGCACGAGGCCATGCAGCGAGCGTCGGACCTGGCTCCCTGTGGAAAGTTTTGCAGGCTGCCCTCGGTGAAGTTTCACTGCCGCGGGCTGCATTTCATCGCGAGGCGTCAGGGTGTGAGAGGGCGGGGCACTGATTTAACGATAGTTCTATTTGTTTTTAATTTATCACACGCGTTCCGAAGGGCCGATTGCACGAGCCGTTGCATTGGTGTTGGTTGCAAGTAATCTAGTTTTACCGCAATTAGGTTTTCTGTTCCAAAGAGCATTTAGCGTTTCATTCGGAGAGAGATTGGGAGAGCTTTTCGGTAGTAGATATTTAAATTTATTTTAAATTTAATCAAATGAATAACTTAGTTAAGTAAATTCGTTGTTGTGGTAAATGTGCTCTAGAAATATTATCTTTTTTTTAAATTTATTTCAATTGACAAAAAAACTCTTTAATACAGTTACGTTCACACTTTGCTGTACAATAAGTATGCAAATTTAACAACGTATTAGAACAAAACTACGATCAATCGCTTAAATATTTGGTAAAAGGAAGTTAATTGCACAACAACACTCTAACCAACAACGATCAAGACGTATTCGTAAGCAGTACTTTTTCACTTCCACAGTTCCACCCTTCAAATCTTCGACGGGAACCCCGGGAGGCCAGTTTATTGGTTCAATAGATCGCAAGAAAAGTTACCGCCATCGAATGGGGGTTGCCGTTTCACTCTCTTGATGCCAACTTTCGTTGGCGTTTGGCGTCCGGGGCACTCCCGGGCGTTATGGAACGCGCATTTCCTCGTTCGATTGAAGTGGAAGCAAGAATTCCCCTGCCACGGCGCACCGTACGGGGCTTTCCAGTGCAACGCAGAGAATCCAAACCACTTACCCGTGAAAATCGAACCGTGCATCATTCCGAGCGCCTGCCAACGGCGTCGGCCCCGTTGGCTGCACTTTCCCGAAGCCGGATCTGCGGCTAGGATTCGCTTCATTTGCGTCGACACATCTGCTGGCCGTGCGCCGAGTGCCGCGCTTCCGACGAAGGGATCTTTTACATCGTCTTGAACATCCTCAACATGGGCCGGGCCCGGGTGTGTGTGTGTGTGTGTGTCGGTGGTGTCGAGGAAGAAATTCCACACCGAGCGCGCGATGTGGAACGCCGGAATGGAACTTTCCCGCCGCTCGCCAGCGCGTTCCACACGGTGCTGCGGTTCCTCGCCTCGCTGCTCTCGAAGGACGAAGAAGCTCCTCCGGAGGCGAACGTGAAAAAGGAAGTTCTACCTCATTGGCTGACACTGATAAATGTTGTGCCTTAAGTTGTTGGTTGTTTACCGCCCCGAGTTTCGTCCCGACGCCACCACCGCCCGCCGCCCGCCGTCCTTCGCCCTTGGAGACCGGGTTTGATGGGGCTTTGTTGCTATGCTGGGGCGATTCGCTGCTCGCTGTTGGCGCTACACCAAGAGCGGTGTGCATATGTCCCGGGATGTTTTCCCGTTCCCACCCCTCCCCCACCCGCATGGAGCGAACCAATACACATCCGCAGCACGCAGCCCACCCGCCATAAACGATCATCGGGTTGCGCCACAGACCGTTGCGACGAAGGAGCGAAAAGGTTATTGGAAAATTGAAGGTGCGATAATGTCGGAGATTTGCTGCTCCTTCTTTATTGAGTGTTGGTGTCCATGTGCTTGTGTCTGTTTGTGTCGGTGTTTTGTACCAAAAGCTGCCAGGATTTGACGGTTGACAGCCTACCTATGTTGGCAGCCTGGCTCTAGTTTCGTAGCAGATCCCACCGAAACGGGTGGGAACAAAATCCTATCCAAACAAATGGACCACCGAGCAAAGTTGGCGGAAAAGCATCCATCTTTGTTGGATCTTCTGGGAGGTGGATAAAGTTCACCGGCCCGGTCAAAGTGGCAGGCTGGCGACCACGGAGCAGGGTGTGTTTACAGGACGTGTTCCTTTTACACTGGTGCGTGGACAATAAAATATGAACACATACTTGGTGTCCGTGTCGGTGTTTAAACCGTTCTCGAATGGTCCGTCTCAAATCGAAAGATGATAAATCGATCCTTTCGTAGAAGGACGAAAGCATTTTGGACAGGTTGATATGAAGCGCAATATCGATATGTTTTTTTTCAAGAAACCCAGCATTACAGTGATAGGCTAGCGCAGGAGTGGTGGTATATTGCTGTTATGTGTGTGTAAGCATCGATGTTTTTTACAGGTAGTAACAACGTTGGTGGATTGTTTAAACTGTCAGTTCACGTTCCGCGAATCTAATGTTTTGCCGCTTGAATATATGCATAATGTACTTGAAATCAGAGAAATGAGAAGGTTTAATAAATTGTTACATTTTTGTATGCAGTAGTGCATAATCAACCTTTTGGGCGAACGCTATGTTTAACTTCTTCTTGAAAATATTTCCTTTCTTTGCAAAATTTGTCACTTTCCTATGATTTTATTTATTTCCATAACGCTTTTTTTACGTTGTTTTTCATTTAGCTTGGACTAGGAATACTTGTTGCATGGTTGAATACAAAGCTCTTTTCTAAGTTCGATAAAGCTGGGTTGAGAACACATTAGATTTTCTTTGGACTTCTATCCATGAAATATTGTAATCTTTGTGCAACACATTGCTATTTTTTTGTTTCTTTATTATCACATTGAGAAGTGTTTTAGTTTAGTAAAGGAAGCCAGTTTAGTCACGCGGTTTGAGCGGTAGTCGGCGCTTCCGTTGGCACATGGAATGTGTAGAAAATTCAACCCTCACACCAAGGGCCAAGGCCTGCTGATTGTAGTCTTGGCGTCGACCACGAACCTGGAATGCATCAGCATCATTGACAAAATCAAAAGCCATAAGGTAGCACAGTTTATCACATGTTGCACACATCCAGCTAATTGCGCGCTCCAATCTCGGATGGGATTTCCCGCGGTGCGGTGCAGACGGCCACCCTGTCACACTTTGCCCCACCGTTCATCATGCTTATTTAAAGCGGGCGAGTTTTCCGACACGGTGAACGTTTCTCCCTGGAAAATTCATCCCGAAACCCATGCGCATGCTGCGTTCGCCGTCGGACGTTGAGCAAACAGTGGAATATTTTCCGTTGACCACAACAGAGCGCCACGGCTGCCATTCAAGATTCGAGCGGAAAAGTGGAGCACAACTTTGCGCAACCGTTTTCCGGCGAATGTAGCGGCTGCACCTGGCCGCGGGATGGCAAATGTCCGACGGACAGACAGTTAGACGCGCCGAACGCAACACAGCGTGGCAGGAAACCGCATCATCACACAACGTACATTTTACATGATTTGTTTGCCTGTATTTACTTGTGCAAATAAAGAGTGACCGTATCGGGTCGGAAGCGGTTTTCCATGGAATTGCATGCTTTGCAAAATTCATATCGCAAGCGGGAACGGAAAACACGACCGGATGGTTTCGTTCCCGTGTGTTGAGGGACGTTCAAGGAGGAGGAGGAGTAGGGGGAGGATATCTATACTATCATGTCAACGCCCCGCGGTTAAACACAGCGTGTTCTCGCCGGGCGTTTTCCATGCACGTCGGTGCATTCGATGCAAGAAAGCGAAAACGAAACCTCGGTTCTGAGGGATGTATGATAAGGGGTCCGGGTTGGGAGCTTAGAAAATTCATGGAAAAATAGAAAGCTTATTTTTATGTTTCACATCCACATGTTGACGGCATTTCAATTAAGGAGTTTTTTGCTAGCGAAAATAATGATGCAATGCATTTGACATTAAAATAGCGCTCATTTGTAAATGGAATGTTAGGGTTAGTTCTTTTGAACCTCAGGATGGCATCTAAATTCGGAAAACCGTTCTAAAAACTATTCCTTCGCATGAAAAAACAAATTCTGTATATTTTTGTCTCGTTATACATTCACAAACATGTAATTTATTCCGAAACGTGCTTGAATACACGAGAAAAAGAAAGCGGAGATGGAAAGCCCTGATGGTTGTGTTTTTCCTTCACCAACCAACAAAGGTGGGGCACCACCGACGGAACATGATGGAACAAGCGTGCCTCAAGCGAAACCACATGTAATGCCATAAAGTAGAACCATAATTCTATTAACAAGGTATTTTGCCGACTATGGTGAACGCGTTGTTTCGATTTTCGTCCTCACGACATCCTTTTATTGTTCGAGTCATTGATTCTCCCTGCTGGCCGCCTTAATGGGCTTCCCGAACGTTAGGGTACGGCCGGTATGTGCGTGTGTGTGTTGTTTCCTTTTCTCTCAAGCATGTTCTCCTAATGGTATTGAATTTCGATTCCGCGAAACCCTTTCCCCCGCCCCTCCACAACATCGCAACACCGGGTTCCCATTGTTGGAGCGCGACTGTACATGATAATGTTATAGCGACATTTTAACCTTTTCCGTCCGGTGCCCCACACGTCGGGGGCGCATAAATACATTTACTTTTCAATCGAGATATTCCAGGTCTTTAGTGTTTTTTTAATGTTTTGTTTGGGTCTTTAAAGACTTTGCCAGCCTATGTGTGTCCTTTTTGGTGCGTGTGACGGTAACAGACCCCGGTGTAGGTAAGAAAACGGGACATTTTGCGTAAGCCTCCCTTCATTGCCCACGGGTCGAGGGAAAGGCGGGTTGGGTATTAAGAAGGTGGGACCAAAGGGGCTCACAATAGTTATCCCATCATCGCCCGGGGGGCTGCTCGTTTCCCAGACTGAACCAACACATCGAAGAACCAACTGACACGACATGTCGATTATCCTGCGATGTAATGGGTGCTGCATGACGGCTGCTTACCGGCACTGGGCAGGTACTTCGGTCTTTGGCCCGAACACTCCCCTCACGACAAAAAAAAAAAAAATGAAAAAGTAGGTGAAAGTAAGCCCTGCACGATAGCTCGCTGGACCCTTATTTTCCCGATACCGAAACACGGCTGGGGGCAGGAAAATTGTGCCCCGCTTTGGAACGAATCCCTACGAGCTCCCATACATGCTTTTTAGCCACGGACCGGCGGGGGCCCCACGGTTGTTACATGTACTTTAAATCAATTTTCCGATAAAGATAAAGGGAGTGTAATTGATTTAAAGCGACGGTGGCCAACGCCACGAACCGTACTTTTCGTGTCGTGTTGACGCGACCGAAGGAAGTGACTTTTTAAAGTGTGATGATTTATACCCTTCAATCATGCTCGACAAACGCCCGCCGCGCGGGTTGAACATGGGTGGAGATGGGTGGGGGAGGCATAATTGCAAGTGCATGGCGCACGAAGCTGGGCGGTCTCGTGCACCGCAAGTGGCCGTTTCAGTGTTTGTCGAAAGCAATGGTAGTTGAGGGCCGGTTTTTTGGGTTCGAGGGAAACCCCCATTTTTTATTGCACCTCGCGGAAAAGGTTTGCGTTATTACCGAGCAGGGAAACGTTAGTAAAAGAAGTGTTGTGCTATTTTGTTTTTCTACTTTTGACGATTCATGCCATTTCATATGACATTTCTAATTATATTTTTTAAAAGGTAGTTTGAATAAATCTATCTATAGACATACTTCCATACTAAGTTTACATGGTCAAGATATACATTGTCCTTTGTTTAGTATACAGTTAACGTAGATAACTAAAAGACATACAAAATTTAAGTTATTATGTGGTTCCGTTTGACATTGTTATCGTTTATATATGAATTGGTCGCCTCAAAGTCTTTGGCTTTAATCCATTTTTTACGTATTGTGGGAGATATATTGACCATTTTCTAAGCTTACTTTCCATTCCTCCTAAGCTTGAGGTTTATCCGCATTAATACGGTCTTTCACAAACACACTAAGAAAGAGTCCAAATCCTCTTAATGTTGGCGCTCAATTGACGTCGCGGAAAAGGTAAATGTACTCAATTTTTACGTAATTTTTTATTTTCGGTTTTAACAACGTTAAAGTGTTGCTGGATGCGTAATCTATCCATTTTAGTAAATGCCTGCATCTCTTTAGATTCGTAGATTGTATTTATTCCCTTTCAGTAGATAATTTCGGGAACAATGACAAACGAGTTTACTTGCTAAGTCAACTACTTTCATCCTTATTTCCCTTTCGACATAGACTACTATGTTTTCTGTGTGTTTTGTTCGTGTTACATGTTGGGGATGCGCATCTAGCGCCACAGCCAGACTAATGTAATGACAATCACTCCCCTGGCAGACATGTTTGACATTTCTGGATAGACGGGTTTCGAAATGGACGATCCTGTTTAATAAACTTATTCAAACATAGAAATAAATGTAACGAACTTGTTTGTATAGCTTTTCACACCCTCGTACAATAGAATAACTTACCTTCCTTGAGGACGTGACAAAAAGAAAAAAAATGGAGAAAAATTCACCCCCCCCATTTCGTGAAGGGTTTGTTGTGATTTATAATGTGTGTGCATGAAAAAGTGGATCCAAATTTCATCACATCAAAAATCAATCCCATTGAATCGGGTTTCTCTCCGCTGGCGCCTGAGTTGCCACCCTGGTCCACAACGTGTCGGTGCGCTTACACACACACACACACACTCGGCACTGTAGCCTCTTCTTGACATCCCCCGCTGAGGTTCGCAACCGCACCTTCTCTCTCCGTCCGTCCGTCCAGCATAACCTCGCAGCGGCAACATTTTTCTCACAGCTTGACTTTTTTCCATCAATTGATGCCACGGCCATCCCAGCATGCGGGGGTGGGGAGCGATGGAGTGTCAGCTTCTGGGGCTTAGAAGGCTTCTTTTCTACTGCGACCGACGGACCGACCGACCGACCGACGAGTATCGCGAGTAAATCCAATCAAATTTACATGATAAAAGGCGGATGTTTGCGCTCCCCGGCTATTGAGCCGTAAAGTTTGCGCGCGGAAGAAAAATTCGTCACCCTCGGCGACGCGCGCGACTGGAGCGCTTTCATATCGATTCAGCGATTTTTCACGCCACATTCCTCATTCCCTGTTTGGGGCGGGGTGGTAGTGAAGTGTGTATATGGTGGGATGTGGGGAGTCACGAACGTGGAAACTCGTGTACAGTGTGATGCTTTTGAATATTTCCACGGAACGTTTCGATCCCGCAGTCAGCATCTGTTTAAAGTAGGGCACAGCGGGGCAGCGGGTGTCGCTGTCCGGGGGGTTGTTTTGAATACCACCCGAAGGGAGGGAAAACATGGGGGAGGTGGGGGTGGAATTATTCGCATACCAAATCGCCCGTTTATTATAAAGCAAAGGGAGGAGAAGTCACACACAAAAAAAAATCAAACAGTTTTAGCCTGATCCCGACGGTTGGAATATGAATTTTTTGGCACGGAAGCGATATTGATTGTAATAGATTAGCAAGGGATTGCACGATTTTGTCGATGTCGAAATAATGAACACGTCGTTTGATGTTGCAAATTCATGAACTCGAGCCTTGACTGGTGTGTGTTTCCCAGCATGACCCCCTGAACTCCCAGCGGGGGTTGCATTTTCATATCGTTTTATATTTCAATAGAACACAATTTTGCCAAATATTTATCATTTCTATTCTGTGTGTTCTGTGCGCTGTACTACATGGTAACAATTGCTCATAAAACAACCACGATCATAAAACCTGCAAATATAATGTTCTAAAATGTGTTCGTTCCAGTGAAATTGATCAGAATTGAACGCGAAATGAGTTTCGTATTTCAGCATCGAACTAATGAACGTCAAAACCTAACAAAGAGTTGTGTTGTGTTATGGTTTTCATATCAATTTACACGGACTAATTGTTATCATATTTGAATGATTTGTTTTCTCGAACAAATTTACACATTCATAATGTGTTATTGTCTAATATACAATGGAGAATTTGTGTTAATTGCAGCAGTTTCTCTGATCCGTTCATAATCCGTCACCACAATACAGGTTTAGAAAATAGAATTATCCAATCAAATAAGGTCCATTCTTTTGAAATGTTTTATGCATATCCCAATTATTATCACAGCAACCGGGGATTGGTAGTACGTTGGCAGAACTTGAGTTTAAATGTGGTTTCAAAAAAGCATAAAACCCAACCTGTTGTCATTATTGTCTTGCCATCTAATGAAATCTAATCCGTGTGTAACAGGAAAATGCAAAGTTTTCCATCACTTTTTGGGGAAATTCTATTATAACGAGTGGTTTTCATATACAATAAACCATGATCAAACAATTGTATGATTTTATTACAGTGATATATTTCAATTCCCTTTTATTTGCTCAATCTATGATAACAAATAATATCGGGTTCCCCGAAAATAATGCACGGTTCGTGTGCGCACTGATTGCGATTCATTAAAGGGCACACAATGAGCACTGCGGGTTTAATGAAAGGGTCGTTCGTCACTAGCTTCCAAACATTGGTGAAATAGCTTTCCTCTGTGTTCATTCGCGAGACCAACACATAAATGTGCCAACGGAAATGGCCACCTGTAATCTGTGGCGAAGGTCAGCAAATCCTCGGGATGCTTCTACCTGCGGTGCGGAATGTCGGTGGGCGGAACGGGGCTCCGGAATATGCATCGGCTCCAGAGGATTCCGCATTCAGTGGCGCATTCGGTGGATACATTTTCATGACAACACTATTAGTGACATATTACCACCGTTACCGTATTACCGTGCGATGAGCGGGCGGTCTATTCCACGCGATTGGAACCATTGGGCGATGCTAATTGCGGATAAAGATCCCTCCGCTAGGGTAGTCCACAATGGTACTTACTGACACTTTGGCGCCGTTTATTTATGACCACCCAAAACAACGATAATTTGTTCCACTAGGAGCCATTTTTGGGACAGATACATTATCCAGGATCCTAATGAACTGCCAAATCTGTGTAAATACAAATTGAAACATATTAATTCAAATCGGAAGATAAGTAAGTGTAGGAGTTTGATAGAAAATATGCTTCGCGGATACGATTAACTTGAACATTAAGATAGAGACTCAAATTGTATTCAAAAGTTTTGCAAATATAAACAGATAACGAGCAAAATCCATAGCTGAGTTTCGTGAAGGGTAGCTAAATAAGCTAAACGAAAATCGTATTATCATTGACCAGTATTCATCTTGGTTTGACTCGTTCGGAAAAGTACCAATCAACGATCATCGATTAACAATTGATAAGCAGTATAAGACGCTCATATCGAAGCATTTCCATCGCTAACATGTTCGGCATTTCCCAACGATTTTTCATCTTAAAGCCCGCCGCCTACGCAAAGTCGCAAAACAGAAAGTCAAGCATCGTGGAACGCTAGCTGGCGGCAGGACGAAAGAAAAAAAAAAGACGTCAACGAGAATCAACTCAAGACCAAACCACTGAGAGCAATGCCAACTGCGTGGATAAGGTCGTGCAAACAACAACGAATTTGTTGGTAAATAAATAAATTGTGGAACAGTTCAAAGAACTAAAAGGACGAGTGGTGGAGAACGACGGACGCAGAGGATGTCTTCAAGCATAAGAATTTCTAAGGAAGCTGCCACAATAAACAAACAAACAAAAAAACTCGCTCTTGGAGACAGTTGGCCGATGCGTTCGTCCTTGGATTGGCCGCTTCCGAATCGTAATCGAATAACGGAAAGGCGTAGAAAAACAACCGGCCTCGGCAAAACTGAGACCCAATTGCCGACGGTATATTGCCCTGTGGAATGTGGAGGGCCGTTCCATTTCCAGTAACGGTAACGACGAGGACGTATAGGGTTCAGTTTCGAGTGATATTGCGTGAATCCTCCGACCCACCGGAGGTCACCCGTGCAGACGACCGAGCTTGTCGATAATAGTGTTATCACCATCCCATTCTCGGGGCGGCAGTCTGGCAAAACGGCTTTCGGACTGATCCGATGATTGTTATACCCTTCCTCGGACAAGCCCGTCAGCCTCCAAGTCTCGCCTTCTCGTATCAAAAGTATCGCCCGATGAAATCTTCAAACGAAACGGCGGGACGCGATGCGAGCGAGGAGATAAAGCCGTTCCGGAGCGGGTTTAGGATCAGATTCGATATAAATCCAATGCCGTTAATCGTTGCCCACTTGAGGGCTGAGGGATGGCTGATAGGAAATAGGACTCGGCTGACGATTCGGATGATCGCAAACGGGGAAATTGATAAAAATATTCCGAAATGAAATATAAATAATCCCTTAATTGTAATCGTTTCTTTCTGCGGCATTTTAATCAATCGATTGCCATCAATATTATTTAAGGATCATGTCCTCAAATCAAATACAATGAAAAATTTGTCAAAAACGTTTGGAATGGAGTAAAGTTCAGCAAAAGATCGACGAATGCTCGTTGCCACCGTTTTGGTTTGCGACGAAGAAACTGAATGCTTCAAGGACCAAAAAGGATCCATGTGGTTAACCCTAGTAAATTGAAACTATGACGGTAATTTCCGTGGCGCTTCCATTGCGGGAAGAATGTAAGACCTACAATCATTTTGCCAGGCTGCATTTCTCGAAGCTCATATCGACGTGTCCTTCTAAACTCGTAGCGTTCCTTGCACGCACCTGCTTGACTTGTGCTTTTGTCACATGGCATGCATTTCATAAGCAGTCAACCTTTGGCTCACCGCTCGAGTGGAGTGGTACTTGGCAATAATTAATAAGATTCATCCGCCCCGAAGAAGCATCCATCGTTGACGTCGTTTCCGTCGTCGTTTCCGCCGAACGGGTCGCTACTGGCATCGTGCGCCATGTCGTTTGCTTTGATGACTGATTGGCTGGCTAAAGTCTGTTAGTTTCGCTCGGCATCTTCCGATCCTTCCGAGCGTTCGCATTCGTTTGATCTGCAAACCGCTTGCATCACTCCAGTGCATCGCTCCGACGACGGGCGGCCGCCCACCACCCTATTCAACCCAACCCCACCGAGGTAGATATCGGGACAATGAAACAGTCCTTCGTTAGCAACGTGAAGTGATTTTAATTATGCCCCACGACGATCTGCCACTTTTACGACGACGACGACGACGACGACGACGAGGCCGAGCGGTTCGGAAAATGGCGTCTTTTCCCTCTTTCCGCCGGTGCACTAATCGCTTTTGTGCGTGCCGTCGCTGACAAGTGGACTGGAAAATGGTGTATGGCCCATGTCTTCGACAAGGTGTTCGATGGCGCCCCTTCCTAATTGGAGGCGTTTGCCAGATGGATGAAGAAACTCGTACGCCATCGTGTGTGGCATCCTCTTTTTTTTTCGACGAAATTCCTTCACCGTTTAGGGAAGGCTTCTATTGATCTATCTTTTGATTTGCTGATCTTTATGTTGCGAATTATCTCTTTTTGATTGCCCTGGAAAATGATTTTTCATACGAACACACATAAAGAGAAATCTCTCACAAGGATTCATATGTCGATTGATGTATGTAAGAACTTCGTTTCGTTAGTGTGGAACTTTGAATCTTTTCGTTTCGTGAAAGCTATCATTTCAACCAGAAAGTCACTGTTTCAGGCTACGACTCTTCGCTAATAGGAAAACCAAATTCCATACGATTCGGTTTGTGGCCATCGATGCGTTCAATTATTCATTGCGTGTGGCACCTTCACGCTTCACCCCACAAAACGACACGTGTGTGATGGAGCAGAATTTGATGGAGTCAGGAGTGTGTGAAATGACTGCACGGTGATGTGATTCGGTGCCGGTGCATTTTTGTGGGAGTCTTTCCTATCCTTTGACGAACCGGTTGCACTACATTTGTAAATATGGATGAAGTGACTTAGAAAATACCGTCAATATATTGAAAGGAAACCTTCAATGTAATATTTCTTACACTGTGCGTTCTCAATTGGAACACACCATTGTGTTCGGTTTTGTGTATTTTTCGATCACAAATGATCTCACACCGAAAATGACGTAACGATGTTATTTTCATAAAGTGAGGATCACATTTTCCCTTATTAACGTAACAGAACAGTATGGCAGTGCATGACTGGAACCAAGAGCTCTTCTAGATATTAAGAGCCATAAATTTGAGCATCCTTACAGGGCGGTCCAGCTGGTCCACCTGCAAAACGATCCGTGGCCGACCGTGGTGCGTGGTGAAGCTTCTTGTCATACAAGCAACATACATCCATACGCCCATCGGTTTTCGGTTCGGCAAACACCACTCAAGCCCGCAACAAGCGATATGGAGCCCGGGCTCCATCAAAGAGCAATTTTCGGAGAAACTGTGTATCCCACCCACACCCACACACACATCGACCTCGAGTCTAGTATCATCATAATCCAATTACCGGGCACAGATGGCGATGAGTGCAGTGTTAATGGAAATTTAATCCTTTCTCTCTGATGGAGAGAGAGAGCGAGACTGGAGCAGAACACTGCCTTCTTGAACATGTGCCAGCACTTGCGGCGGCATGAAGATATCAGATCCATTGATAATGGATTTTCATTTAGCCGGCGATTGATTCCAGCCGACTTTAAGGGAGGAAATGTGCTACAGATTTTCAACCGGTGGAAAACAGGTACTGCTGTAACGTATAGTTTAATTATGCAAGTTTTGGGGACGGACAACATGATTGCAGCGTCTACTGAACTTAACTTTTCCAGATAAGAAACCTCGGTTGACCTTCCACCGCATCGGCATTCGTAGGGAATCTATTGTTTAATGCGAAGAAAACTCGTTTAATTTTCTGATCGAAGCCGTTCTGTGTGGAGTGTAAGTGGAGCCGGTATGAGTAAACCATCCAGGGTTGAAGTGTTCACTTCACTTCTGTGGCAGGAAATCAGATGCAGCATTGCAGCACTCGAAAGGGGAGCAAAAGAAGGAAACAAAAAAAAATCGCGGCACGGAAAATCGCAACATCAATGAACGCGCCTTTCGATTGCCGGCCGTGGGGGAATAAACCACAAGCCCGAAACGCGTTAGCGCATACTGAATAGCGGAGTGCAACCAATCGAAACAATTTCAATTTCCACCCACGAAACTGCCGCCTGAATAATGTTCCCCAGTACGGCCGCCCACTCCGGGTGGCGAATGGCGGAGTGCATTCAAGGACCGCTGCGCGGTCGCTTTTATATTTCACTTGCAGTCGCCGCCGGGTCAGGTTACCTTTCGCCATTCCACAGCACCCGTAAGATACCGTACCATGGTTTGGTGCAAAAAATTTGCATTCTGCCCGTTTGTTCCAGCCTGCAACCAGTGCAACCTACTGCCCGGTCGCATTCCGAAACATGCAGACATGAATGTCCAAAACACGACACGGTGTCGCATTGCTGCGTTTTGGGTGTGGAAGGAAAAATGCAGGGTTAATTGATTTGAGCAACTGCTCGACGCGCTTTCCACTTCTCACTTTGATTCAATCGAATGTTTTGTGTTCTCCTTCTGGCACGGGAACACACAAAAAAAACTAGCCCGGGAAAACATCGGAAACGAAGTTCGGGAAAACTGACCAAAGAAAATGAGTCCCGAAATGGCAGCGGCACTACGACGAGGAAAGCTTTCCTTGGCGCAGAAAAATGAAAAAAAAAGGGAAACACGAGAAAACATGGACCCGAATCCTTCCCAGAACTAGTGGGAAGGGGCGGAGGGAAAAAAGGAGGAGCAGGAAAATGTGACCGATCGTTCCGATACATTTGCAACGTTGTTCTGGCCGGGCGGTCCGTTTTCTTCTCTCGAGTCCGCTCCGAGTCTTGAGATGGCAATCGAAACGGTGCGATAGGATGCTCCCTTTGGCGCGGTGGCGAATCACGGTACGATTTTTTGCCTTTAATTTGATTTTCTCCGATTTTCCGAAGGCCAGCTGATGCCACTTGGATGCTGCTTTGTGTGGGCCGGAACCGAACCTGTCGTTCGGTGGTGCGGTTCTCTTCGTCGGATTTCGGAACTCGGTGCCAAAACGACGGTTTGCGGGAAGGAAATGTGAATCGAAACGGTGGCCCGCAAAATGGAGCATTCTGGCGACAACCTTTTTTCAGGGGGGTAGGGGTAGGCATTGTTTCAAAGAAAATTGACCCGTCAACCCCCGATGGTGGCGGTCGACACCGGCGGGCCCAATCAAGCCGGGAGTCGGGAGCGCGGTGGCAAGTTTATTAACTGATTGTCACTCACGGTAGCATTGACAGCTATTTGGGAATTAGAATTTTCAATCGCCACGTCACCAGCAGCCGGTGTGGGTTGTTTTCCTGAACGCTCGATTGGCTTGATCCCCCTTCCCCCGGAAGGGACGGTGCTCTCCATTTCGTTCTCCTGGACGCAATATGCTATACACGCCTTTTGAAGAAGTGGTGCACGGTACATCGATACATATTTATAAGTACATTCATTCCCAGAACTATTGCCATTGATCTGGCAAAGCAATATGGAAGTAAGACTTATTGGACAGGGTAATTCATTTCCCAATTGTACCCGTTGTAATAGAATTATTTAAAATAAATGCAGTAAAAATATTAAAATTTTTAAAATTTTTCAGATCTCAATTACATTAAACTTTAAAGCAACTGGATGAGAGTTGAGTCAAGTTATAGTCGAGATATTTCTCAAAATATGTTAATAACTATTCGAAACTCGCCTTAAAAGCATTGACTGCTGTAAAAGATCTCGACCCGACCAGTTAACATCTAATATAATAATGTTAAACTCCAATCTTCATGAGGAAAATTTTCGGAAAACGGTCATTTCATATGTTTTTCATTTCGATTTTCTTCGAAGTCCATAACATGGATTACCCTGTGTGTTTCTAAAGATGTGTAGTTCTCGAGTATTGTGCTATAGATTTAAATTGGAAACGAAAGAACATCTTCCTACGGTTTTTGGATCGCTTTTTTCTTCCATTTTTGTTGACAATTCCCCGTCGACATTTTTCCTTTTTTTTGGTGCCACCTCATGCAAGGCTGATAGCATCGTCTAGGACAGACGGCAATTGTGTTTTTTATTCCATTTTGCATTGCAAAGCAGACTCGCACGTAAAACAAAAAACAATAGTCACGAATCTCGAGAACTTCAGCATGTCATCCGTGCGACGGAAGCTTTTAGCATTCTTTTCCCCACCCCCGTGTACATAATTCTAGAATATGTGTGTGTGTGTCCTTGTGCGCCAATAGTAGCAGTAGTAGTACTGGTGATCCATTTCTGATCCTTTTGGACTCGCCCGGCCATTCCCGGTACGGTGGCATCGTTGGAAGTGTCGAAGTTTCTAGTTTCCAGGATGATGATGGTGCCGATTGCTTCCTTTTCGCCGCGCGCCACGCGTTCGCTTCGGTTTAAGCCGATCAGGGAGATTTCATTCGTTACGTGTGGTATTTTATTGTGCCTCGCGATTCGTTCCCTGATGCCCCCCCCCCCCCCACCCTCCTCCCTTCTTCCTGCCCCGTTGGGATTAATCGATGGCCGTGATGATGTTGCGGATCGACACGGGCTCCGATGCTCTCCGGTGGTCGGAATTACACCGACCGGAACGAGCCGAAATTTTCACATGGAGCAGGAGAATGGGGATTAGGGATGTTTTCAAGCAGACCGACAATCAGCGCGCCGCGTGTGGCGATTGGGCTGGGTTGAGGGCACTGGTGTGAGTGTTTCGAAATGGCAAGCATCAGATGTTTCGGATTCGATAAGTCCCTAGCAGGAGCGCGGGCTAGTTCCTTCGGCTTTGGAAAACGATTTAACTTAACTAGAAACAATCGAGCGGCCCAGGAATTATGCGTTCTTCCTCTTCTAAGTAGAAATTAGAGTAAAGTACACACTCGCTTAGGGGGGCCGTAAATGGAAACTAAATAACTCCAATGTTGTTCAATCTACGGTCCGAAAGTAGATAACCATTAGACGTTCTAACCCCTTACGAAACGTTCAGCCGTTACGTCGTGGAAAAGCTGCCCCTGTTTCACTAACTCGCTTCCATGTAGCCCCGGGGGCTGTTTGTATTCGCCGGAAAAAGCAGGAAAAGCGCTGCTTTTCAAAACAACTCTCGTCTCGTTACGCTGAGCGATGAAAAGATACACAGTTCCCGTCGGTGGCGCTGGTTGTGTGTGTGTGTGGATGGGTGATTGTGTGTGTGTGTCGGATGCTGCTTCCAGATGGTTAACGCAACCCGCACAGCACGACCAAACATTCTCACCGCCCCCCGTCCCGCCAGCCAGACGGAGCGAACAAAAGATGAGCCAAACGTTAATTGTATGCTAGATTACAAATTTCCCCAGGCTGCATAATGGCCGGAAAAGGCGCCGGGCGCTCGTCCCGGCGAAGTTCGCCTGTTCCGTACGAACGTCCGTTACATTTGTTTTAGACTCCCAGAGTCAGGAATCTCACGCCGCTCCGGCTGCTGCTGCTGCTAACTTTGATGGAGACTTCATTTCAAGGAAAAGCGGAACTAGTGTACACCGGCAGCCGCGCCATGCTCGGGGGAATAATTGTGTGGAAAAGTGTTAAGTACCGAATGCTGACCATAAGCGCCACCCTTCTCGGTACGGCGACGGGCCTTAAAGGGGGTTCAGTAACGTCACGGGGGGTGAGTCGGGCGCTGGGTTTCCGATTTCAAAGGCGCTTGTGGTTTCCGTGGTTTGACGCATCGCATCGGGAATTCAGCGTGAAAGAGAGAGATGGAGAGAGTTTTCGACTACTGTCGATTGCTGTCTGCGGTTAAAGAGTGCACCGCAAAGAAGTGCGCTACTAGGGTTAGAAGTTGGAGTCACTTGAGGCTGTGAGTGGATAATAATTAGATTATGCTGTCGGAAGCATAATTGGTTTGCACAAAACATCAAAAATCCACCTCACAAAATCGGTGTAAAGTCAGTCGAACACTGAACTGAACGATGCGCAGTTGCTGTAATTACATTAATTTTGAAGGGTGCTTCAAATCAAAGCAGTCGTGCAATTTTTACATGACGACAGCACGCAATGAATATTAAGGGTTGAAGACCTAAAAGGGTTGAAATAGTCCATTTGGGCTTACAAAAATTCGTTGGTTTTGTTAATGTATTCTCTACACAAACTGCTTTGATAATTATAATGATGAAAGCATGAAAAGCTTTACGTACCGTTCATTTAAATTTCAACATGAAGCTACAGAAATTATTAAAGAACTGCTTCCGCAAACGATCAAACATACTTGATTGGTGTCTCGTGTCGTGAGGAAGGGCTTTGTTCG
>JAOEFI010000007.1:10985671-11000918 GCA_034621735.1 Anopheles plumbeus | reverse complement strand
TAATTTAATGGTGACACGTGATCCGAGATTCAAGCTGGTCGAGGGCTACAATCTGCAGATAGCGAACGTGAAAATTCAGGACGCCGGTGATTATATTTGCCAGATCGGCGATAACGAAAGCCGGGATCAGGTGCACACGCTGGAAATTCTGGGTGAGTAGCTTGTGTGTGTGTGTGTGAGTGTGGGGTGGTTTGTGTGCCTTTATTTGTGCGATGGGAAATTTGTCGTCCTTGCCAACGACGGTAGCCGGGGCATGTTCGAACCACTGACGTATTTCCGAACGCAGACGTCGAAGCAGGCCATGTCCTGTTCGGGCTGTCAGCTGAAATCGATACGATAACTGTTTCCCAGCCAGCTTTGCGCTCTCCATCATTCGACCGGATGCAGCCGGTGTTTTCACTGTGTGCTAATCGTGTAATAATATTTCCAGTTCCTCCGACGATACGAGTGGTGCCCCAGAATCGACAAATCACCGCCCGGAAGGGTAGCACCGTGTCACTGGAGTGCAAGGCATCGGGCAACCCTGTACCGGCGATCTACTGGCACAAGAAGGTAAGCTGCATTACTTTGACCCGACCAACTTCACGGGAATGTGTGTGTGTGTGTGTGTGTGTGTTTGTATGTACCTGCCCGCCGGCGATCGAAGGTAAATGTACCGGAAAGGCTCGGCCAGTGTGTGGTATTTATGACGCTGATCGTCGATATCATTCATGAACAAACATTGAGCTCTCCGCTTCATTAATATGAAGTTGTCGGTTGATTTATGGTGAATTTGATTACAAGGATCGGCCCTCAATATTCACCGATCTAGAGCGATGCCTAGATACACAATCGTAGCAGCAATTATGACCATTATTATGAACTCGATAATTCCCAGTAATGCAGTTAATATATGACTTCTTGCTCCTTCTACTATTTATGTATCGCTTTGAACAGGAAAAACTCATCATTTCATGGCAAAACTTCCTTGACTTCCTAGAAAGAGTTCACAGCCTGGGATATGGTGTATTTTTATTTAACTTTTATAAACTATTTACCACAATTCCTTTACTTATTTTGTTATTCAAAGAAAAAAAGGGTCTCCAAAACTATGTTAAAATACGAAATGTTCAACACTTTTTGTGTTTTTTATAATTTAAATCTAGATGAAGAACGCTAGTTTTTCTGCAGCAAAAAAAAAAAAGAACAAATCTATTGCTCTCCAAAGACCCTGTCGCTAAGCACCTACTAACACACCTTCACTAGCTGCGATAAATCATGCTTCTGCTCCATCGTTCGGAAGTTATCGATTTTCCGGCGCCTGTCAGCCACGACATTCAATTTTTCACCAGAGCCAAGAGCGCTGTCAAGAATCGTTGCACGTTGTGTCTCACCCCAAAGGTCCCCCCACCCTTTCGTTTCTCCTGCTCATTTTATGACATCCTTCCCACCCCCTTTCGCCCCTAGTCGTTGATGGTCCATTTCAATTTTCTTAACCTACAGGATGCCTTCACCGGAGCGTCCCATCTGTCGGAGAGCCCGACGCTGCTGCTCGAGCGCGTCGATCGTCACCATGCCGGCGTGTATCAGTGTACGGCCGACAACGGTGTGCGAGAGGCGGTGCACGTCGACATCGAGGTGACAGTTCTGTGTAAGTATAATATTTGCTGCAAGTTTTTCAACCCAACTGAGGTTTTCGAAACCTTGTGGGATTGACAGGGTGCGAGATGAGAGAAACATTTTTATAAAACTACTGAATGAAACAATTCACATGAGGCGAACGATCCATCGATAACTAATCGATACTGGAGGCCTTTAAAACACGGCCAATACGGTGTTACGGGATGTTGTTCAAAAACGGTACGGTCTTGTGCGGAGAGACTCAATCAGAAAGACATTTTGTGGGGCGAACAGGGAGGAGAATGAAAAGGAAACCATATCTGCTTTTTGCGCCCAACCAATCTATTTACACATTTCACTTGTATAACGCAATAATACTCTCCACGCTGGAAACGGTGCCGGTTACGAGCAGGAACAGACCGAAGCAGCACAGGGCGCCATTTTTGGCCAGCCGCCAACGCAGCCAACCGAAGTTGCCCGGCCAGCGGTAGACGGTGTCCACGACGATCGGTATCCAGAGGGCGAGAATCGGGTTCAGCACGGCCCCGAGCAGGCCCATGAACGTTCCCAAATGCGGGATGCCACACGCCGCCGCCATATTGAGGGCCAGCATCGAAAGCCGGAGGCCACTTTGGGCGACCCCGGTCCACTCCTTCGGCACCCTCGACTGCAGCCTCTTCCAGGCGATTTCCGTCGGCACGTAGAACACCAGCCCGATGGAAAACAGGACCGCCACCGCGGACAGCACTTGGATGCTGGAGACGAGTCTGGGGGGTTGGGGTTGGAGAACGAAAGCGAAAGAAAAAAAATATGAAAAAAACAAATGCAGCCCAACTCATCTCAGAGCCGTAAGAAAAGCGATCAAGTTCAGCCGGGCATGGCCGGGGCTTACACGTTTTCCGTGGGAAAGTTAAGTATGATGGAGCTCTCGACGGCGTCGCCGTACCGGATGTAGCCGACGGCACCGAAGAAGCTGTACAGCACCGCCAGACAGACGTAGTTCAGGTTGACGATGCCCGGGCAGCCGAGGTAGTGCTGCGGGTGGCGCATCTGATTTTCCAGCGGAAAGATGAGGCACGTCGCGTCCAGGGCGAAGTAGACGACGCTGAAATTTGACCATCAAATGCAGACTACATTAGACCAACCGCCGTGCAGGGCGGGAAAGTAATCCGGCCGCTTGCTACTTTTGACATATTTCCCCCTCGGTGGGAGGCGGCCGAAGTTGCGCGGACTTGCCAGCCAGCCAGTTGGGAAAATGTTATTAACATCCTAATAAATGTGCACTTGATAAGATAATGGTTTTGATTGCCATAAAGTAGTAAGTTAGGCAATTACGTGCCGTCAAGTTTAAAGCGGCAAGCCTTGTTTCAATTTGCAATCTTGAAGCTGAAAATGTCTCTCAGCTTTAAAGACACTTTCGCATTCATTTTCATCGTTTATCTACTTTGTCCCCGACTAACGGAGTTTGAAATTTTAGGGCATAAACAAAGGAGTAGCATTATTGCGCTTCATGTGCAGTGGTTTATCTATGCTGGAGTCTTTGCTATCTCATGTTTGGCATGCTTGTGATACAAGTGGTGCTGCATCGTAGAAGCGCATCGTCAAATTACCCCATGTAAGGTGCGACGGTGGAGGCGGTGGGGAACAGACGGCGGTTTTCCAACGAGAGCGGCTCCTGGAAGATGAACACCAGCGAGATGACGATGTTCGCCATGATCAGGAAGCCGGCCACGGCCGAGAACGGCACCAGATACTTGATCTCGCGGATTTGCGTGATGAACAGGACCGGCACGCCGACCAGCAGGATGTACGTCCGGTCGCTCCAGTCCACCCCGGCCCGGAAGTTCACCACCTCCCGCAGCGTGGTGCCGACGAACACGATGAACACGACGACCGTCGTCAGCATCAGATACCAGTCGATGACGTTCCTGCCGAACGGGGTGGGCAGGGTGGTTAGGGAAAAACAAACAAACAAACAAACAAACAAACAAACGGACGGACGGACGTAAGGGTACGAATGTGTCACGGACTCACCTGAGGACTATGCCCAGCACACGCACACTCGGCGAGCCGTAGGAGCACGCTTTCTCCACCGTTTCGCCGAAGCCCAGCACCGGGATGCGCTCTTTTTTGCAGATCTTGTACGAAGTGTCCACCTGAAATCGGGAAAATGGGATCATGGGTTTTTTTAAATTCACTACCATCTAGACGCGCTTTTCGCACGGAACTCGTACCAAGATGTGGGCACTGTGGGAGCAGAGCATCGCGAAGAAGAACGCGCCGAAAACCCCAAACACGAGACCGCCATTTTTGAACGCGTACGGCACCGACAGGATACCGATGCCGAGGGCCGACTTCATGACGTGCACGAACGTGCCGAGGGTGCTGTGGTGGGGGAGGGAGGGGGGAGGGGGGGAAATGTTTGGAAAAGATCACCTTATTTTCATCACCAAGGACGATGCCGGGTACGGCTCGGAAGCTCCACTTACGAGGTTGGATTGGCCACATTCCGGTACTGGTGCGGATCGTAGTGACCCGCTGCGATTTGGCTGAAATTAGTAAGGGATGATCTTATCGTGCGAACAGGGCGCCGAACATCCGTTCGGAACACCGTTAGCTTTCGTAATCTATTGCCGCAGCATAGTTTGGAAACTGTATGTAGAACACTACGACTGACACTAAGGGAATGACATAGCAAACGATTCACGATTCTTTCAGACATTCGTTACTCCATTCCACAATGGACATCGTCCGTACAAATGCCGGGATGGAAATCAAATTTTCCGTAAACATGGGTTTTAACTGTTTCAGACTGTTTAAATCGATGTTTTATAACGAAAGAAGTGTTTCATAACTAGAAGTATGTAGTTCCTTTAAATCAACGTACAGGACCTATATGGTTCCAAGTCAGAAGCATTACACTTACATTCTACACATTGGCGTTTTATCAAACAAGGAACGTGGACGATAAATGAAAAACTTTCGATAATTTAACAAATTTTACATTACTGCAAAATAAGTGTAGATCAAATTTAAACGTACCACAATAATACGTAGAAGTAAATTGAAAACAACATAACTATGAATGCTAAGTTACGAGTAATGTTACGAACATGTTCACATTAATGGTTACGATAACCAGGATTTTTGTTGAATTTTTATCCATTGGCTCAACCATCTATCAACCATGTACTAATAAAACGACACGCACACACACAACGGCTGCGATAAACGCAACAATGATCAAACTGTACACGGCCGAAGTCGGCTGTATCGAAAAGGAATGTGATGTTCAACAGAACACGTGCGTCGGCGAGATTTTTCGTTTGCTGAAATATTGACCATTTCTACCAGGGGACTAGGATCGCGTGGTAGGTAGCGCAGAATCGACTATCTGTCCCGCTTCGTCCTTCGTAGCGTGTAGCGTGTGTTCCCGTTTCCACTTCCCATGACCACGAGCATCTGTCTGCCTCGCTCCGTCCTACGAGCCGATGGCGTGGGGGCCATTACTATTCTTAACCCTTCACATGCTACGTCCAGTGGACCACATTTCACTCAGAACCGTTTCGGTTGGACTTTAATTTTTTTGCAATTTTACGTAAAATTTTTGATTATTAATTTTACAAAATGTTGTAAACATTTGTTATTAATTTATTAGCAATTGAAATTAGCTTTACGTCGCCGAAAAACAAAATTCGTCGTCTTACTGAAAGATTTTTCTTCAGATGCTGTTTGATACAGGTACGCTATGAAGGGTTTGTAGTGCGTTATCTCTCTCGATCCCAATCTACGATCGCTGACTGGTTGATTTGCTAATCGATGCCGAAAATGAAATTCTCACAGTGTGATAAGATTCTCCGATCGGTGATCGGCTGATCTGCGCTCTCGACTTGCCGGGAGAATTGTGCTACCTCCTGTGTCGACGATCGTCATACTTCCCTGGTAGAAAGTGGACAATTTTCGGATTTCGCGGAACACGGTACCAGGCGAGAATTTCCGTCCAGCAAATAAATTGAAACGTGAGGCTGTGGTACCACGGATTTCTCCATATCAACCATGCGATCTTTGAGATCACATGGCCACTACTGCGAGCAAGACTTTCTGGTCAGGTGTTTCATAACCTTAGCACGTGAATGATCTGGATTTTTTCTCCACTGCTGCCACTGTGCTGATTTCTCGCATCACTGCGTGTCACGCCACGTTTTGCGAACCACAAGAAAACCCGTGGGCGAGAAAGTTTCACTCCGAGGGGAGGCAATGACAGCATTGGGGTCGACCTGCGGAGCTACGTTTCAATGTGATTCAAATTTCCACTAAAATTGCATTTGTTGTTCGAATTTTCCTTGGAGAAAACGAATTCCTATTTAAAGTTCAAAGCCCAATGGAATTTGTCCAGACACGAACGTGAACTCAAACTTGATCTTGCCGCTGTAATTGTTTCACACTCTTGTCACTGACCGAATCAGTTCCTTGGACGCTTGGTTCAACTCGCCAGCAAATAGTTGGAGTTTTTCTTCTGTTTTCTGTTTAAAACATTCTTCTGCCCTTTTCCCAACATTCGTGTCACTGCCACCCAATTATGGTATGTTGATCGAATGGTTGACTTTGAGGTATCTTTCAACAGTCGAAACGATACTGGAACGTGCGGAATTCCATGCCAACTCCAGAACGATATCGGAGTCGCTTTTTACTTGTTTCCAAGTTCGTTTGTTCTCATCTTTTCACCGAACTACAATCTTCTTCGCGGAACCTGTTACACGTGCCCGATTGTGACCGCAAAAAACACACACCCACCCATCGTCGACGTTCACATTACCTGGCGTTAGGTTTTATCGGAAGTAACTCGACACCTTCCGGCGGCGGATTCTTCTCCATGGTGACACTCGTCTGGCAAGCTCGCTCCCACCGTAACTCCACGCCGACGCTCGCCTCGACACTGATATTAGCAGACACGGGGCAAATTGGCAAACGGCCCGCGCGACGGAATTGTCAACCCAGACGAGCCCGACTGCAGACACAGCTTTCACACACCAGCCCCCGGGAAGGGTCGAACTCGAATTGCGACGGAATCAGATTTAGTTCAATTGATGATGCGTTCCGTTCTCGCGCCTAATTGATTTGACGCACTCGAACCACTCGATCGATGGCATAAACAACCGGACGGACGGACGGACGGACCCTCGTTCAGACGGCGCGCAACATGTTCCGGTCGTCACGGCTCGCCCTCGCGTTAATTGGCCTTTATGGTGGTGTCCGATGATCGCCCATCGTCACCGAGCGCGGCACCCGAAAAGGAAGGAGTTGGACGGCGACGCAGTGCCGGCGGGTGTTCCCTCGGGTGTCCCGCCAGGAGCGGAAGAAATCGCAAACCGTGACGCGCCGCACGGACACACAAACGCAGGATTCGCCCAACGACGACGACGACGACTGACTTGACTCGCTGCTGCACCGTAACTGCAATGCCTCGCGGGGGCACGCCACCTCGGAGGAGTACACGCGCCCTTTTTCTCCCCCTCGGATTGGCCGGAGTTGGGGATGGAACGAACAGGTTTCGGTTGCCGGGTGGTGCCTTGTCTGGTGTTTTGTCTTACGCAATGAAAACAATCAAACTCGTCATGCACCGAGATTTATCTCGGGCCCAGCGAAGGGTGAAGACTTGATGAGGGATGCTTCTTGTTTTTTTTTCCAATTTTATTCCATTTGTTGCTCCTCCTCCTCCCCCTCCTTCTCCTTATCCTCCTCTTCCCTGGCGTGGCGCGTGGAGTAAGAAATCAGTTCGGCGTTTTTCATGGCAACCTTTTCTACAACTTCGCTGGGGGGTTTGGGGGGCCGACGGCCGCGGGTACCAATTACTTGCACCACACGCTCGGCTGGTTGGTGTTTTCATTTGGGTCAAGGTCACGCCACGCGACCGCATCCAAGAGATCGCTTCTCGCCATTACCACGTCGACTTAATTACCACACCGAAGCCGTGGAATGGTCGTTCGAGTTCTGGAATACATATGTATGCGAAATACATCGATGGGGCCCCGAGCGGACGCCGCGTCTCGGACTGGACGCGAAGTAAAGCAAAGTTGCCATGAATTAAAGATCGAGTGTACCCACTGTTTTGTGCGACTTGTTGCGAGTTGAAAGCTTTCGCTTTTCCTACTCACACCTTGTCAATATTAATGACCTGCCCGCGAAGCATAATTGGTTGCGACGGTGTTCAGGTCTCAAGGAAAAGCTTCAACTGTCAATCAATGCATGAAGTGTTAAGTTAATCGCTGAGAGTTGTTTTACATTCTATGGAAACAATGTTGAAGTTACATGTGACAAGTTTAGAATTCGTTAATTATGACAGGATGCTAGCTGAAGTCGAATTAATTATTCTACTTTGTAATATATGAGTACTTGCAATACTTGGACACTTTGTTTTTCCATGTCGTTCGAACCATGCACTGAGAAGGTTCCATACATATATTGGAATTATGGAATTTAATTATTTTAGAAAAACTTCTGGAAAATAAATATGACCAATCAGTTTGTCTTGATCACTTGATTTTGAAAAACAGTGATCATAATTATACTCTATTTTAAAATATTTTAGTGGAAGTACTGTTTGTTAAATAATATTTTTAAAGTATATTAAATGATGATTTTTCAAACCAGTTAAAAAAAGGACCAGTCTCTTCAATAGTTTTCCCACATGGATAGCTTCCATTCTGGTTGTTCCCCTGCTGAATAATTCCATCCGTCGTTGCACGTTCCTGATTGAAAAGCGCGTCTGCCCAATTTCGTTCAATAGACAACATAATTTCTTCGAAGAAGAACGTATCGAGGCGATTGACGACAACGGTCGGGAATGATAAATTTTGAATATTGTTCCGCCGCGCCGACGACGACGACGACGAGCTTCCCGTCGCAATGTGCACACCCGCGAGTGGGAGATCTGTCGGAATGCCAACCCGGGGACTCCACGCCGCGCCAACTCTCCTATAAAGCAAACGAAGGAAGGGGAGCCAAAGCAGGCACGCCAACAACGTTTGAGATCCGTTCGATCGTTCTCAATCGATTTGAGCGAGCGGGCGTCAACCCGCCGGGGGGGTGGTACCTGAAGGGGCGGCGGGACCCTTTGGAAGTGTTTACCTTTATTCAAATTTCCGTGCATTGCCGCAATTCTCAATTTGTTGCATACGAAACATGCATGTGCAATTGCGAATGGGAATGGGAATGCATTCAGGGAACCGTTTTCCGGAATGGGTTTGGCTAACGACGAGCTCATCCGGAAATCTTGAAGCGTGCTTGGCCACCTTCCGGGTGCCCTCCCACGCTTCCGAACTCCGCCCGGCCCTTTGTAGGGCTGACCCAACCGTAACGAGCCCGATCGTTACCGGGAAGAAAAGTCGCTCCGCATTTGGCCCCGAGCGCGGATGTTTAGCGCCAGAATGCCAGCACGAAAATTGCATAAACACTTAGCTGCATATTTGCATGGATTTTCGCCATGTTTGTGGGATGCTTTTTCCCGGGGTTTTCCAGCAGCTTTCTTGGCAGGTCTTTGCATGCAGGATCATGAATAGATTTGCACCGCGAAGAGGGTGCTGCTGAATAAAGTAAAGGGTCCTTAGAAATGTATGATTCAATGCTCCCGTGCGTTGTGAAACTGGCCCATCAAATTATTATAAATTACTCCTGTGCGGTTTACTAGAAGCATAAAAAATGTAAAACTTAATAGTTGTACCATAAATTAAATGTTTCTTCACTAAATTAAATGTTCACACGTATGAAGTCTAGTCAATTCAGGTGGAAATTGGTTTAATTAATTCTTCCATGAATGTTATTACAGCCTCAGCCCATTTGAAGCAATTAACGGAACGGCCCGGTTTTTTCATCCCTTTCCATTGCAGCGCCACCCGACATTACGGTCGAGAAGACGTGGGTTCACGCCAGCGAGGGCTTCGACATCGATCTGGTGTGCATCGTGCACGGCGATGTCAACTCCGAGGTAAGGATTCATTAAAACTTCTCTCCGGAAAGCTAACATTTCAACTTAGCGTGTTCTCACAAACCGCCCAACCGTGGACGGGGTGCACTTTCCCTCCCCGAGTGGAAAGCAAACTCGGAAAAATCCTACTAATTGTTACGATTTCTGACAGTTTACAAAGACTCGGGAAAACTTTATCGTTTCACCGGTTGCACCCTCCCACCCCACCGCACCGCACCTCACCAACCCGCCGGGAGAGTATGATTAAGTGCATCGTTTTCCGATGAGATATGGTGGAGGTGGCGCCATGCCCAGGTGGGCGAGGCGATGATGCTGACGATGATTTCGGGCGACGAAAGTCAGCAATGGTTGCACCGAGTTCGTTCACGTTTCCCCCTCCCTCGGGAAGCTGCAGATCACGTTACAGAGTTGTGAGTGTTCTACTACACCTCCCTCTTGAGGGCGGCGGTGTTGTTTGCAACATCATCGTCGTTATTTTAGTTGCTGTAGTGGGGGTAGTGCCGTCTCCAGTTTCCACCGGGTCCAGTTAGCCACCCCGGGTGTCCCGTGCGATACATTTGTCCAGGAGCGGTTGGACACAGCGTCGGGTGGTTTTACAACAACGTGACAACTTTACCGTCAAACTTTGTCATTCACTTGGGATAAACATGCCAGTCTCGACTGCAGTTCCCCACCCCCAAACCCCCGGAACGTGCACCTTTCGGGGGGTTTCTTTTTTTTGTAAATGGAATCGCTAACGATTTATTTACACTCTATACTATGTAGCTGCAGCATTGAGGGTAAATTCAAGTTTCAGAGCACGTGCTTTTTGTGACGCTAAGAGCCGTTGGCGGGCGCTAAAATAAACGCGCTCGAAGCGAGAGCTGCAGGCGGAACTTTATGCAGCGCAGTGCTGTTCATTTCGGCGATCTTTGCTGATCTTTCCGGACTTCAAAGGGAAGCACAACTTTTTCACTGGTACCCTGTAAATCTTACTTCAAAAAAACTGAACGCCTAATTATTCCCCGAAAAGGATTACAGATTGCAGTTTCTGTGAGTTTGCGAAAATCTCACAATTTGATTAGGACTAGATTAGCTGGAAGGCCTTTTCGGGAGGGATAAGATCAAACGGCAATTCGTGGGGAAAGATTTATCCAATAACTCATAAACGTGTTCTATTATTCAGGCTTATCAAATGTATTTCCTATTTCTTTCTACTCCCAATGTTTAAAACATTCATCGTTTCGTTTCAAAAATTATTTATCCTCATTCTATAAATTGAACGAAAGAATCCAGCTTGTGAAACGAAATCAAACATCTACGCAAACTTCTTGCTTATCATGCCAGTTTTAATTTGAGCGAATGGTATTTGAGCGAAGTGGAAAACTGATTAACTTTGTATAAATGATCCTAATAAAGTCGAAAAGCTTAGAACAGATTATGAGAAGTATAAAAAAAAGTATTCTAGTGATTACAAAGAAAATTCCAACTTCAGACAAATGAAGAAATACACAACCAGATGCAACATTCCACTGTCTGGTGCAGGACTTTCGAAAACCTTATTGCCAGGTGTTCCAACACCGCTGATTACTTCTGCATGTTTCCTTTGTCTCTTGTCCCCCATCCTCCGATTGGAATTTCTCACTTATTTTATCATTTGCATTCCCCGGACCGATTCAGTAAATTAGCATTTATAAATTAAAACTCCAATCCTTTCGCACAATGATTTCATTCACTTAATTCGATATTAGGTTCTTTTTCCATTTTTCCGACGGTTTCAAACTGTCGTCGTCGTCGTCGTCGTCTCCGCGGCCGCTCCGAAAGCACTCTCTGGCAATCGAATTTTCAGCAAAAGTCCTGCGCGGAGACAAAAAGTGTCGGATAGTGGGTGTTTCGTGCAAAAGCCTCGAACCCGAACCATCGCAAGACTTTCGCCGAAGAAGTGAAGTGAACTTATTTTTTATCCTTTCCTTTTTTTTCTTGTTGCGTCTTCCTCCGCCCGGCACAAGTCGCAGAAATAGAAAATGGATCATCGACCTGAAGAGCTTCGTTTTTAATTGTCTTTTAATCCTTTGCCTCGGGGTGGGCGAAATTGTGGAAATAAGAAGAAGAAAACTAACTGTACCTCGCTATTTTTTTTTTTTTTTTGGTGTGCTACTTGCTCCACCACAAAACAAGCCATAGCACCCAGTGGTGACAGGTCGGAATGAAACTTTGCCAACGCATGGAGCCACAGCAGGAGCTGCACCCGAACATGCCGTTGTTGCACCGAAGAAATGTTAGACGGCAAAACCTTGCCTCCCGCCGTCCTTTAGAATACTGTGGAAAACGCTTGAAATAATGCTCTCCCAAAACGAACTCCCCACCGGGTGGGGGTGGGCGTGGTGGGAAATGTGCACGATGAAGTGAGAAGAGGCAGCAAGAAAAGAAAAGAAGAAAGGGAAGAAAGTTATCCTAACGCACGATAAAGGAAGTTGAACATCCGGAAGTCTCTCTTCCACCGGTACGGAAGTATCAGCAGACATCCCGACTGTACCGTATTAGTCTGAAACTTTCATAGATTAATTAAAACTTTAGCGGCGTGGCAGTTCACTTTTCATTCTTTTTTTTTTGCATATACACTATTCATGGTCACTCCTTCTGCGGCGCGGCATGAATATAATGATGACATTGTTCATAGCTGTTTCAAAGAGAAAAAGAGAAAGAGAGCAAGATGGCGACAGAGAGACGTAGAAGGAAGCAATCTCCTTCTGCTCGGTTCCTGCTACAACTGCCACGCGAAGATTAAGAAGGTGGAAACTAAAAGGGTGGCGTGGAAACATAGGACGCGTTGATGGTATCGGTGACTTTCGCTGGCTTATTAAAAACTAATCCATATTGATAACGAGTAATGACAATTTCTAAAGTTCCAGTGATCCACCCGTTGGGGATGTGGAATAATCGTGATATAATTAAAGAAAATGTTCATACTGACACTAAATGATCTTTTCTTCCGTTCTAGATGCTCTGGTATCAAAACTCCTTTCTCCTGGATCCAACCGATCGACGGTCGATGTACTCGAGAGGGGACAAGTACACGCTGAACATCCGGAACTTCCAGCAGTCCGACTTTGGCAACTACAGGTGAGTTTTCCAGCTTGTGCTGATGTGTATGTCTATGTGCGCGTAGAAGGTTAAGAGAACATATTTTACGAAGTTCCTAGGAAGGTCAAAGTAGACTCTGCTTTATTCTCTCGCCTCATTGGGTTTTAATGGTTGCTAAGTTTAATGGCGACTCTTCAATTTTTCATTCCGTGAAATAGGTTTCCATCGAATTTAGCGTGCCCTTTAAGATCAAAAATAGCAACCGGTACTCCGCAATGACCTAGGGTAGAGGGGAAAAAAAGGGCCACGAAACTTTTCACATTCCATCCAAAATAATCGCAAACCGAGTCGTCGTTCGATGTCGCACGAACTCAACCGGGAAGGAACGGTTCCCGGAGCAATCGCTCCTTAACAATTAGCCAAATGACTTCATCTTTCATCGGTTGTGTCCCGTCGTGGTTGGTCGATGGAACATCAAACGGCGTCCCCGTCCCGGGAGAGGGGATGCGGGAACGGTGGACGAGTAGTCCCACGTTTGGGGCAAGTGGTTCGGTGAAAGTTTTTACCGGCCTTCCCGCCGGCTAGGCAACTCATTTCGCAAATATCCCCGTCGCCGTATATCCGCAACGACGGCACTAACCGCTCCGCAAATAATCAAACTTTTAAGCTTTTATGCCCGGCCGGAGCGAGGGCTCCGAGCTTCCGACCGAAAACCACCACGACGGCCATAAATGACTCTTGCCCCGGACTCTCGCCAGATGATCCATCAAAAAGGTCCGCTCTCCCCCGCCTTCGACAGTCGTCCCCACACCGGGACTCCCTCCCGGAGGAGTCATAAAGATCGTTTAAAAATTCAAATCTAAATCATTTTAATCATCCTTGGCAGCGCCGTGTGGAAAGCCCGACCGGGCACCGGGGAACCCGGGAGGGTCCTGGTCCTCGTCTCCGGCTGGAATCGTTATCCAGCAAGTTTTGCCCCGATTTCCCCACGGCCATAAAGTACACCTTACCCCCTGAGGATGGGTTTAGTTGGCAGAACTTTCCCAGAACTGTCCATCAGTCCACCGTGTCCACATCGACGCCAAGATGCTGCGAGGCCGTTACGACCATTCGGTGAAGCGATCGTGATGGCCTTCGATAATTCCGTTCGGTCCCTTTTCGTAGGTGTTAGAGGGTAGTTTCCTGTTTGGCTGTTTCTTGGTGCCGGTGGAAGGTGTGCCACTTCATTCAGCATTAACCGATACTCTCGGGTTGGAAGTTGTGCTGATTATCCAAAAAGCTAATGTAGTTTGAATATTGTTCGAGCAGGTGGTCACCATGGAAACACACTTCGGACGGTGCACAACAGACTGATGAAAAGTTTTGCAGGCTTCAGCTTAATATTTCAAAACACCGTTTTGACGGCAGGCTCTAAACCGTTTCTGTTCTGGAGAACTCGAAGCCGACTCGAGTTTGTATAATTGTTAAAGGCTGATCTTTTCCCCGACTTCGATGTGGTCATGCTCGGACTAATTGTTTCTGAATAATTACCACCCCTTCGAACACTCGCCCACTAACCGCTGGGCTGGAAGTTCAAACCTTCCAGCGTGAAATATTTCAAACATTGACCACAAACCATTATCGTGGGATTAAACTTACCCGTCCTTCGAGGAATCCTTCTTTTCCGAATAGTTGCTCGGACTCATCGTATGATTTAACAAGTTTTTACTACCCCAACAAAATTTCCACGGTAGGAGGGGGATCCTTTCAAAAATGAATACCCAATTTCCGCGGTGTTCCAAAAATGTTCATCCGCCGACCCCCGTCCCAGGAGGAGAGCATTGCTACTATCAGGCATTTTAGGAAATGAGAAAAGCAATTTATTCTTCGACCAGCGTCATACGAACGCCCACCTGGACCGGGTTTCATCCGTTCGCTTATTAGGCCGTTCGTGCAAGGTGCAAGATGACCCCAAACGAGCCGGCGAGCGACCGTTGCGTCTTTGGATATTGAAACCAATTTCCTATCGCATTCCCGGCTCACGTTTTAAGCCACACAGAACGAAGCGAAAGGCTTGCTCGACAACGGGGCCTTTGCCTCTGCGGCCATCGGACAATCGATGCACATGTAGAGGGAAATATGTTCAGCCTCCCAACGTCACCACCACTGGCTCTGTGCAATCGGGAAACAAACGGGAAAGAAATGGAGACCTGATTCTAATAATAGGATTAATTAGGGTCGCAAATTGGTTCGTGACACATTCATGTCTCCCGTTGGTGCCCCCGACGTTTTCCGAACGCAGTGACAAATAGGACGAAGCCTTGGGTGGGGTGTGTCCTGCGGATCGCTTTAAATAAAGCTGTCACTGCTCCTGGGAGTATAAAGCTGCCCGCAAACGATAGCAATCCGTTTTGCATTGAACGTCGCTCGTGCGCCTGAAGATAGGCAATAGGCGCCACCCAATATATTGTCACGAAAAAATTTCATTCTTTCCAGTTATCCTTTTTCGGCCGGCTGGAAGATGAATTTTTGTAATATATTTCCCCGCTCATTGGTTCAATATACGTCGTTCCTTGCCGTACTGCCTTCGACGTAACTTTAACGCGGGTCGTAAATCTGAAG
>JAOEFI010000007.1:10972458-10984409 GCA_034621735.1 Anopheles plumbeus | reverse complement strand
CGCTCATTGGTTCAATATACGTCGTTCCTTGCCGTACTGCCTTCGACGTAACTTTAACGCGGGTCGTAAATCTGAAGCTGGTGGCAGCGTATCCGGATGAATCCGCTTTTACATTCTTGAAGAGACAGCTACAGCGGGCAGTACATAATAAATCTCTTCCTAATTTTATGATTTACGGCCATGAAAATTGCAGGAAACCCTACTTCCGAGCTCCTTCTTCTACGCCCTCCCACCGGGCGTTTGCGGGCGCGCGATGGGTGGAGCGACTGCAGCTTATCTGCACGAATTAAAGCTACCCATAAATTCCCACCCCCGCCCCCCTCGGCGGGTTTGCCGCAACAACTCGTGTTGCCTCGTGTTAATGATGCCTCCAGGGCTTCGGGGCACGGTTGCCGGAGATCCTTCTGCTGGAAAAGTTTCCGTTCGTCGTTGATGATCGCTGTTCTCTTGTTTTTGTTCCCCGGCACGCTCTCCCCGGCCACTCTCCAGCTGCGTGGCCGACAACGCCCTGGGCCGCACGAAAAAGTACATCGAAGTATCCGGCCGCCCCGGACCGGCGGCCTTCCAGTCTCCGGCCTACAGTAACTATCTGGATCGCTACAACCTCACCTACACGATAGAGTCCATTCCGCCGCTGGACGAAATCAAGCTGCTCTACCGAAAGCTGATGGTGAGTGGGATTATTATTCTTTCGTTTCACCTTGTTTGCTTGCGCCTTCTGAGCCCACAGTCTCAACAGCACTAACTAGTTTTAGCCTTTTCATCAGTTAATTGCCATATTGACAACATCCGTTCCCAGTGGACTATTTTAATGGAAAGGAAAACTGTAGTTGGCTGTGATGTATTCACTGAGCGACTAGCAACAGTTGTCGTACTTCTTAGCATTAATCTTTTTTTTTTTTGAGCCTTTTTATGGTGAAGTATATTTATAAGTATATCCTAAAACAAAGTTGCAAACAGTTGGTCTACGTGCATTCGTATCCCGACACCATAACATGAGCTCCTTATCGTTGATTGCGACAAGTCTTAACCGACAGCGACCCCTGGCTTTCGATTCAAGGGCCTGACATGTTCAGTTGAAGTGGAATGATGCATTGCTCTGTAAATGTGTCACGTCCACAATGTACAAGTCTACTCATCCAGTTTTGCCTGCACTCGGTGTGACAACTGCAGCTATGCAATGAATATGCTGCAGTTGGAACATTTCCAACGAATTCACCTTCAGCTGAGACTTGCTTGAGCTTTAACTTTAAATTACATTATAGAAATAATAATTCAAGAAGAGTACAAATGTTCCACTTTCGCCGTCCTCAAACACTGGATGATGGATATGGGCTTTTTAGGGCAGAAATGTACAACTCACGAACATGCCAAGGACATGCATTTCCTTTTGTCGCTCGGTTGGCGTCATATACATTAACAATTAGCTTAACATATATTCAACAATTATTCATGTCAGAGTAATGTTAACCATCGTGCCAGCAAGGGAGTTTGCGGAAAATAATAACCAACACATTATTTCCCTTTCATTAATTTGTTTTCCCACATCTTACATTTTATTCCTTCTTTGTGCTCCCTTTCTCGTTCCATTCGTGCATCAATCTTCACTCCGTTGCTGCTGGATTCGTGTTTCCCGAAAAAATGTGTACACGACCCCCGGGGTCGCGTATATTTATCATCGGTCAACCCGGACCACTGGACGCGCTTTCGGATGGATCGTCACGCAAATCTCGGACCCGGTCCATCTCCTGCCAACGCCACGTAAATGTGTTTGCTTCACAATCATCATCGAAAACCTCCCGGGGGGGGGCTGCTTCACCGATGACGGTGCTGATGATGATGCGACAATGGTGTGTGCTTTTATGTGGCAACAATGCACGTACCACCACGACCACCACGACTGCAACGGCGACCGTTAAACCCATCGAAACCGACGATGATGATTTGCAGATGAATGAAACATATCAACATCCGGGCAGCTGGGAGGACACGATTTTAGTGCCAACATTAACCAGATCCGATCCTACACATTTTATTATGTCGCATGTGATAAAGGGGCTCTCGCCGAACTCCGTCTACGAGGTGATGATCCAGGCGCGGAACGTGCACGGCTGGAACGAGGTAAGTGTTTCGCTCTTGTCGCGTCGTACTGGATGCGGATGTGTTTGCGCTTTTCGCCGGGCACGGTTTCCGGGAGTTTACAGCACGGACCCGATCCGACGCTGGCGCGGTGCGCCGGTTGCGACCGGTCTTTTAAATCCTTACCCCGACGCCGCCCGTGCGAGTCTTGCCGGTTTTCCCCATTCACGTGCTAAGCCAGCCAGCCAGCCTTCCGGGTGATTTTGATGAATTGTTTCATTACGTGTTTCCTTGCTCAAGATGCGTCCTTCGGATGGCTTGAGTTTCCCGCCAGGTTGGCGAAGGATTATATTCCCCGCCCGACGGGGCAAAACATGAATGGAAGAAATTTGTCACATAAAAGACAGGACAGATTTACTACAAGATGGATGGTGCAGTGCAGGCGGGCGCAATTATTCTTGCCCAAAACAAGAAAACTGTGTTTAAATTGTGCCCCACGTCTTACAGCACTTTTTTTTTTTTGTTCGTCAAAAGGTACATTGAGATGATATTAAAGTTGATTCTTCTTAGTACAAGGATTCTAACAATTTCTCTACTCCCAGTCATGTTGAAGAAATTTCAAACATGACTTCAAGGTTTATGATAAACATACTTATCGACTTATACAAGTGTTTACTTAACGGGACCGTGTGCGCTTCGTCGAGTTCACAAAGTCAGTGTCGAATGGCGGTGATATTTTATTCATCATCCATTAGCGAGAATCCATTATGAGACAGCAAAACGTCAGATCTCGGCCAAATCTCGGCAGTATAAATTGGACTCCCAGTCCCAGCAATCTGGCACGGACTTTTCTGCTCCATCATTTGTTGATCAGTGCATATTACGGTGGAATACGTGGGATCGCCAGGACAGCAGAGCAGACGGTATCCGTCCACCACCCCAACCGATGGGGCAATGATTTATAAGCATGAGTTTCACTTTCTTGTGGTTGGAACTGATTTCGGTGAGCCCCCTCGACGGCGTAAGGAAACGTTTTGCGAATGGCCTGTTGCACTCGGCGAGTGCGGAGGACTTCCGGTCATCGCCGGCCGAGTGCGTCGAGCGAACCCAATTTGCCGATGGAATATTTATACAATTTGCATGACAAATCAGGAAAATCGAAACCGCCGTGGGAGGACGAAGGTGACAGAAAGGACTCACCTTAATCAGCCGGTAATGGTGTTTGCGACTGACTGTGACTGGGAGTGTAATTTACTGCAAATAAAGTCAACAGCAAAAACGGAGTGTTTAAACGGTAAATATTACTACCGGCGAAAAGTATCACTTTCGCACAAAGAACACGAATCAATGATGGGAAGAAGGAAAAGCAAGCCCCAGTAGGGATCATTTTCATTTTTGAAACTCGCGGACGAAACGCGGACAGCACCAGAGCGAATACAAAACATCAACAAGCCACCACGGGACTTGGGGGCGGGTGGGGTCGGTCAGTACGCTCGGCTTGTTGTCCTTAATCCTTATTATCATAATAAACATGGACTCCGATTGTGGCGGGCTTTCGGTGGAAAACTGATGCCAAAGCTCCCGGGGTGGGGTGGGGTATAGTCAGTCGGGTCGGGCGTTAGAAGTTAAGCGCGATACCGCCAACAACAAGTTACTGGGCGCGACCCCACAATCACCAGTCGGAAAATATACCGGGGAAAAAAACAACCCCACCCCCCCCTCCCCGCGCGTTTGTGGAAAAGTTCGATTCGGCGACAAGACAAGCCTACATTAATTTTCGTTGTTCTTTCAAGCGAATGCAAATGCTTCCGAACGACGCGGGCACAGGATTAGCCGACGGTCGGGCGATGCGATGCGATGCGAACGGAATGCAAAGTAGAAGTGGCGTCATGTAACGAGAATATTTATACTTAACTTCTCCCCCTCGTTTGTTGGAAAGTGGACACTAGTGCGGGAGGCAGAGAATAAATAAAAGCATCTTGCCAAACGTTTCGTATTCCAACGTTGGCTGGCATTGGCTCCCTTATTTTTGCGTTAAGCATTGAATGGATTAATGCGCCACAGTGGAGATCTCCCCGAAGGTCAACAGCGAAATATAACAAGGGGAAACTAAAATAACTTCCAATTACATCTTGCTCTGTTGAACTGATATTGCAAATGTTTATTTAAAGACTTTTTTTTTGTAATTGATTTAGAAAACTCCACCGGGTTTGTTTGATCGTCAACTGTTCTAATGGAATTGTGGCTAGCAGTGTCGGCTAGGTAATATTTCAAGCTCAACACTTTGGTAACCCATAAAGCTTACACCAGTAAGGATAAAACAAGAGCCTGACGTGTGAGAAAAACGCCACTAAGAGGATTTGTCATAATTGTTCTGCCGCTTTTGTCAGTGCCTTAAAAGTACAAAAAAAACTATCGATGGCCGGCCAGCATCAACAAACGGACAGGAAAACGGCGACAGCTTCCAGTAGCAGTAGTAGTAAACAGGTGCCTCCCGTTTTGTGGCCCCCGGGCGCCGAATAGGCTTAATTTCGGGTGATCATTAATTTCAACTTGTTCCATCATCACAATAGATTAAATCGTATTGTTCGCTGCTAAACAACTACTAAACCGATTATCATTAGGCCACCAGTCTCGACCTCCCTTTTAGGGGCCGGCGCGAAACGAAAGCCGAACGCCGAGAGTTCGATGCGAATCAGTCCGATCCCTTCGGGTCCGAACGTGGCGCGAAACAGCCATAGATATCTGCCGGCGAGCCGAGATGTTGACGATAGCAACGACCACGGGGAGGGTGGCTAGGGGGAGGTGGGTGGTGGCCATCAGGACTGCCTCGCTATTGGCGAACGGCGCAGGGAAATACTATCCTCTTGAATTAATTATTTCTGCTCATCACCATCGGAGGGCGCCATGTCTGGCATTAATCCTGCCCCAGCTCCGAGAACCTCCCCGTTCCCCTACGCGTTTCGAGGCCGTGGGCCGAGTGGGAATGCGGGAACGGAGAACGGGCGGAAGGAAACGCAACTAGCGCCATGAGCGCCCGTGGGAAGAAGCATAATGGGTTCCCAGAAAGGCGTGAAATATCTATTATGAACGATATATGTATATTGGACTGATTAATTCGATTGCGGCTGCTCCGTGTCGTGGCGTGAAATGTGTCTCCCGGTTTTCTGCGGAGAAGCAACGAGGTTCAGTTTTCCAGGACCCATTCACTTGATCTAGTTTGCTCGCTGAGGGGATGGACAAACTTTAACTCCCAACGATGCGTGTGATTTGTGGGGCGCACTGTTTGTACTTCATTATTATGCGATTGGATCTTTAGTGGACAATGTGCGTGGCACATTTGCTGTCACGTTATTTCAACCTGTTACAGCAAACAATGGCTAGTGGCACAATGGCATTCAATCTTGCATTTCAACACTAACAATACCGGCTGGGTCAATTTATCCACTCTTCTATGTTTATCTCAAAATTATGGCTTCAAAAACTCCTGCAAAGTGAAAGTGTTTATTGTTTCCAATTTAATTATTTTACCAATTGTTTCTCTCAAAAGTCTTTAAAAATCTTTTAAAAAACACCATTACAACTGCAACTACTATCATTCTGATATACCTTATTCGGCAGGATATCTAAATTTAAATGCAATCAGTTTTCTTATTAAAAATGTCATGTTTTCTTGCAATTGCAATTGACACCCGTATATATGAAGCATTTTATTCCAGCATCTTTTTCAAAGACAGTTGCATCTACTATCTACATGCGGGAATACACACACTCACTAATGCGCCATCAATTTGTTGCCTCGCTCCTTTTTTTTCCCTCCCACAGATAAGTGACATTCACCAGTTCTACACGCGCAACTTCGAGCTCACCCCGAACGAGCTGGAGTTTGTGATGAGCTCCATCTCCAACAGTGGCCAGCGGAAAATGTTCTCCCAGGAGACGAGCTTTCGCGTGCTCGCGGCCTGCCTCCTGTCGGCCCTCGTTTGCCGTTGGTCAGCGAGGGTTCGCTAAAAAAAAACATCGACGGCAGTGGATTAGTTTACATTCTAAAAACGGTGGTGCTTTTTTCGGTCGTTTTCTGTTTACTTCTAGTTCTACTGAAAAGTGTCATTTTCTTTAGATATTTTGAACATTGGTTGTGTATTTTCATATTGTAGGTAATATGCTACCTGCGCTAAGTAGAAAAATCGTAACCATTCGACTGACGAGGGGTGTTTTCCCTGTAGTTTATTTATTTATTTTATTTTTATTGTTGCTTTCATCCTCGCGTCTCAGAAAACATAAAACAAGTGATATAGTAATAGGATGTGAACGGAGTGTGGCTGCAGGCCTACGCCTACTGTAGGCGCCCTACTTGTGTCCACTCAACTCCAACCGTATCGAGAGAGGGAAAAAAAACACAATCCGCCACCGGGATGGGACGTGGAAAAGCGAAGCGGAAGTTGCGTATGCCACATATATATATATATACATCACTAGGCGGTAGGTGTAACTGTATACAGACGGTAAGAATCATGTTTTATGTGAGTAGAAAGCCACACTACTAGAAAGAGTAGCAGAGAGAGAGAGCGAGACGGTGAGCTAGGACATTTGTGAGTAAGTAAAAAAATATAATAATAATAAGTGAGAAAAAAAGGGAGAAAGGAGGAGCAAAAAGAAAACCCACTCATTCATCGGCCACAATGAATATTCAATGTATATTCGGTAGCAAAAAAGGAAAAACCAAACGCGTTAGGCGAAATAAGTTTCCAAGGAAGTGCTGGTCTTTCTGGCGTAAGAGCGAGACAGACCAACTCCTTAATAATCCGTAGCTCACGAATAATAAAAAAGGGAAACCCAAAAAAAAACAAAAAACAAAAGGAAAATCGTGATCGAAACACCCAAACCGTCGTGTAGGCCAGTGTGTGTGTGTGTGTGTGTGTGTGTTTGTCGACGTGAGCGGAATAAATGTTCGCGCGCCACTTTGTACATACTAGGAAAAACAAGGGAAATCATCATTACTATTATCTCCTGGCTAAGGACCCCAGGGCGCATCAGTATCGTAGGACACAATTAACCGCGCGCGGGAGTCGAGAAGGAGAACCCGGCCAGCGAGAACTCCGGAAGCAGCCATTAGTGGCTCGGTGCATTAGGCCGCGGGGTGGTGTCCGTCCCCCCATAAACCACCCACAACTTCCATTTTCCGATGGACATTGATGGATCGAAATTTCCATTCCCTGCGCGTGTCTTTTGTGGCAGTTTGCGTGTGTGTGTGTGTTCGAAGGGTCGTCGTCCTCGGGAATATCGGTCCCACCCCCCGGGGGAAGTAATGGGTCACCGACTGTCCCCTAAGTGTAGGTAAATTTTTAATTTATCCATTTCAAACAAATCCCTGTCCGCTGCTCGCGTCACCGGAAGCTTCTGCAGAGCGAGTTTAGAAGTAGTAAACCCTTTGTGTCGTGTAATGGTAGGGGGGGGGGGGGGGAGGGACTGCAAAACCCCAAAACTGGGCGGCGAGGCACCGAGAACAAAAACCGAAGACAAAACTTTTCCGAAGCCGGCTTTCCCACGCGGCCAGAGCAAGAGTTCGATACCTCGCCAATGCAATGGCTGGAGTGGAGTGGAAAACTTCGTCGCACCGGCACCGGATGATGGATTTTGGTGTGTTTGGTGAATGGATCACCTGACCCTGCTCTTTGCTCCTTCCTCCACCCCACCCAGTTCACCCCCGGGTGAAGCCTTAAACAACAGGAGAGGGGGTTAGTAAAACTCGTAAGACGAAAACGGCTTTAGGGGGGGGGGGGGGGGGGGGGTGTAAACATTTGACTTCACCTCTACCGAAGCCTTTGCAGGCTTTTAAAAATGGCCACTCGAGCATGACCGCACCCCCCGTACCCAATTTCCCCACCCAAACCCTTCGAGGTGATCCTTGATCTTGTTCCTTTCGCCCACCTTTCGGGACCGGAACCGAGCCGGATGTGGTTTGTGTTAAGATGATGGATCAGCCATCCCACCTCCCCCTTCCATCGGTTCCCTCCCTACCTGACCACCCTCCACCATCCTCCCTCCGACGATGGAAAAGTGTTAATGCGGGCGAAAGCATTTTCACTTCCAATAGGTGAGCCTGGTTCCGGTGCACACGTGCGACCACCTTCGGAACCGAGAGTTCCATCCTCCGTTTTTTCTCCCACAAAAGAAAAACATGCACCCTGCAAACTCAGCCTACACACACACACACACACATAAATGCTTGAAAGCTCCACGGTCGTTCCGAGCGGCAAGCAAAATGGGAGGCAAAAGTTTGTTCTCGAAAATGAAGAACCTTTTACTGAAAAACCAAAACAAATGAAGCAACAGAAGAAAAAAAAATACCAACCACAACAACATAAAGAAAACACTCAAGTGCCTTATCTATGAATAAATCAAGAACACTTTTGCCACCCAACGGTTGCGGCCGCTGGAACGGATGCGGAAGGTTGGAGACATGAAAAAAAGAAGAAAAACGCTAGCTCCTTGCCACGCGGAACGGGGTTTTGGGAAATGTCCATCATCGATAGAAAAACTGCATGGCTAATGTTGCTATCGTTTCGCTATCGGAAAATGTCACGAGGTCGAGTAGAACGACGGACGGAAGCGGATTGATGTATTCTGTTAATTACATGTTGGCCGGCTCCATTATTGCGAGTAAACATAGAAAAGATGTCTTTAGGCAATGCTTTATTAGATTCCTTGAAAACTTTGTTCGTCACTTTTTACCAAACTGTAAAAGTGAAAACTTAAATTTATTATCTTGTAATCGCTGCCTATCTGTTTCTATTCCTTTTATTTTAGTTAATTTAAAAATAGAACAAATTGATGCCACTTTAGCACACGTACTCCCATACATGTTTTAGCAACCGATGTTGCAACCAGTTCTGAGCTGCTGTAATGGACCCTCGAAAAGTTTCCCGCTTCAACCGTTATTTCCCGCATCACTCGGACAGCCGAATCAATCTAATCAATCACCGATGGGGAGGGCGGATAAAATTGGGGAAAAAAAACTTTCCCCTGTACAATTGACATTAGCATAATGTAAGGCCGGCCATCTTGTCTCGTTCCATGTCGACACGTCTCAAGTACATGGGAGAGAAAAAGAAATGAGGCAAGCGAAGTCGTAGGAAGATGAAAGAGAATTTGTACGATGCGATCGGACTGACAGTTTGGGAGGGGTCAAAGTTCGAACTTCTGTTTTCACTCATCACACACTGTACATAGGCGACGGGAGGAAAACTGAAAGGAAAAACAAGCAGTTGTTAGAACCATGTAACAGTAGGGCAGTAGCGCGTAAGACACTAGGCACTTTGTCCCCAACTAACCTCAACCCCAAACCCCAATTTAAGACCTCCCCCCCCTCCCCCCTTCCATCTTGTTCCCTAAACCCAACGCACGCACCCACACGCACACACGCTGTGGCAAGTTTGTAATAACACATTAATATGTAATAGTTGTCTCGTCGGTACATGTAGCCATAATTTGCGTCATATTGAAGGCTGGAGGCTGGTTTATGTACATACACACACACACACACACATACACACACAGTCACACACTCACAACTAATCATTGCACTGCGATCGTCGAGAAGGCGACAGACCGGAAGTAGGTAATAAGGGCTCAAGGGCTCAAAATGTGAATCCGCTCCACAGTTGACTTGATGAACGTTGGAGGCCATCAAAAGAAAGGAGAGAGAGGAAAAAGAAATAGAAAATGCCAGAGAAATCACTTGATGCGAACCGAAATCGCTCCCCCCCCCCTTTCTAGAGACGTAAACGTAAACATTGTGTAAGATGTAACAGCCAATAGAAATAAATGAAAACTACAATCCAGTGCGTTCGGAGGGATGGAGGGAACGAAAGAAAGAAAGGAAGAAAAACGTACATTAAGAGGTTTTGAAGGTAAGTGAGGTTAGTTAGTGGAGCTATTTAAACAACATGTTTTATTGGATCTTTATACAAAGGTTTTGTCAAACTTAAAACGTTGAATGAAAAATCCTTTTTTATATTTATTTTATAAAATGACAAAACATCACATAACAATGGTTTATGAGTTATTTCTTTTGCGTCGTCATATTTGGTGCCATCTTTTGAAATTTGTTTGTATCCTGCTATAGTTAATTGAATCCTTTAGGAACATTATTTGATCCTGTTTAAGGTAGTACAGTTTTTTTTATGTACCATGTCTGAAAGTTTTAGTTTATCTCAAACTGTTATTAGTTCTGAGAATATTATTCAAAATGTTTTCACATAAAAACAAAATAATGTTACTGTTCCTTACCTTCCCTTCCAATATACTGCCATCAGAAAGTAATAAAAACAATCTCGCCACGTTTGCACCTTTTAATAACTCTCAGTTCTTCGACGCGCGTTCGATATCGCAGCATCGTAAAAATCGCAAGACATTCGGTTTGTAGGGAGGAACATAAAGGGAAAAAAAAACTCGGAGTCTTGATCCTTTTCCGTAAAAATCCATCTCCCGAAGCAGGGAAATCAACGACGGCCTTCGCGATGGCGTGGGTCAACGGGAGTTCATCACCCCTCCAAGCTACCCTTTCCGTGCTTCTCCCCGCCACCGACATCGACAAACGGTTCCGGATTCGGAGGTCCCTGGCGCGAGCTTTGTTGGCGAAAAACTTCCTAATGACATTCATTCACTGTTTGGCCGGAACGGGTGGGGGGTGGGTGATCGCTCCCAGCCACCGCCATAAAATGGGAATGTATCTATTAAATCCCTCCCGGGCGCTCGTATTGCGACCCGGCGAAGAGCGTAATTTTGTGGCCCCGTGCCATCCTAATATCCTTCCTCCCTGTCCCGTTCTCGGAGGGTTGATTAGGCACCCCCCGTTGGAGTAAGGAGTGATGGGTCACAGCAACAAAAAAATATATATACACCGCTGAGAAAAATGCAGATTATCCTGCAGCCTGTAATTTATGGTTTTGCAAATTACGTCCCGCTGTAATTAAAGCGCGCTCCTGGTGTAGACGAGCTCCCCCCTTTTTGACGCCCGCGTCGGTGCAGCGTGTTCCACTGACAAAGGTGGCCCGGAAAACCCCAACACCTAGTGCTAATGTCTACACCAGGAAAATTGGTCCCGTTTTACGCCCCGACGCCCATCAAAACGATCACGGAAAACACGGGCCGGAATGGGTGGGAAGGGTGGAGCGGGAGGGGGGGGGGAGACGAAACGTAGAGCTGGAAATTTTATATATTTCTAGTGAGCATTTAGTGGCCAAACTTTTGCGGAAACACCGAACAGGACAAAACATCCTGGCCCCGAAAAGCAGGAGGTGGCTCTGGGTCGATGATGCGCCATCATCTGCACTCTCTGAACAAGAGCGAGAGAGAGAGAGAGAGAGGAAGAGACAGCGATAGAGAGAGAGGTATCCTTTGTATCGGGGCCGAGTGCACAATAATGATTGTGTTTGGTTTTATTCACATAATAAAAGCCACTCGAGGCCATTGCTGCAGGGAGTTGGAAAACGGGGGGGGGCGGGGTGGCGGGGGGTTGGGAGTGATAAAATGAATTTTATGTCCGCTAATAACTGTAAATAAAACCGTGGTGATCCCGGAGGAAAGCTGTAAAATTGGCAACATAAATTGCATTAAAAAAAACCTTTCCCACCAGTTCCTTCCGGCGCCGACGGCCGGGGTGGGGGTGGTGTGGGCCGTGTTTTCCCGCCGATGGAGCTGTTATCACCGTTGCATCACCGGGCGGAGTTGGTGGCAGCGGGCGGCGAGTTCCGGCACAACTCGATATTGGCTGCCGTTGCTTGTAGCTCACTGTGTTCAATAATTAGATAAATTATGCCAATAAAAATTTATAATTGATTGCCCCTTTCGGTAGCACACACACACAC
>JAOEFI010000007.1:10928330-10943396 GCA_034621735.1 Anopheles plumbeus | reverse complement strand
TTAGGGTACTGCAAAAGGCTCCTTCTAGCGATTTTATTTATCTTCTAGCTGATCAGCTGCACTTGAGCTCCCCCCGCTTCGATCAGGTGCATGCATCTGACAAAGTGTAGCCGCAACAAGGTGACTAAAATATTTGACACCACGACGGCGGAGGCTGCTGCTGCCGCTGCTGCTGGTCCCCGGGTGCTTAGTGGTACCAAATTGTCCAATTAATCGTACACACCGGGAACACGGCAACAACACGGGCGTGCAGTTCCTGCAGTCGGACACATCCGGTACGTACCGCACCGGCAAAAACCCACGGCCAGCGAACCGACGAGGTGGCGGTAAAACGGGTGCCTTTGGGCAGTCACCCCCGGAGGGCTGAGCTGGCCTTTTGGCCGCATAAAAAGGGTTTAGGATTGTTTGCTTTTCTTCTTTCTTTTGTTTTTTTTTTGACCCTCTTCTATTTGTTTCGTTTTCCGCCTGTTTGGAGAGCGGCGGCATCGTCGCCGTCGTTAGTATTAACAACCACCATCAACACCACCACCCCACCGCACCCGGGGGTGGGGGGTCACGACGGACGATGGGTTGGTGTGGCGTTTCCGCCAGCGTGACACCAGGTGTTTATAACAAATGGTAACAGAAATGATTAATCATTTCTCTGCCTTCGCTGCCGGCGCTTCGGCGTCGAATGCTTGTTTGCAGTTTTATCGAATTCCCCACCGGTGGCGAAGCTCATTTGTGTCCATGTTTCGGGGTTGCACTTTTTTCGTCAGCCACCCCGGAAACCATGTGCTGTTTTACGCGAAGCGATGAGTAGTGGAGCCGCCGGTACGCCGTGTTTGCCACATTAACGCCGCGTAACGACGAACATCGAGGGCACTGTAATGGGTGCTAAACGGTGCTTTTCCTCGCAGATGGAACGGTCAGTGGAGAGGGGGCTCGCAGGTGTTGCTGGAGGCTATAACATTCAATCCACAATAGAGCTTGAAGATTCTTGCTGTGCTGGTGCATTCTGGAGGGGCAAGTCCACACCGTCTGCTTCCTTTATGTTTGTCCAAAATCTATACAATCAATATCAAAATCAATCTATACCGTATCAAGTGATATGTTTCAACCCAACTACCTATTCGGTTAGTCTGTCACAATCCTCGACTTGCAAACGGATCCCCGGAGAAAGCCATCGAACTTCAATTATAGACCTGTAGTTATCGAACTATCAATTATCATTATCAATTCTTATATTTTAATTACTACTAATCCCTTAACGCAACTTATATTAATGAAGCCCGCGGTTTAAAAATAAAGTTGTTCAGTTTTTGAATCAATCTCCGAAACATCGTTTCGTACCCAATACTAGTTCCGTTCCTTTGAACCCACACCATCAAATTTGCCTTCACTAGCCAAATTGCGCTTTAATCGTTTTCCTCGAGAGGGCGCTAAATCAGCGTTGATGTGTCTCGGCTAAACGCTTTACCTAACGGTCAACGTGTTGAATCCCTACGAATTTGCAAGTAAAACTAGAAGTCTCATTGTTCGCCGTCCCGTTTTATATTGTGATATTTACATCCGTTTACTTCTAGTCTCATAAATACTGCTTACGGTCATTTTTGGAATAAATTGTAAGATTAACTGAATAAGACTTGCAGTGGAAAATAATGCGTGTAGATTCAGTTTCGTAAAGTTCAGCAATTCATTACGACAGGTAGATTAAAATCGTTCATCGTTTTCCGGGGTATTGATGAATACAAATAGTCTGATTGGAAATACAAACAGATAGTTGTCTAACACTCACCAGAACACGGATCGTTTGGTCGCTGTGAAATGAAGATAGCGCAACGAATCATTTCCCCCGTGAGATATGTATTACATTGTAACGAAACCCCATAACCATTTCGGAACTGTTGGTGTATCGATGATTGATAGTGGAAAGCAAGTGCTTTCCGATTCGGGGAACAAATTTAGCAAAGCGATGAATCGATCCGCTCAGGCGCAAAACTATAATAGAAAGATATGTAAAAGTGTAATTTTAAACCCCAGCGCCAAAAGTTGCTCGATTTTTATCTATTCTACGTATCCGCATATATCAATCCCCATTAGTCACGCTAATTTGAGTAACTTCACTGCGACAGTTCTACCGAGCAGCACACTGGTTTTCGGCGCGGTACAGCATATTCGACCATCGATGATAATTCATTACCATTTCACAAACCATGTACAAGCAATCAATTACCGAATCGAGTCCGAATGGTTGACGCAACTGGGACGAACTGGGTGGGCTTCCCCCATGCCCCCCCACCCAATCACCACCCTCCCGGGGGTGGAAACAATTTCTCAACCATCTTTCCGGTACATTTCCGTCAAAGAACGCATAAAACTGTCATGCATTCGATCATAAATTTCAATTTCAAAACTGAGCAGCTCCCCCTAGGTCGGGTACTATACAGCCTGTCTCGTCCTCGCGTCATGCGTGGCCCGATTCGCCCCATATCTGCTCGGAAAACTATTTCTCCAACACACACACACACACACACACGGCGCCGAATTATCCCTCACGTCAAAACAAATCATCCCCGAGATACGGTGCGAAGGGTTGCGATGCGTCAGCCCCCGATCAGGACCTCAACCAGTTTCGCCAGCATCCTACTGTCGGAAGCTATAGGAAAAGAGAGAGAGGGAACAAACATTCTCCAGTCGGGGGTGGTGAAGGGTGGCAAAAAAGGAAAAGGGCAGAGCTGACATTTCTGATTTGGTGCATCGTTGTCAAACGTCTTCCCTCTTTTCCTGCTTCCGGGGTTGATATCTTCGCGAAGGTCAGGAAGCGACGGGAGCGGCGAGGGAGGATTTTTCATCTGAAGGCCACCGCGCTTCACTTTCCCTTTCGGCTCGGAAGGAAAACCGGGGCGCACTACGGACGAAACTCTGGAGTTTAGTGATTCATTAATTTTTTAATATTTTCCTTTTTCGCATTGCACTGAGGAAAGGACATTTCGCAACGCAAACGCTTCCTGTGTCGCTTTCGTTCCGGTTTCGTTCGCTTCATTTCTCCGCCCGTATAAATTTAGTCCGTTCCCCTTCCATCGCTTGACGTTCGTTTTTCGCCTCCTTCGACTAGACATTTTCTCTGGCGCTTCACATCTTTCCTCCGACAATCGACGCCAGAAGCTGTTAAAGTGTGCGTTCGACATTCCGTTCCCTGTCTCTGGGTTGAAGGCAATGTTTTTTGACACTTTGTTCACGGTGTTTTAAAGACGGGGCGCATTTTCTTTTTCCTCTGGCACATCAATCTCCCGGAGTAAAGATTACGCTGATTCCGCTGGCCAACGGCTTAGTCATCGCCGAAGGGCGACCTTTCTCTTCGACTCTATTTGAGTTCATCCAATAACGAGAGTGCAATTTCATAATTGCCTGGTTTCAATTGTTTATGATATTTTCATGTGGAATGATGGTTTTTTTATTATTTGCACAAGAATGAAAGTAAAACATTTGGAGGGAACCGTAAAATCGAATCGAATTCAGATTCAGTTTCTTGATTCAAAAAACGAATGTATACATCTTTCAAAACCAATGTAGTTTTCTTATGGTACATTTGTTGATTTAGTAAGTTTTCAATTAATATACTGACACAATAAAAACAGTTCCCAACCGATGGAAAGAAAAACTTAGGTTTCATGTTGAATAAACAATCTATTGTTGGAGGCATGTAAGCTAAAACTAGAACCAAAACAGTTACAGTTCACTGGAAAAAGAAACATCTATTATATTTAAATCCATAACTTCGGATAGCTTGTCACCATTAATCATTCACAAATCGATCGGAAGGAAAGAAAAGTGAACAATTTTTCTTTCACTTCCGACCACGTGCTTCTACAGCATGTTTCGTGCAAGCCTCCTTTGGGAGGTTAAAAAAAAAAGGAGATTAGTTTTTTGTAAGACATCGCCTACCTTCAAAAGGGAGTCACGAATCAAACATACTGCCTAATCCATCATGATTTGCTCGATAATTGCAGTCACATAAACGCTTAGCGGGACAAGGTAAACGATTTATCATAAGCCAGTGGAGCGGAACCATTAGAGGAAAAAAGAAAACGGGAAAATAAATGCTGCCAAATGCTGCTGCGACGAATTCTCGCTCTCTCTCTCTCCGAACGGCGTGACCCTTCGCTTCGCGTGTGTCGAGGGTCCGCCGGTGTTTCGGGGTGCAAGAACCTTCCCCGCGCCATCCCTCTCTCTCTCTCTCTCTCTCTCTCCCCGGGGTTGGATTCAATTGCAACAAATCACCGGCCAAGTGGGAAGTTCCTCGCTGGGGAAGTTCCCTTCGGGCCTAGGGGAATATTTATTTTCGATTTCCCTATCGCCTTCCCCCGAGGGACACTCCGGCGTCCTGGCAGTGTCCATGTTGGTTTCCCCTTGTGCAATGTTTTTAGATTCAGTGCGGTGTTTTTCTTCTCCTTTTCTTTTCCACACACACACACACACACACTGTTGGGATCGCACAGGGACGTCCCGCCGTGTGCTGGGAATGGTATTATTTTTCGATTATTCAATTTTCAAGTAGCTTGTTGAACACGATGTTTATACTTCGTGTAACTTCCCCCCGTCGGGGGATTAAGTTCCGGAGAAAGTGTGTACACGCACACAACTTTTTTTTTCGTTTTTCATTTGTTTGCTTGTACAAAAAAAAACGCACACACAAAGTCGCACGCACAAATAAACGCGGTGTATATTTCCTTTACCGTTTTGCTAAGTTTTCCCACCCCGAAACCATTCGTCTTCGGCGACGGCCGAAAGGAGAAGAAGTTGGACCAACGCTGTCCACCCACCCACCCCGCGAGTCTGCCATAAAGATCGTGACCGTGCACGTCAGACCCGGGGCCCGGTTGTTGTTCAACCCTCACACACACAAAGGCGGGAAGCGGGTTGACCCGAAAGGCGTCACATTTGGTGGTTATTTGATTTTTATGCAAATCGACCAAATTGTCGCCAGACGCGACATCGTTCGGGAGGGAAGAAAAGGGCCGAGCAGCAGCAGCAGTCCGCCCCTTTCGTTGATTCCTGGCCGCCCTTTCGGGATGGTGCCGTTGTTGGAAAAATTACGAACGAAATTGATTTTTCACGCCTCATGAAGATGCAAGATAAACATCCATTGCTTTGAAGTCACTACAAATCATGGCACCATAACTAACGGTGCGAACATTACGCTCCCGCTTCCCGAGGATGAAGTGCCCCGGTGACGGTGGTGATACAGTTTTCAGGAACTGGCGTGATTTACTTCGAACGATGGCACACAATCATAAACAAGAAAATTACAATCGGATTTATTTTCGTATATCTTCATAATAATGTGAAGGGCGTGAAGCATCACAATTGTGAATTCTTTTCCAAGAAGCCTATATAAAAGGGTTCAAAATTAAATGAGATGTTATTATAAAACATATTATCCATACATATCAAACAAATCCATATGATATTGGATTGTATTGGACAGTTTTCCATTAAAAAAAAAGTTTGTCTAAATGCCAAATCTTCCCAGGAAATATTTTCTTGTATTTAAATAACTAATACAGCGACACTGGCTCCGATATTAAAAGGCCCAAATGAAGATTGTTCCACCCGTATTTTCTACCCTTGTTGTTGGATTAATCTTGATATAAAACGCTCCTTTATTGATTGGCTATACTTTTACCCTGTGTGTATTTCCTGCAACAGGTTGGTCCTAGGAGTGCTTTTGAAACAGTAAAGCAGACTATTTGTTTTAAGTATCTATTGACGATTACAGGGATGAGGTATTTTAATTGGTTTTAACTATGCTTAGCCAACTCGTTAGATTATTCGTAAGCCAAGCAAGTTCTGGGTATTCTTCAGCTAAAGTCAATCGTCCATATCCCGAACGACAAGAGAAAGAAACATCCTAGTTCTCAATCAAACATTCTAGTGCTATATTACTGTTTATGTTTTGCAAAACCAAGATAACACTTTGCGAAACTTTTCATTGAAACATTCTTGCTTCAAGAAGGTAGTCTCCATTAAGCGGAGGTCTTGAAACTCATATCTACAAACAAACCTGACATTGGACGGTTACTCCACGTCGAGAAGCTACTCTGTCTCTCTTTATCATTTTCTTTTTTTTACTGTCTGTCTCTTTCACTCTCTCTAACTGAAACTTTTCCCGAAAGTATCGTTTTTATTGCAAACCATAACATTCCTGCATTCTCCCGAGTTGCGCTCTGTGGCCATTTTCCCATGTTCCTCGATGCCTTGGAAAAGAGGGACTAAAAACAAAACCTCCCTCAACATCCCCCCCTGCCCACCACCCTCAACGGTAACGGTACGCTTTGCCGACGATAATTAATAAACCATCCCCCGAAAAACCATACGAGCATTAACATATGTTCGACACGTGGATAATTGCGGCCGCCAAACTCAACCCGCACCGGGGAAGGAAAATCTCCGGAGAAAGTTTTTCGGCTGCTGCCGAATCGCCCAATGAGGACATCGAATACTCGACGGACAGGGAACGCGTGTGTCGTTCTTAGCGCGTGAGGAAACGTTTTTCCTTTCGTACCGCAATTACCGTCGGGAGGGAAATTAGCGTTTGCATAGGAGGGTGAGGAACCGGCGGCGGCATGGGTGGCGGCGGCGCTCAATCAAAACCATCTGGAAGCCACTGAACTGACCGTGAAGTGTGTTTGTCCGCGCAGCAGCCAGTGAGGGTCTCCGGTTTAAATTTTTGGAGGGGTTGACCGCTTGTTACAGATTGCGGTTTGAGAGAACACACAAAAAAAGCAAAGAGGAAAATATAAAAAGGGATCGCAGGACCTGGTGTAAATAAATCCTTCAAATCGCCACGAAAAAAACAGATGAACCAAAAAAAAAAGGAGTCAACAACATTGATTGGTTTAAAAGCAAATAGAATTAAACAGTAGAAGAAAAAACCGGGAGGGACAAATTAAACAAATGCTACCCAGTGGTCCAGCGGGAAAACTCGACTCTGAGCCCGCTGAGACAGACACCACTAGCGCACATCCAGAAACAGGATGTGCCCAAGGAAGGGAGTCAAAGCTGCAAGAATAAAACACAGGACGAATCCTAAATCCGGACCTTTTCCAAAATAACGCTCACCCCCGGACACCCCCGTTCCCCGACGGCTAGAGGAATCCGAGTGAAAATGGGCACCAAAACCTACCACCCACCACCTCACCAGCCACCACCCGTTGCCACTTGCTCCCCCTGCCCTTGCCGCACCGGCCAGGATGGTAAACAAACGGTTGGAATTTAAATTCTCACTGATTTATTGAGCAAATATGTCGCCATTTAGCAGGACTTTTCCGGAGTGGATGGCATCGTTTTGTGGTAACTCCTCTTTGCTGCTGCCCATTTCTCTTTTCGGCATGCGGCCACGCTCCGGCAAGGGAAGGACGGAAGGAAGGATCTCCCACGGACACACGGTCAGTAGCAAACCAAGGTTCATGATGGTAATTTTCCACAGTCGCTACAGCCAGCTTCCGTCCGGGGTTTTCCGGCGACACCGCAGAAATACATTATCCCAAAGAAAGGAATGAAACTACCGGTCCCGTACCTATCGGGGGGGGGGGGGGAAGGAACTCTCCAGAGGAGTTATCCCGACGCGAGGGACTTATCTGTCCCTTTTCCGCTTCATTCGGTCAGACCGGATAAGGTCAGCCGGGCGGTGGCATAGTTTTTCCAGCGTGCCGCCATCCTCTCGGAGCGATCATCAGCCGCGGGAAGGATGCAATTGCGTGGGGGAGGGGGGCGTGTTGTTCGTCCCCTCGGCGCCGGCCGAAGTGTATATTATCTGTTGACAAATGATGGGCTATCTGGTGCAGAAGCGGACCACTGACTGCCAGAATGGGATGGGTCGTTTCGGCAAACGCAAGTAGCAGCAGCAGCACCACCACCAGTGGCTCCGTCGCTTACCGTCCGTTACCCCTGGGGGACTCGAGGATTACCCTAAAAATGTCCTTTTGCTGCACGGCTGCGTCCATGTTCTTGTTCCTCCCTAGAGTTGGAAATATTAATTTACCAGCATCGCAAACGGCGTGGTTTAATGGGCAACTTTCGTAGTCCGCCGGGACTTTGACGCCACCGTCGCCATTGCACCCCTCGTGCAGACCCGGTGGGATTCTCGGACGGGGTCCTTCCGGGCTGGGGTGGACAAATGCACTTGTTACGATAATGGATAGGGATATTGCAGCGATGACGTCGACGCCAAGCGACTCCTTCCAAGCGGAACGGCCCTCACGACAATATTGGAGGAAAGGGAATTGCTTCGATGGGCAGAGAAGGGAAGGGAAGGACGGGGCACTGATTCGTGGAATAAAAATCCAACAAAGTACGAGACCAACCATTATGCTTTGGGAAAACTCCCCCGATGGATTTCTTCGAATGCAGCCGAGTCGGGTTGAACGAAATGTTCCGTGAAGGCTGGCATAAATTCTCGAATTCCTGATATTCTATATTACATGAAAAGTCGTGGAATGTGAAATTAAATGCAACAAGGTCCAGAGAGACAGTGAAGCAATACAACTGTAATCGGCTGGGAATGGTATGTACAGAGTGATTGTACGTATTTTCAAACGAACTAGTAATACTTGTAGGCTTTCCTTGTTAGAGCATCATGACGCATTTTAATTAACTACAATAGCATTCATTATTGGGTTTTAAAAGCAAACACAAATGAAAAGTTAAACTTTTTTTTTTTTTACATGAACATTCCATCTTCAAAAGCCGCTTCGAACTTTTGGAGGATATTTTCTATTTAAAAAATGCTGGACTCTCGGCAATAACTTGACACTCTTCTTATTTCAATTTCAAGCTTGTTTGACATATCAGAATTTACATTACGGAGTTAAAAAATAGGGAACCTTCCAATCCCATATCCCACATTTACAGTAACAGCAAAACAACGTTACTATTGTTTGTTTGTATTTAGAGATTCTCTTTCTTTAACCAATCATCATCGTCCTGTTCTCGCAATTCCAATCCTATTTTACTTCAAACGGTTAAAGTGCAATACGATTCAAGTTTCCAGGTGTTTCAATTGTTTTCAAGCACCAAGTCGGCACACGGCACAACCATTGTGACATCCTGGTTTCGCCAATCATCAAAGCAACCTTTGTCAAACTGCCCCGACTTGGCTCCATTCAACCCTCGTCTTCCTGTTGCACGCTCGACGTCTGTTCCTGTTGGGACCTTCGTTCAAAACACACGCAACGGAAAAAAAAAAACAAATCTTCCAACTAAACGCCGAAGAACGCAAACTTTGCGCAGCGGCTCCGCTTTTCATTGGCACTCGCGCGCGGACAAACTTTTCCGACCAACACCGCCCGAAGTTATTTTCCCGCCAGCGTGTTGCTTTCAAACTAAGCGAGCGAACGGGCGGGGGCGCGCCGGTTCTTCAACCTCCGGAACTCAAAAATGAAACAAACAATACGCCATCACACACACATACACCGCTCGCCGGGAAGATCTTCCCGAAGATCAAAGCTTCCGGACGCATTCCGTCGCGCGAAAAACCGGCCCGGCTTGTTGATGTGCTGAATTCTGGTGCTAGAAAACGAGCTATTACGTCGATTAAAACTTGAACAATGTTTGTGCCCCACCTCCCCCCCCCCCCCGCGCCCCTCCCACTCCGTGAACTTTTCCCCAAAGAAACAGCACCATCGAGGCATGAGTTTTCCCAGATCGCGGCAAGTTCATCGGCCACCCGGTGAAAGAAGCGCTCCAAGTGTGGGCCAGAAACACAGGGTAGGACACGAAGTTCACCAGCAGAAGGCAAATTCTTCGGGAGGAACTTATTGTACCTGCCTGCTTGAAGGACGATGATGCACACTCCGTGTGTTGGTGTGCAGGTTGCCAAACGCCTATAGTCGCAGGCTGCGGGCCGTTCGGTTCGAGTCAGCGCGAGCCAAAGCTTTCGGAAGTGAAGCGTTTTGTTCGCCAGTCACGTTCAGCTTCCGGTGCTTTGCGAACTTCCGACGTTTTCCGTTCCGACGGGACGGGAACGCCAGGCACGATCTTCCATAACACACAAGGAAACACGCGCGCGGGTTGCCTTGACTATTCGCCTGCGACAGGAGAAGGGGTTTCTTCCTGATTTTCTAGCAACGGTGGTGGGTTAACAGTTCCGAAAAGTCTCCCCACTGTGGGATGCCGATTCTCCGTATCCTTCCGTTCCCGCCGGGATGGATTCCTCGGCAGAAATTGATGTGTGCGATCTCGGCGCAAAGTCACCGACGGCTCAACGATCAGCGGAATGGTAGTGTGTGCGGGCTTCTTTATGTGTTTATTTTCCACCCGTAGTCCGTGTCCTCCGGTGCGCTTCTCCGTTTCCATATCGAAAATGGGAGCACCAGCGAAACCGTATCAGGGAAAGCCGTAAAAAATAACCAATGCACTTCGTGCGCGAGAGGGTCGAGTACGTGCGAAGGAGACAACGAGTGGATCCCAGGATAACAAAAAAAAACTGGGACGCAAACACACACCCAAAACATTCGGTTTCATAAAAATGCACCCTCACCCACAAACACACACGAGGACACGAGGTCACGATGAAGCTGCAGCATGTTTCGACGTGGCAATGAGTAATAGAAGGGCACCCAGCACCAACCCTCCCCCTCCCCCCCCACCCCCCACCGAAAAACACCGAGAAGCCACCCTTCGTGCAGGATTCTTTTATATCGAACAATAAGCGAGAAAACGGGATCCGGGGATCCTCACATCCTCGCCATTTTCCACACGCCGGAAGTTCGCTGTTCCGAATCGTATTTCTTCGCTCGGCGAAATGTGTTTTGTGTTGCATCCTTTTTTTTGTTTTTGTTTTTTTTTTGTTAAGGGCCAACTTTTGCGGCCACAAGTCTGCGCGAATGATGCGCTCGGCTGGTGATACTGAATACGGGAAGGTTTTTCCGAAATTCGAACGATGAAGATTTCTTCGTCCGGTTCGAAGGGGGTTGGGACAAAACAAAACACCAACGAGTGGGTGCATAGGTTCAAGTGGGGAAGTGGTGGGAGGGAGAGGGCGGTGGCTGAAGTAACATGACATATGCCCAATAATCCCGCAAACAAGTGTGCCCAAGACTCAGGCGAACGATCAGGACGAAAGGCAAAACTAGCTCCAGTAGCTGCGCCATGATTGTCTTCTGGTTTTGTTCTCCTTTTTCATTTCCCTTCAGCACCAGCAACAGGACCTACCCCACCTGGCTCAGTGTGTCCTTTTTGTCAGGAAATCGTCAATTTGAGTTGAGGGGAAAGGTCGTTAAAGAGAAAAAATAACACAAAGAAGGAAAAAAGGAAAACAACTAACGCATGGCGCGTAAAACAATGCCAAGGACGATAAAAACCACGGCACAGGATGAAAAAAAACGATGCATAATCTTGCCTCCCGGTTAATGTCACAGTTTTCCTCGGCTAATGGCACACTGGACTGGTGCATGGTGGGCGCGTGGGTGAGGAAATGGACGGACATTTCGTTTGTTAGCTTTGGTTTAATTAGGAGAGGCAACAACTAATGAAAATTCAAATCTCATCTTCAAATGTCGAACATATTAGAGAGATTAATTACTTGATTAATTGTAGAAAACTCTTCATATTATAATTGTATAAAAAATTAAAATTAAACTTGTTCCGTTCAATCCTAGTTTAAAGTATAGTCAAAATATAAACATTTGTCTTTTTCCTCAATGTTTTTAAATCATTCAAGTTTTGTTGAAGGAATATCACAATTTTGAAAAATAGTCCCCTGCTTTTGTATACATTTCTCAAGAACCTTACTTACATCTTGTTCAAGAGGCATTCAGTTTGTCAGCTTCGCTAAACGTAACAGCTTTATCTTTAAGTCCGCACTAGTGTGTTCTTATGCGTAATTGTGACACGAGAAGCTGAAGGCTTGTTTTCCGTTCTCTTTCCACCATGTTGTCACTCTGGGGAACACTTTTCCACCGTTTTATCTGCTAGGCCCTAGGACGCGCACCCGCCAGGGAAGGCGGCTTCACTCACACGCAGGAGCACGTCACCTAATGTTTTTGGGGCGTGGGAGGCCCTTTTCTTTTGTCCCGCCATCGTCGTCTTGCACCTCCCGTGAAGACGCACCACATTCAACCCGAATGCCCTCACGTGTGGCTTCATGGCCAACATGCACGCAGGACCGTGTTTCGCTGGGCGGCGCCACTCGTAAGCTTTCATAAATGATTAAGGTGAAACTGTCGTGGTGGGATTGGGCCTCGCCTGCTCGGTGTCCTTTCGGTGGGCTTTGTGCACACGCCCGACACGCCAGCCACGGAAAGCGGCAGCCGCAGCACCAGCGCTGACAGCTGGCGAGAAGATTATTCAAATAATACCCAGCGCACGGCTCACACAAGGACGCCCCAATGGTGGGGACCGAACAGCACACAGACACACACACACCCTCATTTCACTGTTTCGTCTGTCCGGGGGCAAACTATTGCTCCCCGATGATGGTGTATTTAATGCGTCCGGGGACAACAACAGCCAAACAACGGAAAGCTTCGGCAAAAGAAAAAGCGGGCGAAATGGGGGAAAAGGTTTTTGGGGTATTTGTGTTGCCAACTGTCCGCTCGAGAAAGAGAGAGAGAGAGAGAGAGAGAGAGAAAGAACAGGATCTGTTCTGGAAAAATCGCGAATGTGGCACAAAAGCTGCAGAGAACTGGAAGACGATTTGCAAAGCGGAGCGCACTGGGTTAAGAAACCGTCGCATGGCGCAGAAGACGGTCTTATCTTCTCTGCATCTTTGTTCATTAATTTTACATTTTCCAACTAGCCTCGTTTGGTGTTGTTGATAGTTGGTGCTAGTAGGTTTCCCCCTCGTTTGCTTTTGCATTTCCCGAATGTGTGCAACCAATTTCTCGAATGGACATAATGTTGGGAAGCGTTTGTTGAATGTTTTATGTTTGACATTTTGTTTATAATTTTCCTATAGTTTTTTTCAACTAACTGTAAATAATTTTCAATAACTTATTAAAGCATCTGTTATATGTCTCTAAATTATAAGTCAATCAGTTGAAGAGCATCGTTTGTATAGAATTTTCAAATTAAGTATTTTAAGTAAATCATACTTGGCAGAAATATAAATTTGTTCGACCCTCAATCTTACAATATTAATACCAAGTCCATTTTCCCACTATACCTCTGAATTGTCGCGCCAAAAGTTCTGCTGCATTCTGCTAAGAGGCAGCAAGAGAGAGAATGAGAGAAAGTCTTTCAAAATCTTCGCCATGAAAAATTCATCCCCCTTGTTGGCACCTTATTGTCACGCCGCCGAGTAGGATGCGCCATTTCTCCGAGATTTCACCCTCCCCACCCCCCCCCGGGTTCGGTGGAGATTTCCCGGCGAAGGACAAGACAGACAGCGGGACAACCCTCCAGGGATCGCCAGTGCATATAGCTACCACATGCAACGTCTTACAGTGGGTCGAACTGGAGCGGGCGAGCGAGTGCTTACCGTTTAGCTGCAGCAATGGAGACAGTGTTCCTAATTTGGAACGCGTTTTTTTCTTCTCCCACTGGGCACAGAGTGTCCTAGTGGTCGGAAAAGCGTCATAAATCGTGCACGCCGTGCCAGGAAAACACTCCAGCGCTGGTGATGGGATCATATTTTCCCTCTCGTAGGTTTCTCGTGTCCTACGTGAGGCTTCCACCGTCCCACGTACGACGTATCCCGCGCGACAGACCGGAACTATAGCGTACGATTGGACTCCCACGTTCTCTCCACGGGCATTCCTCACCTCACCTTCGTGCCGTTCCCGGAACCAACGAGGGAAACGGAATAGGCGCGTGCCGTAAAACGTGTGGGCCGAAGATAATCGCAATCATCTTACTGCGCCGTGGGAAAAGCCTCCACCGCCGCACCCGCTCCCTTCGCTAAACGGAAATGGTATTCAAGATGTTTTCCCCTCCGGTATGCACTCACTCACACGTGCAGGTGTCGCGAGCATGAATGTAGCGAAGTGACGCACAATCTCGCCCGCCAAACACCGGTTTAGAGAAGGTGTGTTGTGCAGGTGAAAGCATTCGAAATGGGATTTGGCCATATTCATATGTGGGTGGGTAGAGCGGGGTGGTAATCCGCTTACATTCCACCGAGCACGACAAACCGTTCAATGAGATCCTGGGAGGGAGGGCTCAATGTTTTTCGGGGCCAGTTTCCTCGGTCTAATGATCGATGCTTTGTTGAGATCAATCGATACCTTTTACGAATGTGGAAGTATTCGTCGACCCCCGCTTGTTGTTGGATGATCCCACGGTTCGTTTTGAGTGGGGTTTTGATGGGGGGGAAAAAGAGCTGAAGGACGATTTTCCATCATCCAAATATTGTGGAAAAGAAAAACCCCAAGTGGGAATAACTGCACGGGAATCTTTTCGCCATGTTTTGTTGTTTCATTTTTCACGCTCCCTCAAAGCGGTTTAAAGCCCACGCCGCTGCGGAAAAGCTTGTCTGGTTCTGGCCCGGTTAAGTGTATCACACACATACACACACACACACACTCACGCGAGTTGGCCCATCAACAACGGCTCGATCGATAATGATTTGAATAATTGATTGCAAAACTTCTGCTGTCGTGAGTCACACCATCACCACGGGATCCCACACGAACACACACACGCTAACAAAACACTCGTGCATGCCAGGACACGGGGCGCGCTTCCAACAACGGTGACGATGTTGAGTGTCGAGGAAAAACTTCCGGCCCCTTCGGACTCCATCGGCATGCAATTATCCGTCCGATGTAAATCATATTAATTAGTCACTCGCGCCAGCGGCTATCCGGACGCTTTAACACCTCCCTCTTCTTCCCACCCTCCACCCAGTACCAGGCCTCTCCAAACTTCCGGTTTTCGGGAGTATGGGGGCCATACGTTGGCCAAGTTCACAGGACGCGAGCGTAAATCGCCACACCACGCGACCCAAAGTGTACCGAGATTCAAAGTGCCCGTTTTTCCCCTCGAGACCCCACCGCCATCCCACAGGGTGTGTGTGTGTGTGTGTGTGTACTTCGGACGGGAACTTGAAGACGCGTTCTTTCTTTTTTTCCCTTGCTTTCCATT
>JAOEFI010000007.1:10899804-10913607 GCA_034621735.1 Anopheles plumbeus | reverse complement strand
CGCCTCAATTTGTCTCATTTAGCTGCTTATCTTGCTTCATCTGCGAAATGGGACGCTGCTTCTTTCCGAAGGGAGAAGTCGAATTTATCAATCCCCAATCAGAGTTCAGTAAACCATTAAATATACGTAGTTTGGAAACATGTTACTTTCATTGATCGAAATTTTACATTGAACATGCTAGTGAAGCAGTTTCTGAATAATGGAATGGAGATGTTTTCTTTTCCTAACCCTCTATAAAGCACGATACAGTTTTCTCCATTTATTGACAAACTAGCACAAACGATTGCCTTTTTAATTGCAAATTATATTTTGCCAAATCCACCAACTTCTTGCCTTAAATAAACTACCCCAGCTTTCTATTTGTCATCGTCTGTATTCGTCTACAAACTCTTTAGTTCGTTAATTTCAGTTTGGTTGTCACTAACGCTTCTTCTTTATCAAATTTGTCACAATTGTGGAAGAAAGATTTAATTCCAACTGTGGAATATCTTACTTCTGTTTACAGTTGTATAGACAAATGAATGAAAATTGGTTATTTGCTTTTAGGATTCGCCTACAAACATATGTCGCCTGTAGTGGATTTTTATTCCGTTTATGTAGTGATGTTTTCATGATAGATTTCCTAACAACAAAAGACGATTATTTCAGACATAATCTAGGATTTTCCCACTCCACGGATCAATTTAACATTTTCTCTCCCTACCCCGTTTTTAAAGGTGGCATGACAAATTTCAACATGTTGAACAAACAGCATGAATCCATCTTTTTTTTACTTCGAACGCACCTATCTTTTTGGCATATGGCAACTTCGAGGAACAAAAAAAACCAGGAAGGCTACAGCAAAGCCAAACAGACATGCCCTGAGCTCGATACCAGCTAAGCCGAACCATCTGCTTGGCCATTATTCTCCCTCTTCCTCTCTATTTCCTGCCGTAGCGATCCCTTATTTTATTGAATTTCGTTGCGGTTGCGGAACACCGGACCGAGTGCCGGTGAAATCTCCGACCTCCCGGCAAGCCTAACGCAGGATCAAATCTACGCAAAGTCCGGTGATGCGATGTCGAAACACTGTCGCCCTGAGCGTACCGCAAAACGATTGCGCCACCGGTGGAAAACCACCAGCCCTTCGCCGGTACCGTCCCTCAGTAGTGGCAGCAGCCTGCGGGTCCTTGCGAAACGGGTCCCTTTATATTCCATTATGCTGTCGATTGGTCGTGTTCCGGTTGAGAATCGATTGTATGGGTTTATTTTTAGAAGATTGCGCCCACATCTGTCGACAAAAACGTTGCGCAGTCGGTTGTTACAATAGGCGAACGCCGAGGAGCCGGAACTCCTGAGAGATTGCGGGAAACTCCGTAAGGAAACGTAACACACAAAAATCTCGGGTTCATTTCATCGATCCTTTCCCCGCAAAACCTTTCAAGATTTGGTGATCTTTCGGGATTGATAAATACACTGCCCGGAAACTGCAGACACTCTCCCTCCCCTCGTTCCGTCCAGCGAAGGCCCGTTTTCACGAAAGTTGCCAAAAAGGATTGCTTTTAGGATAATGATGACCACGACCACCTTAATGTCGGGCCAGCAGGTACGCCAGCTCCGTCTGAGGCTGAAGTGATTAAAAGTTGAAAATTGAAACACTTCTCACCTTGCTGCTCGAAAGTGGAACCGCATGGTCGTCGTCGAATGAAAAAAAAACCATGACCGGGGCCCCCGGTTAGCCCTTTTTAATTTTGTAATCAGAAACCACCGAAAAACGGGACAGGCGGTTTGTGGCGTTGACAAAAAAAAAGAAAGTGTCAACATCAAAGCGAACCAACCCGCGTGTCCCGGTGCGTGAGCGGGCGAAATTGAAAAAGGACTCCGGGCGGATTCTCGGTAATGTTTTTGCCACTCGTCACCAGCACCTACACCTGTGCAGCGGCAGGGTTTCCCAGTACCCACCGCTGCACAATGTGCCGAAATAAATACGGTTTCGAATGTAATACATTGTTGAAAGGTTTCCCGCTGATTTGCATTTGACTACTCTCCTGGCGACATAGTTGCTGCGACTGCTTGAACATGTTTTGTAACCCAAAATGGAAGCTGTCATGGTGGACGCGAAGTGGATTATTGAGCTCACTAATGTAAATGAATGGCACATGTTTAGGAAGCAGTGGGAAAGAGGTAGAAGGAGGCAGAATACCGGAAAAGCAGTTCAACGTAAAGCATCATTATTTCTGAGTATCTCATGTGGTAGTATTTAAAATGTGTGGTTATCAAAACCTCAGTATCACATTTGCTAAAATAAATTGTTCGAGCATTCGTTCCGTTGAAATGGGTTTAACTCTTTCAAAGTAGTTCAACAAACATTTCTACTAATAGAAAACAATGGAACCGTTTCATTTGATTGTATTAATAATGATAAGATCCATTAACAATGTTTCACAACAAATAGACTCGATGATTGGTTCCTTGGCGTTTCTCCACTTCAAGACAAGCGAGTGAATGTAAAAGTTACTTTGTTGTAAAATTACCTATTGCAGAATGACTCCTTAAAATGTAATCACTCGCTTTCACGATGAAAAACCGCAATGTTCTCCATCGCGAGGAAGCAGTAGTCTGTCAACATAATTTTGTGTTATAAAAGAATAAACAACCAACAAATACTGTATCGTAATCTTCCCCATCACCACGCACCACATCCAGAAGGGGCAGTTTTCTTTTTATCTCATTCTTTTCCTTTTCCCCCACATTATCCTTCGCCAACCGGTGGGCTATTGTTGTGCCGAGACGACGAGACAGTGAGCCACCCTGTCCACCACATCCACTCTCCCTTCACCACCCTACGTTCCGAAGTGCTCTAAAGCCTCCTTAACTGCACTCAATTATTCTCCCCCTCTTGACTTTTGCACTTGGCCCTTCGGCTCGGCACTCCAGACCACATCGTTCAACAATTTCTTCCCCGACTCAACAATCGTGCCAACATACCATAACCGGCATGGGCGTCTTCATCCTCCCGGGAAGGGTATGGGTGGGGTGGCCACGTACGGACTTCTCGCCTCAAAGGACTCAAAACAAAAGGGAGCGAATTTTATGGGGTAGTTTCATGCGATTATTACAACGTTTAGTTTGAACGGAAAATTAATAGAACTCAATTACGAGCCCCGTCGGCTCGCCGTCTTGCGGAGAAAATCGCGTCAAGTAGTGGCTAGATGGATTTACTGGCTACCTCTCTCTCTTTCTCTCTGATATACCAAGAGCACGTTCGGAGGGCCATTTCGACCACCCACCCACCCAGCACGTATGATGTCACATCGCACCCTGTCTTTAGCGACTCACAAGGAAAGGCCCGTCATTATGGAGAGATGATTGATTTTTAACAGGATTATTACAATTAGCAGCAAAACACATTTCCCAAAAGAGTAGCCGCGTCACGATGGTTCCTCGGCTATGATTTATTTTCAATTCCTTTCCCCATTCGTTGGGATGGGTGTTAATTTACCATTTGTTCATTGCGATGTCCCCCTTTTGTGTGTTTCGCCACAGTATTGCTGTTCTTGTCTAATAAATAACATATTTTTCCAACTCGAGCATTTGGAAAATTGTACAAACCATTTCTGGTTTGTTATTCCGTTCTCCATTTATATTTGGACTGTCCTATCTATTGTAAAAGTACCTCTACGCTTTTGCATGTTCCGGTGATTTGCAAACCATTTTTTCAAAAACAACCAACCCGTTCTGCCCAAAGTACTTCCCATATTCACAACACCAAAAATAGACCCTCGTCCACACGGGTGGGATTGAATAACGGTGTTCTTGGGCGGATATTATGACATGTTGATTTATTGTTTGGTATACTTTGCTATTCAGTTTTTTTTTCTTCATCGTGAACACCCTGAAACATTTATGATTGATGTTGGATAACTATCCCCGCAATAATGCCACCCGCGGGCCGAGTGTGCCACTCACCGGTGAAGTGAAACTGCTATCTGTTTCTTCGCATCGACAGTAAATTTGGCTTAATTTTGTGAGCATTGCGGTGAGCAATTTGCATACCGTGGCTCATTTGGTTTTTGCAAAGGAAACATATAGAAAGAATGGCATAGGTGAAGTGTGTCAAGACGTGTGTCAAGAAAAAAAGGTTAAGAATGTAGGCAACATAGTTAGGGAGTAAAAGACTCCCGTTATAACTGTTTTCCTTGGAATTACCTTCCTAAACTCGCTTAATGCATTCAAGAGCCCGGATGTTCGTAAACAATAAGTTCCACGCAAGACTTTGATGGATGAACGCATAGAACCTTCAACCAGACGATTCTAGAAACGTGCTGAAGATCTTACCTTATCGTTGTTCGGAAAAACAGTAGCAACGTCCTGTAGAGAAGACAATGTGGACTAACGTTGGCCCTTACTGAAGTTGGCCAAGAATAGTAAAGAAAATTGGGTAATTTAAAAGGACAATAACCCGAAGCGTCGGACCCACCTCTGCCCAGTCTGGAAGGATCAAAATGGCCTCGTCACCATGAAATGGCCTTCCCAATTCCCCGACGCAAATTCCATCAAAAACTTCGACGCCATTACGAGAGACAAGCTTGCAGGAAGGCATGTGCACAGTGTTGAATAGCTGAGAAGTGTAATTAGAAAGATTCGACATAATCTTCCCACAAGCTATGCTGCAAATCTCGTCTAGGGTATGTCCCGGAGATGGCATTACATTCTGGTCATTGTTACCATTTCAAACATATGAACATTCACTGAATTAGAAACTCGAAAACAATATTCTTTGAAGATAATGTATTCAGTTTCAGATTTTAGCTTCTTCCCTCTTGGCGTTGAAAAGCTGCTCCTACAAGGTCGTACGCTCAAAGTTACCAAAGTCATGCCAACATGCGATTCGGATGCGGCTCCGGCTCCGATGCTCATGAAAAATGTGTTAATCAACTTCTTTTTTTTTCGCCTTTTCCTCACATTTTCCATCGTGTCAAGTCTTTTCCAAGTGAACGATTACGCCACCGCCAATCATCGGGGAAACCCCAGCACACACCACCACCCCCCGACCCCACCCACGGGACGGGCGGTTGGCTGTCAATAAACAATGGCGAAGGGCCACTCAAAATAACAAGTTCAAACTAATGAATCATTAATCCGTCATATCACTCATACATATAAATTGATTCATTATTTATGCTATTAAAATTAATGAAACTGTCAGCTGGGCCCGATCGCGGCGCGGCCGAAGGATTGAGCCGCAAAGACTGCCGTAGAAAAGTGTAAAATTGGAAAAATACACCTCACCAGATACACCCACGCCCGTCCCGCGTTGCTGGGAAAATCTGGCACACGATTACGAACGGACAGTGACACGATGTTTTCTTCCCACCACGCCTCCAATCAGTAATTTTCACCGCATAATGGGTCGGAAAATTCAGCGCATTCTTTAGTAGCCTGCGGAATGTTTGTCAACAACAGCTTTTCCGCCAAGTCATTGGCAAGTGATCGAAGGCTAAAATCTTCGCCCAGTGACCACCGAAGCACCTCTGAAAACTGTTTCCCGATCGAATTGTTCGAACTTGTTTACGGAGTTACGAAGGAAAACGGCTCGCCAGCCTGCTTTGTTTCCTTCGCCGCAGTTTTTGTTCTCTCGGGAAAACCGACTTTTTGTCCCGAAAACCTCTTCAAACTTTTGGGAACACGCCGGGCACGGCGGGAAATGGAAGCTTTACCAGAAAACAAAATTAACTGGAAAAACAACCGAACGAACGAGCCCACAGAAAGGGCGACCGCAGAAGGATCTTGTTTTGGTGCTCCCATTCTTGATGGAGCACTTTATTTTTGAATAAAGTACGAACGATGAACTCTACGGAAGCAAACTTTTCCTAGAGCCTTGAGGCTGGCGGTTTCGGATCGGCCGGATTTAATTCGATCCTTTTCCACGCGGTCCCACGGGATACACGCGCGCTCCCGGACAAGCTTCCGCTAAGCCGTCAAGTATGGACGCACACCATCTACGGCGGCTTCCGGCGTGATTACACGCTTACACAATCACCCGCCCTGCTCTCCGTGCCCATTTAACACAGTGTTATCTTTCGATTACGCTTATCGTTTAGCTGATTTGAGGCTGAGCCGGGTTGTAGCTTCGAGTGGTGTGTGTGTGTGGCCACCGTTTCGGCAATTAATATTCATAAGCCCGCTCTGACGAAAGCGACGGAGAGAGCGAGCCCTTCGGAGAAAAACCAGACGGCCATCGGGTGGTGCGGGGCGAGAAAAGAAAAGCCCGACCGGCGAGCAGCAGAGTGAGATTGTTAGGGGATGATAAAAAATTAACTCACCTTGCCGCCAACATGCTGCCGCCAACATGCTGCCGCCGGGCGCCGGGCGCATTTGACAAGAAAAATGAAGACATCGGATCCCGCGCTCCGGCGTTGCATCGCGAAAGACATCCACCAGCGAAGGGCCGGGGCCGTTGACAAAAACCGGCCGACGACGACGTAAGGACGTGCCACCTAATTTATGTATGGGTTTGATCATTAATTTATATTAGAACCCGACGATACCGGCGACGGCTTCATTCGACTGCCGGGCGGCCACTGTCGCCAGCGGGCTTTTCTTTCAACGGAAATCATCCTTCTTGAAGAAAGTGACAAAGCGATGACTTAATGGGGAAGGAAAGGACGACGAATTCTTTGCTGTGTTCCGGCCCGTGGGAGCCGGGGGAAAACAGTGTGGTTTCTTCACTGGGTGGAAAACACACCCCTCCCCCTACACCGTATGACGATGGTACGCGTGTTTGGGAGTGTGCTTTCCTCTTTGCTTTTCCGTGGAAAAGTGCTCTATTAGGTTGATGAGTATCAGTATCAGCTCTCGCCCTCTCAGCGGTTCACCTGAATAGACCACCCTGAATGGGGTGTAATATTATCAACCTTTTGAATGAGTGCTTTTATCTAGCGTACACGTATCGGTTCAGAGATCTCCTTATGAGCGATGAATACAAGCACGGTTTTGTGTTTTTTCCAGGTATTAATGATACCCATTCTTCTATCAACACAAGCATGATCACGATAGTGGATATCAGAAAGGTGACCTTCTTCATGAATCTTTTGCTGTACGAGAAAATGTGCTCAAATCAGGATGTTTGAGTAGTTTGAAGGATCAAACGGAAGTAACATACAATTACATTTTCGTTACCATTCAATATTTCCTCCTGATGTGAAATGTTTCAATGAAATAATAAATACCTTTCTTCAATGTCAGTTAATAAAATTAATAAATAAATGGTTCGACAATGTTCCATGGAAAGTTTAAAAATGTATTACTGTTTTGGTTTTCCTCAATATATACGAGTATGGAATCCAGGAACAGGAAAGTATGCAGGCTTGTATTATGTTGAGACTCGATTTCCTTTTTGGTGTATTCGATCGAATCATTGGGTCAAATTTCTTTTCGAATTTCGAAAACCTGTGTTTAATTAATTATTCGAGGGAAACGCAATACAAATGTAATTTCATATATTATGCAAAGGTACTATAACTGAAATTGAAAAATCAGGAAAAATGTCGGATGCACATGTTTCACATAAGGATTCGTTCCCTTTCCACAAAAACGACTCGTATTGTAGTTTTCTTTTCACGCTCCGATTATCGGCCACGGAGCAACATAAAGAACTATAAATGTTTAAGCTGACATTTACTTCAAAATGGCACAAGCCACTGGAATGCGAAGGTGGCCAGCCCCGGCCCAGGACGATGTTTTATGACTGTATCCTTCTGCTAGGATATCATTTGGAACGCATTTCACAAATACGTCTTCTACCAGCATGACCGCCGCCCAGCATGAGCACGGGCTACAAACGACGACTAGACACTTACACATAAACCGCACAGGAAACGTTAACTATCGGCCCCGTTCGAAATGGCTTTTGACAGTTCATCGTCGTTATCGTGAGCGCTCCCACTAGCAACATTCGCGTAAGCGGAATAACGAGCGTTACGAAAGCGGCCCGGGACATTATGTTCGCCCTTCATACGAACGCGAACCGCTTTTCTCCCCCGGCAGGCGAAGAGGAGCCGAGCAGGGAAAGCATGTTCAGTGGTCCCTCCGGGACGGCCCTTGTAATAATGTTCCAATTTTCTCGGACAATAAAAAGCTCATTTCAGCGAATTGTTCTGTCCGCGCTCCCGTGTGAGCCCTCGCTGAGTGTGCCCCCCACAAACAGTGATCCCAGAAACGGCGGGATACCCCGAGGAAATTCCAAACTCCATCCATCCATCCGGGAAGCGGCCTCCCGGGGAAAGGCAACATTTCGTCCCGTCCCTTCGCTTACGTACGTTACATCGTTCGGACCGGGATCACGGGACGCCGATGACGATACTCGCACACACGTGTACACGTTTGATAATGAATAATTAATCGCATGCGAAACCGAGCGAGGCCCGTCGGACCGGCTTCTTCCTCCTCTCGAGAGGTCGAGTGCAATAAATCGCCCACTTATCCCACCCCTTTCGGCTTCATCCGATAGCGGGCCGTTTTTCACTCCCAGCAGCCTTTGTGCTCCCAAATCGCCCTCCGGGCCTTCGCCCGTCCCCCCGGCCGCGATGAGTAATGACATTCCCGATCGGCTCGGGGACCGCGCGGGTTTGAAGAGATTTAATCGGCAGTGCAATCAATTTATTTTCCGCGATTTTTCCCCTTTAAAATACGCGCAGTTTTTACAACTGTTATTCATCGGAAATTGAATTCGACAAATGCCTACTTTGATGATGAGCATTTCTTTGAAATTGAAGCCGTTCCACAGAAGCACGAAATGAAATGTTCCACCGCGCGAATCAGTGTCCAAAAGTCCAAAGATGACAGATTTCTGCCGAACCGGGCGAACCGGAAAAGTCGAAGGATTCGATTACGTTCGCCCTTACATACGCCAGTCGGAACCGCGGCACGTCTACTGCATCCATCAAGGGGCTTAATTGGAGAGACAAAGTGGCTTGAGGATTGATATTTTATTACGTCTCGTTGTGCTGATAATCCTTCCCGAGCAGAGAAACAAAACAGAAAAAAAAAAACACGGCGCAACCACAGCAATCCTGCAGTGTCCTGGTAGGCGCCGGTCCGACATGATAGGACGCAGTACGGCGCTTCCGTTTGGGTACGGAGTACGGGCCTTCCGATTCAATTATCTTGCCGAATAGATATGGATTACCGCAAATCTTGATATATCACCTTGGTTTCGCTCCGGAGTCATCGGCATCGTGCCGTTCGCTACGGGTTGGATTTTTGGGCCGGAACGCAGGACATGGCACGCCCAGGATTCACGTTTCCGATGGAGCTTCAGCAAAAATCAGCAACATCATCATTACTGTCGTTAGGCTCGATGGAGTCGGTCCTTAGAGACCTCGGTGAATCCGCCAGTTATCATGCAGCTGATCATAAAATGACCACCTGGAGCGCTAATATGATATTTTCCAATTGAGTGAGTCATGATCGAAGCCAATATGTAATACTGTTCATTTTAAAACTCAAAATACTTCATAATGGACTTGAAATCTTTAACGGTTCAAATCGTGTCCAAGTCTTCTCCCAAAAAGTGTTAAAATTGTTCAGCAGTTATCATATTACAGTTTATGAAAGTATTGTGGGATCATTTCAGTGTAAAGTAGATAATAATATTACCCAGTTAATAATAGCGTCTTTTGTTTAAAATCATTCATTCATCATTGATTATCCATTGTTCATTTCATACAACAATTTAAATGTGTTAAAGCTTACCAATGTATTAAAAGAAGCTGATTCCACGAGTCGCCTAAAATAAATGAATAGCATTTCGGTTGCAGAACCTATCAAACTTGTGCTCCTGTTCTTCTTTCCCCTTTTGTTGAATTTCCCCTTATTTTCTAATGCAGACCGTGTCAATTTTTACACTATATAAAATAGCCGCAACTGTCCATCAACGACGTGCCGACCGACTGGACGCTACTTTTTCTGCCATATTTTAATCCACTCGAAATGCGGAAAAACACGGGGCAGCATGGTGGAACATGGAACGATAGGACAAAACCCTGTGCTGATCAACGATAAACCTACTGAGAAAAAAAACTCTCTTCCACAAAAAGTCAAACACATACAAAAAAACAAACTCAAACGACGTGTTAAATGGTCTCACCTCCCACTCGCCCACTCGCCACAATTTCCCGACGCGTGTGCGCCCCTTCGACTGGAAGATTGTTTTGGGTAAATTCGATTTTTGGCTGACCCGCCTTGAAAAAAAAATAAACCGTCGAGGCACATCGCTTGTATGTTCCGCACGGTTTTTCATCCGATCTGCTTCGCGCGAGCCTTGCTCCACCGGAAAATGATCTCGGCCCCACGCGCCAGGCCCGGTCTATTATTATTCCCGAGGGTTGATTGTGTGTGTGTGTGTGTGTGGGTGTGGGGGTTCAAAAAGAAGGAAGAAAGAAAAAACGGACCCCGGGAAAGCGTCGACTCCGGGAAAAAACCTCTATTGCTGTCCCCTAATCACTAATTGAAATGAAAAATATCCACCGCGCCGCCTCCGTGGAACCAGGGCACCAGGGTTCGTGCGCTCGCCATACCAGGAAGGGATCCCGCAATTCGCGGTCCATTTTCAAGTGGTCTTCTTTGTCGTCACCTGCATAAAGTGGAGCAAAACACACGGATCCCCCCTTCAAAACAATACGGTGATTATCGGTCTAGCGTATCCTTACAACGAGTTCCGCGGAGCGGAGCGGACGGGAAGGTGTCGCTGGTGTTTTGGCCATCGGATGGGAAATTGCGTCCCGCCAGACACGGAAGCGGGAGATCGTTATCGAGTCGCTCGGCCGCCGTTTGTCGCTCCAGCGGTCGTTTACTATAGCTGGGACTTCCATCTCGCAGGGGGCTTTCCCAGTTGGGGCGACTGGATGAGGTCATCCAATTTGTTTTTTGCCAGTGGAAGAAAGGAAAACCCCAACCACCCTGGTAGCTCCTTTTGTGCGCTCCCTTCAAAAGCACTCCGAGGTTTAGCTTGGAACGAGAGACAGAGAGAGAGAGAGAGAGAGAAAAAGATATCCAGATCTAGATCTGACGAACCTACACCCGGGGCCGCTATTTATCCTGCACCGGATCCCTCCGTCCCTCGCACCGAGAACCAGCGCAATAATTTATCTGAATTAAACCAATATTTAGCGGAGCCGTTTAACGACGGTCAATCATGAACGCTGTGCCGTCGAGGGAGTTCGCGCCGGAGCTCCCATTTACGCAGCTCCATCTTCGTGCCGGGTGGACATAAGCAGATACGCACCCTACTATCGGCTGACTGGGTGTCGTAATTTCAACGTTTCCATCCACTCGGTAACTGGCCCAGTGAAAACAGGAGAAAGAAAACCACACACCGAACCGAACCACAACAGCCTCAAAGCCTGGAGATGGTGCAGAGCCGACGACATGTTTTATGAATACCCAATTGCAAGCCGTCCGGCGGCCGCAAGCGCCCCACCAAGACCCGCCAGTGAAGGTCGTCAAAAAATTCCATTAAAATCTCGCATTCGCTCGTAACCTTGTCGGTGGCAGTAGAAGGGCTCGGGCCGAACGCTCGAAACTCTTTTACCGCCCCTGCTGGAGTTGGCGAAGATGACCCGTTTCGGGTGCCGACGGTCTTTATGCCACCACCGCCGTTATCTCCGTGCAGGCGCGTTCGGTATCAAAGTCGACTCGACGTCCTCGACGTCCCTGACACCTTCAACGACTCCTGCTACAGCAGGCACACATACACACACACACACCATGGACCAAAAAAGCATCATGCCCGGGACGTATACAGAACTCCCTTTTCAACCGTGAACTCATTTCACAGACTTTGATGAGCTTACGGGGGGCCGAGATTCGCCACCCGCTCGCTCGTATGACAACTTCTGGTACATTATTTAGCAGTTCATTGTACACACATCCCTTCAGCTCGTCGCTGTCGGCTTTGGGCCGGTCGCTGCCCGCGCCATGGACGGAGTCCTGCCAATGAGCCGAGCTGAGTGTGTCTGTGTATGAAATAAAGAAACACGTCTCCTGCTGTCACATTTCGGGGTGGTAGCGTTTGTCAGTGCTTGTGTGACTGCGTACGACCGTCCTCTACACCCCCCGTCCGCCCCCCGGGACGCCTTCGGTCGCCGGCGGAAAAACCGGACCGTGACAAAGGGACACCCAAACATTCATTTTGCCAGCTTGTTTTGCCAAACGGACAATGTGTCAACCAGAAAAAGCCCCGCCCCGACCACTGATCCGCCCCGGTGTGTCGTCTTCGCCCGCACGCTGGTCGGTTCTCTTCTGCTGCTCGTAAATGAAACGTTCGTCCCTCGGACAAGATGAATGGGTCGGTAGGTGTTTGCACTTAACGCGATATGGTCAACAAATGGCCATCGGTGTAGTCTATGTTGGGCCAGTCTGAGCCAGAACTTGGAACCCACAGTTTCCGACATCATCCGTTGCTGGGAGGATGAGTGGGAAGCCGGTCCACTCCATAGGGCCAGCGGACGCCGGGCCGGTCGTCGGGGCGTGCGACAGATCTGGGACACTTTTTGTTTGGCCACGCTCGTGTGTGTAATCGGCGGCATCTGTTGCAGTGGCAGCAGCGACGGCAGCAGCAGTCAGGGACCATATTTTACCCTGGCCAGGCTGGCCGTGACAGTGACGATAACGATGTTCACCGATGCTACTGATACGGGGATGCCGACGACACTGCTAGTGATGATGATAGATCTTCCGGCGGGCTCTCGCATCCATCCTGTAAGGGAAACTCCTGATACGGATGAGTTCTGGTGTCCGTGATTTGTTCCATTGGAAAGATGCAACAAAGTCTTATCGGCAGCAGAAGACGCAGTAAGCTTTTAAGAATTTGTTAGCGAACATGCCCAAGAGGTTCTCGTATCCGCTCATCTATCGGCACGGGGCAATGAAAAGGCGAGGAAATTATTTGACCAGATTCTTCACAACAGTACTTTATTAACAAGCATCCATCAATTCATTTTTCTATTGTCAAGTATCCAGATTTAGATGCAAAGAGCTCTATTTTGGGAAGTTTGATCATGTCTTATGCGGTGATGTGTATGATAAGGTTCATAATCTATAAATTCATCAAAACTGCCACATTTGTCAATTACCATGGAAAAAAGGGAACAGTTTTGGGACCGTCTACTCTCTCTGTGTCTCGTTTCCCCTCCCTGACCACTACAATTACTGCTCTGCTTTTCCATTTGACATAATTTGTGTGAAAATAAAACCCTTTTCCCAACAGTCATTCCCACCGAGTTTTTAAATGCTGATAAACATTAAGCATCCCTTCCGCCCCTGAATGTATGCAACACGCCGACCATTTTGTCATCATTCAATTCGAAGGGAAACGGTGAAAAACAACGTGTTACAGCCATTTTTAAGGGCTTTTACACGAAGCGACACCCTTACTGAATCCTATCATAATAGTGCAATTTTAATCGAGTTCATACTCTGCTCGTCTTTTTCGTTTAAAAAATATTAAATCAACATCACTGTATCACACGACAAAAAAAAGCAAACATACAAGAACACAGGAAGGAAAACACCGTCACCGTCAGAAGGAAAAAACACCTTAAATGAATTTACGATCGGACTTATTTGACCAGCGCCACACGGGGCGCAAACGCCGTTTCCGTGGAGCCGTTCCGGAGCAGCAAAGCTATCATTTTCAGCACTTCTAAGGAATCATAAAAAATATATATCGTTTCACGCCAAAACCGAAATCGAGGTCAGAGGACCGCCGTGAACAATAATTTGATTTTTATGCTACCCACGTCAGGAGTTCCCGCCGCCCCC
>JAOEFI010000007.1:10849772-10878131 GCA_034621735.1 Anopheles plumbeus | reverse complement strand
GCATTCGGGTTACGTGCGCACCAGCGAGCAGAGGGTGGACCGACCCATCGCGTGTTCCATGTCCAGAGCAAAACATTTTATGAACGGGAACTTCTTCTGGTTTTTCGATGCCGACAGATGCTGCGTTTAAAATAAGTAGTAGTGCATTAATCACAGCACAGCTGCGGCTAAAGGATAGTGGTTTAGTGCTAATCGTGCGATGGACAAAACCGTTCTTATATTTTCAGCAAAACAAACATTCATTCGACATCGAAATCATCTGCTATTCTTCGATGTATGGTCCTTTCTATTGCCGGGGCGTCTGCTATTGTTTTAATAATGTTTTCAACACATTATGGAGAATCTAGAACGTGCCGTCTTATGGCCTCGCATAAATCCCTTCAGCACAATGCTTCGGTTTTCTGTAGACTCTTTTTACTTCGTCCCAGTTTACGAATTCCCTGAAAGCATACAATACAAATTTTCAAACAATTTTCGTTCCAGTTCAATTCATTTTCAAAACGTTTCTCTTATTCCTCCGTGCAAACTTTCCTAGGGCGGAAACCGATGGCTCGGAAACCATTTTCGTTGTGTTAATGAATTAAAGAGTTTCGCGACATGAACACAACGTTAAATAAATGCAACTGTTGAAGTGCAGTTTGTAGCTGCCACGACGATCGGAAAACGATTTGAAATGAACTCAAATACATATTTTGTTTGCTTTACGAATTAATTCTACTATTGTAATTCAAAATGTAACATTTTTCGACACAACCCCCAACCGGTACGATTTTTCGCTGGAAACTTTTCCCACCTGCACAACAATGTGACGCGTTTTCCGCTGCAAAACGGTAGTTGTTCATCTGTCAGTTTACTACTTTTTGTTGGCATATCATGGCGAACGCATGACGGGTTTGGTGGGGAGGTGGGGAGGGGGGGCAAAGCGGGTTCTGCACACCGGCAGAAACATAGCAAACAACCGGCGGCATTACAAACGTTACATTTTGGCGAGCAAACATCCACCCACCACCCCTAATGCACTATAATGCATTGTTTGCCCTTCGAACACGAAACAAACTGCACGAAATAGTGAACTGCGTAGCAAAATCGCAAAAGCTGCCTGATGCGCTGCGATCCCGGCCTCCTCGGCGCCGTTCCATTACTTTCGATTTATTTTCCCTCTTTTCCACGCGCGCTTTCTGTCCCTCTCGCGGTTTTCGGTTCACTTTTCGCCCGCCAGCAGTGCCGGCCATTTGCGCGAAATTAGCAATCCTATTTTCATTTTTGCACATCCTTCGGCCATACTTGTCGGGCTGCAGGCGGTTTCGTTCGCAGAATGCGCCGAGACGACGACGGAGGTCCACTCCCGGAGAGGAAAACTCCAGGCAACGGAAGTACGACTGGATGGACGGCCCAACGGACCGACGGGCCGATGCCAAAGAAAGACGCAGTGTATTGTGGTCTGTGAGGGCATTTTTTCTTCTCTCATACAAATTCCGTTTTTTGCCGCAAGGACGACATGAAAGAGAGATGATTTTAAATTAAGTTTTAAATTCATTTGCCAAACGGCGAAATGATTCTTCACCGCACGAGTCGACCGAAGATTGCATTTTTCTTCTCCACTTCGCTCCCTCTCTCTCTTTTTCTCTCTTGCTTTTCAGTGCCGCTGGTATTTTTTCTTCCTCTTCGTCAAGACAATACAAAGAGAACGAAACTGAGAGAGGGAGAGAGGGAAAACGAGATGGGGGTCTCAGTATGGCGCGACATCATGAAATTCGGGAACTGGTGGAGCAGCATACACTTGATTTTTTATGTTAACGTAATGTCTTTCCCACTCATTATCGGATCCCACGAAATTCGCACCGCGCCGCCCGTACGGCGACGAACCTCGTTCCCTTTTTCCCAGGTTTTTCCCTGTCGGCAAGTTTATTGGCACTCGCTGCGAAACTGTTCCTAATGAGCAGATGGCTTACACCGACGCCGGGCACGGGACCCACTGCGGGCTACGCTGTGAAAAGACAAAGGCAAAGTGCATTTTAATTCGCTCATTAACATTAAACTATTCAATTATACATTTGCAACGATGATGTATGCTAATGGTGAAAGTTGAATCAAATTTGCGAGGCAGTAGATTGAGTTAGGTTTTTCGGGGCGCCATGCCTCACGCCGGGCGGCCTTGTCCTTTTGCGAGCAAGTGTTCGGGCAAGGATGGGAAAATGTAAAATTGGCCTAAATAGTGACGGGAAAAGGAGCCAGGCGAAATGCAGATGAAGATAATTGTAATACCGAATGTAATAACACTTGAGGCAGGCCTCAGAATTCGCATGCGTTTTTACTTGATTATGTAAGCGGACTTTTGATAGATGAATGTTCAACTTGGGAAAATAGCTATTAAACCACATGGGATTCATTCCACCCTTAAACAATGTATAATTGATCGATATTTTATAAATGAAATTATACAACAGAATATCAAAGAATAGCCAAAAAAGACTTGGCACAACTTTTGTAACGTCAAATAAAAATTTTGCCAAACATTCTGGAGCCATTTTATAAGATTGAGATATTGTTTTTGCATAACGTTTGCAATTCTATTTTAAAGCTTTCGTGAAATTGTGCTTTCATTTTTATTTCCCGTCAATGTCCCTTTTCATTGCCAGGCAGTAAAAAGTCGTCGCGCGTATCGAGGCACGGTCTGCACAATTTCCTTTCTGCTAATTTACGTTTGATTCAATCCGTTTAACGTCTACATCCTGGAACGGAGTCCCTGGAAGTCCCCGAAGCCATCCCGGGCACCGTTCAACAGCCGCACGGATGCATGGATAACGAGCCGAACACATGAATGATCAATATTCGTTTCAACTTTAACAGTATTAAAATTGACTTTTTAAGCGCCCCAAAGTTTCCCGTTTTATCTACGACACGTTCTCGGTACCAGAGCTTCTTAGCCCTGCTTGGTGCCATCATTTATGTCTAAAGCCCCTCCGGGCTCGGGCCTAACGTGGATATCGATATCCGAAACTTCTCCGAAAGCCAGCCATAAGCTCGCCTAAGGACAAGGGACGCCCTTGAATGCGGCGCTGTTGTCATTCGGGTCCCATCTCTCCCGAGCTCTTTGCGCTGGTTTTCCCGTTTTTTTTTTCTTTCCCCCGTCTGGTAGGTCGTACATCCAAACAAAAACGGGCAAGCTCGAACGAATGTGGAGTTTCTGTTGGTGGGATATGTTTTCCCATCTTGCCTGCTATTTGCGATCGATGCGCGGAAAGGCGAATTTTTACGCCTCACGATGAAAATGCACAATGGCTAGACGTAGACTAATAACTGGGTCACATTTTGTTAGAGAAAATGAATTTCAAAACAGTTGTACTGAATTGAATATTCGAAAGTGTGTATGAAATAGTTGAAATATTAATTCATTTTCAAATCATGTCAAACAAAAACAGCTTTTGGATATAAAGATTCAGTGATAAAATAAAAGGAATCATTCTCCAGATTTTTCCAGAGTTAATAAATTCACTACATAAAAGGATTTGTAGATGTTGTTGATGTTGTAACTTTTACAAAGAATAAAAGGTATCTTGACCACAAACCGAAAGCAAACGAGTTTGAAACAAATGTCCCCCGGCTTTTCCGGGACCGTTGCACTGTATGACCCTTCGGTTCTTACGCAGTCTTTCTTACGCGTTTCTTTCTCTTTCTATCCGTTTTTCCCATCTTTCAGGCCGGAACATCCTGCTGTGGCGCCGAGGGAGCGCCGTCGTAACGGCGGCCAATCTGATCATTACCCGCGACACGCGGTTCAAGCTGCTCGAGGGCTACAGCTTGCAGATCAAGAACGTGCGCCCGCAGGACGCCGGGGATTACAATTGCCAAATCGGTGACCACGACAACCGGGACCTGGTGCACACGGTCGAGATCCTCGTGCCGCCGTCGGTCCGCTCGAACCCGGAAACTGGCCACGTCACCGTGCGGAAGGGCGGCACGGCCACCCTCGAGTGCAAGGCCTCCGGTAATCCCGTGCCGAGCATCAGCTGGACGAGAAAGGTACGCCAGAGGGCCTCCGAACGGTGCTCCGAATTTTGACGGAAAATCACTCTTTCTTCTCTTTCTCACCGCAATTCTTCCCTCTTTTTTTTTCCTTCGCTTCGTTGGTCCCTCGTCCCGGATTTGATTGTCACCCCTCGCCCGCGGCCCGGCCAGGACGCGATGCACGGCTCGCCGCATCTCTCCGAGGGCCCCACCCTGACGCTGGAGAACGTCAACCGGCAGGACAGTGGAACGTACCGGTGCTACGCGGACAACGGCATCCGGGAGCCGGTCTTCGTCGACATGCAGCTGATTGTGCTCTGTGAGTAATTGATTCGGCCCCGGCGACATTCGCAGCAGTCGCCCAACAAACTCTATTCCGATTGCGCCGGAAGCAATCAGTCACTAATTGTGAAATGATTCGACAAAACACAGTCCGCAGTGGGTCCGGCTGTTTTCGGGGCTCGGCCCTTCGGTGCCATCGCCGATGAAGTTCTGGCGTCCGTTCGTTCGGCTACGGGTTCCCAATCCCCTCGGTCGCCAAATCCCCCTTTTCGAGCCCTGCCCGGGTTGGGGCCGGATTCGAATTCGATTAAAAATAGATTTCTCGATTATTCTCGTTTTGCGGGGACACCAGTCGGCCGCTGACCACCGATGCCCATGGCGAAGGTTGGAGCGCCATTTTTCATTTTAATTGTTCCATGATATGGGTTTAATTTTGATTAGAAATGTTTCATATTGCACCGGCAGCAATTTAACTACCGTTCCGCATCGTTTCCGTTTAATTGTTCTTTCTCAATGATGTGCCTCAGTTCCAGCTTTCCAACTACATTCCGGAGAATGATATTTTCCACCGTAAAAAAACCAACTTCATTATTAGTTTAGTGTACGTTTCCCTTATAAAAAAAACTTTAACTCAATTATAAATTTCGTTAGTAGGGATATCTTTTTTAATTGTATTGTAAACACAGCTTATGATTCATTCCTTAAATTCTTTCTGTCAAATTCGAAATACAGTTATCGGTTTCTATTGTTTCTTCATGTAATTTTCATTGTTTTAAAAAATTTTAATTTATCGTTATTGAAAATGGATTTTTCATCTTTTTATGCCTCCGAACGCGAGAACTGTGTCAGTGATTCAAATGAACAATTTTTCTCTTTATGGTTATGGATTTGTCTCATACACTGAATGTTCTCTACAAATGGAGTTCCACCGGTGAAAAATACTTCCCCGATGATGATTTGGTATTTTGATCAGGAAAAACATTTCCACATTAGTATATAAAAGAACTCCTTTGCTCAGCAATCATCCGGCAGCAAATTCCACGAAAAGCTCCTTTCGCAAGCCGGTGAATCTCACGTTTTCATCGTACGCTCGAAAGCGTTCCCAAACGAGCGGAATGATCATAATAATCGTATCATGGCTGCACTCATGCTAATCGCATTAGTGGAACCTTCCAGCCGGCGGAAGATGTATCAACGAACCACACACGGACGAACAAAGAAACAATACCCGGCCTCGGCCCGGCCGTATGTCTAACAACCGGTTGAGCAGAATGGGAATGTGCGCGCTCCTTCCCGGAACGCCGAAAGAAGAGTGAAATTCCGGAGCGGCGCAGAGTTTGATGGATTAAACTGTTCTCGTTTGATAAATTTTGTTTTCCTCCCATTTTCCGTTCCACTTTTCCGCCGGCCCCGCCATTCCTGCTGCCTCTCCTCCTTGACCGATGGCGCTCCAGCTCCGCCGGAAATCACAGTCGAAAAATCGTGGGTCCACGCCGGCGAAGGATACGAGGCCCAGCTCGTCTGCACCGTACACGGAGATGCTAATCCTGAGGTAAGTCCAAGCTAAACTGAAACCCTTCAAATATGCCCGCGCACACAGAGGCACACACTCTCCCAAGGAGGTCAAGGGGGTAACCCATCCCACACACACAAACACACACACACACCCACGTGCGCATTCTCACACACTATTTTGCGTGTCGGACACGGTTGAATGGTCTCGAAAAAATACATTTTTTCCGCATTTGACGATCTCCCAGCTGGAATGTTGAGTTTTTCGTGGAAGGTTTGTTTTGTGAAGATGAAAGGACTCTATCAGAACGGCCTGCGGAACACAACTTCACTTCCGATCGATAAAGCGTATAGTTACGTTATATACAAGATTTGTATATCCACGTCCGTCTTTGTAGCATTCGTTACAATCAGCGGAAAACGTTCGATTCTTTGGATTGTGGAAATAACACCGAATTCGTCAAATTCATTAGATGAATAATTCCTACGCTAATGATGAAGGAATAATAACACGAAGTCGTGATACGTTGGCTTAATCGAAGCATGTCACCTGACAAGCTGCGTGGGTAGCTGGATGTCAGGATAGCTAAGCTGACTGACGTTGGATGGATCGATGGAAAGGTGTCATCCCACACACAGGTGACATCCGCAATGATTTCCTACAATTAAAGGTAGAAAAGGTGGTCGTACGAATGAAAGTTCCTGCCAGTCGAAACCTCACGCTAGTTGTCCCAGCATCAATTTTCAAAGTTATTTATAATTCATTAAGCTCAAGAGGAGAAAACGTCCATACCCTGTTGCACAGCCAAATCAATTAAATAAAGAGTATTCGTCCCAAAAAAAAAACAAGGTAAAAAGACCAGCATGTAATATAAAAAACACGCTGGAAAAACATCTCGTTGCATCTAGCGTGCGACTTCTTCCGGGTATATAGTTCTAGTAAAGTTCTAGCGCCGCTGCTGCATAATGCATCCGGTGGAAAACAGCGCTGAAAAATGAAACCAATAAATCAATCCATTTTCACTGCACCCGGTAATGATCGTGGCCCGGGAGGGGCGGTTCCTGTTGCCGCCAGCCAGCCCGTTAGCCAAAGGGCAGAGCGGCGAACGGCGAGGCTCCGTTGCAGTCGATGAAATTGCGCAGAGCTTCACTTCGGCATACATTACCCAACGTGGCAGGAGCCCTGGGCGGAACGTGTAGTTTTTGTAAGATTTCACCACCCCGTACACGATCGGGATGAAGTTTCACTCGTACTCGTGAGTGAAGCTACAAGAAATAACTTTGCCGAGTTCATGCCAATCAAGAGGTGGAAACCCAGGCACCGGCACACGCTTTAACTTCATTACGGAATATTTGTTTTCAAAACTGACATGTGTAGTTACGCCAAGCAATTTAAAGCAACCCGGAAGAGTTAAAGTAATCAACCGTTCCTGTTTCGGTACCATTTGTACATGCTCATTGATATGGAGAAGATTTCATGAGCATGAGCGTCAGTCCTGCTTTTTTCATCCATTTAATACACAAAAAAACAAATTGCGAAGCAATCACGAATCAATATTGGATTGGAAAGTTATAAGGTTTCCCCAGCGGGTTTTCCGACCAATTGGAAATGCTTTCCTAAGAAACACCAAAACATTATTTTGTGCGCTTGGCGGACGATACCGAACAGGACACATTGTTATTTTCTTCTATTGCGGTCATTTAGTTGATGGAAGAAGTGGGCACAAAACCCACTCCTCTTCTTCGAAGCAATCAATCGAAGAGGAACTATTTTGTTAGCCATTTCCCAGTGCTGCTGTGTGGTGAAGAACTGGCGTATTGTGCCAGTAGCGGAAGAGAAATCATTTCATCGATTTCCGAATAAAGTGCAGTGTTCGGTCAGGGAGTAGTAATAAGGCTTCACGTAGCATCGTTACCAGCGGTAGATGCATTACTCCCACTAACATCGGGATGGGAATTCGTTGCCGGCTTGCGTTTCTCAATTTTATTTCCGATACTTTTTCTAGGTTATGTGGTATCAGGACTCTTTCCTGCTGCACCCCAACGACCGGCGGACGATGGACACTCGCGGAGAGAAGCACTATCTAACAATAAGGAACGTTCGGTCGGCCGACTTTGGCAATTACAGGTAATGATACCCTTTTCACAGATCACATTTCTTCTGGATTAAAATCTTCCGTAACCTCGCATGCGGACGCAGCAGAAAGGCCCTTTGTGTGCTTCGATCTTTTATGACTACATTGTGAAAGGGAAATAATTTGTTATATGGTCTCCACCCGTAGCTGCGTGGCGGAAAACTCACTGGGACGCGCGAAGAAATACATCGAAGTGTCGGGGCGGCCCGGCCCGGCCCAGTTCCACTCGCCGATGTACAGCCGGTATCGGGAGATGTACAACCTTACATGGAGCATCGAATCATTCCCGCTGATAGAGGAAATAAGATTACTCTACAGAAAATTAATGGTGAGTAACTCCGACCGGGTTGGGGGAGGGGGTGGAAGGCGATGTGGGTGCATAAAGCATCGACACCATTTCCTTCGCCGACGGTGCTCGAGTTTCACTATGAGTTTTCACCTTTCGGGATCGTTCCACAACCACCGTCCTCCTTCACCTCAGTCATCGTCCACGCCTTTCGTGGCCACAACAGCAAAACAAAAAGAAAAGAACAGAAAACTTATCTCCCGTTACAAATATATTCCCCACCGTAACTATCACCTAAAACCTTCAAGATGCCGGTGCGCGATGGTATCCTTCACACAGCACCGTTGCAATGCTTCCATGGAAAGCATCATCCTGGTGCAGGAGTTGCTGGAGTTTCCCATCCCCCCTGTATCTAATTTATTACCGTACCCTCGGGCTGTGTGGGAGTGTAAACTATTTCATAGAAGGAACCAAGAAACCACCACGCACCCGGGTGGTCTATGCTTGAGTAATAATTGATATTTCAGCTCCCGCAGCGGATTCCCATACCAACTGCAGAATTTATGCTAGACGATGATGGTAGCACTCGTTTTTGTACAATATTTCGAGACCAAACCAAACTTCACACATATTCATATTGAAAAATGGACTATGATATTATTGTTCAATTACTTTTAAAAAAACACAAAGCTGACAACAGATGACAATCGACAATCCAGTGTGCCCTGAAATTGAAACGATCTGAAAGTAAAAGTCCAAAGGAAGGATCATGCAGCGCGATTGCATAACTTCAGGAGCTACAGGAATTATTTCCATTTGTTTACGTACAGGAAGCAAGAAGCTTCTTCTATGTTTCGTAATTCCTTCAAGTCAATTTCTAGATGATTTTCAAAAAAAAAAACAAATCCCCTTCATAACAAAGGCTCATTATCAGTTGATTGCATGCAGGAAAATGTGTGCAGCTAATTTTCTTAGGATCTGGCACAATGAACAAACTTATAAAGTAATAAGATACACGTGAAGAGAAGACCTGCTCGAGTAGACGGAATCCAATCTCCCATGTTCGTCTCGCACAATGTTTGATCGCTCCCGTGAGCATCCATGCTCCAGACAATCCTCTTTCATGCACCACCGAATTCACCACCGCTGCCAGGGAAGACATTCGAACCAAACAAAAGCATAATTATTTCCGCAGCACCGTGCGACTGATCCATTCATTCTCTCTGTCTACTTTTTTCCTGCGCAACTCTTCCACCCGAATGCACTTGATCAATGCGTGCGAAATGCAGATGAACGAGTCTTATCAACATCCGGGCAGATGGCACGACATCATCCTGAACCCACCGTCGACCCGATCCGAGTCCTTTCGGCACATCATGACGTACACCATCAAGGGGTTGGATCCGAACTCCGTCTACGAGACGATCGTGCAGGCGAAAAATCGCTACGGCTGGAACGAGGTAGGTGGCCCCATTCTGCCATTTGGCAAACAGAGAAAATGAAACATGCGGCAATCAGGCAATGGCTATTTAAATGTTTACTCTGTGGCCAGTGTTTTACCGTCCATGAGGGTCACAAGTGTCTGAGTGTGGAAGAGTGGCCTAACACGAGCCAAACTGTCGGCTGGTGTGATGTAATTATTCCACTTTTCAATTGACTTGTTACTTGACTCGGTTCAAGTATGCCATGTCGATGTACGAGTTGCATTTGCTGGACAGGTTAGACCAAACATCTACTTTCAACACTAAACATACCGCCGAATCATTTATCACATTATCCTGATTCATTTCGAATCGAAATGAAATAATAACGAAAAGTGTTTCTGATACTGAAATTACATTATTTTGGAAGCATTCCTTTCATTTATTCAGTGATAACGAATGTTGATGTTAAATAGAAGGTCCCCAAAATGCAACCGCGAAACCATTTCGAAACATTCAAATTCATCCAAATCACTTTTATGGGCAGTTTAGTGTTGAACGATCGGAAATAGCACACAATTAGTTCTGCCATTTTGTGCCCGGCAAGTTCTGTCGGTCAGAATGGTAGGAAAGAAAAATTCCCCAAACCCCCTCCCCCAATCCCCAATCGACTGGGCCTATCGTTGTGAATGGCCTATAACACGCTATCAGTTAATTACATCGCAAATAGACCATTTGAATTGTGCCTCATTATGATGGCAAAAATGAACATCAATTACACCGTCGAGCTCATCGACCACCGGGCCACCCCTCCACGCGGTGGCTCTTCACGCAGGGACGTTACAGGCACTGCAACTGCAATTCAATATTAGTAATCGAAAGCGGCAGTGGTAAAAGTATGCCGGCCATGGCCGGCGTGTGATCGTCGGGACTAGGTTGAGGTACACAGCGGGAAAAAATCGTACATTACCTCGGCTATGATGGAACATTTACGTTCATAAATTAAAAACACAAAAAAACACACGCTCCACGCATTCCACGCAGGGCACACAACGCCGGCTGGGTCGAGATAATTTACATAACATTTTTAATTACCTCATTCAGCGAAAATGTAAATTATCGCCACGGTTCCAAGCAACGTCCGCGCCATCCACATGCAGAGATCATACGAACCATCTTTTTTTGTTTTTTGTTGTCCCGTCCGATCGCTGCGTTTCCCAATTTGGCAACAATTTCCAACTGATAGGCTGATTAAAATTGATTGCACACTCGCGCTTCGACTAACGAGATTTTGTGGCACGACTGCAGAACCCGCTTGATGCTGTATATGTCAGGGCCGGGCCTGGCTTGAGTAGCATGAAACAAAGGCAGCAGCATTGGGTCACCAAAAAAAAAAAAAAAGGAAAATAGATTGCGAATTAACAAACAAACCAACAAACGGGGAGAACACACACACACAAAACCAGCGGCACAAAATAGAACAAAAATGTCCAGTTCATTTCATTCCGTTTTTCGCTCTCACTCATCTCAGTGTGCGCTCGCCTTTTGACTCTCTTTCGGATCCGATTATATTGTTATAGAGACTAAATGAACGGAATATGTGGGTGGGGGCCGGGGGAGAGGAGGGGGTGTGCCGGGAAAAGCCTGGGAAAATGTATAATGTTTTCCCGGTACGGGAGGAATGTGCTATCGGAACAATGATGCTGTTTAATTACGCACGCATACCAAGCGCGGATGGCACGGGATCCGCGCTGTCCGATTGCGACATTTCATTAAATTTCATTATCCTTTTCCGATGCGAATTTTTCCGCGAGTTTGTCGCTATCGGATGATGGCGGGACCCACGCACACACCCACACGCACACATGTGACATGTGAAAACTGATATGGTTCCCTTTGTTTCGTTTCAATTCAATTGTCCTTTTACATTATTTTTTTTCTTCTTCCAACCATCCATCTTAGGTCAGCGACATTTTCCAGTTCTACACGCTCAGCACCGACATGCCGAACGAGGACGTGGAGCAGACGCTCGGCTCGACGGCCTACGGGAACAACTACCGGGCGCTCAGTGGCGGCTCCTCGCTCGAAGGGCGCCTCCTCCCGGTGGCCCTCCTCCTGAGCATAGCGATGACCGTGCGGCGGTTGGTCGCAATGTAACGAGCTCGAGCTGTAATTCTACGCCACCTGGGCGGAGTGGGGGAGAGAAGCGTTCGACAGAAATGCAGCAGCATTCCCACAGAGCTTTTGTTTTCCCGATGAAGTCAGTGTTTTTAGTATTTTTTGTTTTTTACAGTTCAACCATACAGACCACCAGAAAATATTAGAGAACACAAAACACAAAACACTAGAACCGAGGACATGTAAACCATCCAACAAGATACCTGCCTCCGGGCCATAACGGAGTTACACGCAAGAACACTTCTCACGAACTTAAATGTATCGCTGCGGGGAAGGTTCCAGATTACCTATGAACAGTGAGTAGATAAGTGATTTAAAACAAGTCCTGTTTGAAGGAAAAACCGGCGAAGAATGAATTAAAGTGTCTATCGATGGAATGGATTACGTAGTAGCATACCCGAAACGAACGCAGAGATGCTGGTAAATAAGTAAATACCTAAGTAAGAGTGTAAGTAAGTTAAGAGAAAACCAGTACACGCTGCAAGGCGATTAATTGATAAGAAACTCAAAAAAAAAGAAGAAATTAAACCTGGAAACGATATACTATAGTTGAAGCCAAAGAGGACGAGTGAGGAGCAAACATTATTTACCATTACCTTCGCCGCAAGCTCCTTCTTTGCTGACTCTGAGTGCACCAGAATAATAAAACAGGAAGTAAACGTTTAGCAGATGGCATTAGGTATAAGGCTTAGTTTTTGTTTTAATAATTCCGTTTTGACGAAAAGTTTATAACTTTTGCAGCCTGTTTTTCCTTCTGTTCGTATACTTATAGTATAGATTTGGATTAAAAGCTAAAACGACGCATTGTATGAGTGTATCGGAATTCATCAACGTCCTTTTTTTTCCTTCATACTATTGTACCATTTCACACATACGCGCACGAGATAGAATATGTATCGATCGAAATTGTAAATCATATATGTTTACAGAAAATGTCCATTTGTTTTTTTACACAATAAATCTTGCTGATCGAAAAACAAACCGTCGATTCTTCTTCATGTTTGTATGCTGAATGTTTCAACACAATTAAAAAGAAACAAGTTCTTTACATGATGACATCCATTAATAATGTTGGTCATGTAAGTATGTAGGTGTTCTAAACATAGAGTTTACATCTATCTCTTCCTCTGGTAATTTATATAACATTTTAAAATGTATCATGTATTGAAACAATTCCTACCGCTTCTTGTATACACAAATGGCGAATGAAGGGGAATGGAAACAAAATGAAATGAAAGTAATATTTTACTTTATAATTTAATTTTATATTCACCTTTTTTTTGAACGAAGAATCACCTCTAACACATACACTTAACCTTCAAAAAATGTAGCGGATGATCAATTTCCCGAATGCGAACAAATGTTGCGATGAAACCAGACGATGCTAAACCGGAAACAGATCACTTATCTTTCTTTTTTTTCGGTGGAGGGTTTTCCGAGCGCCGACATCTTGACCGGCATCGAAACAAATCGTTCAAATTGACATCCAGCACGGCGAGGGCAAACAAAAAAACACGCGGACCAGCCACCGGAATGACTGTAGAAGCTTTTTCAGTAGCTTTTCCCATTCCCAGGCGTCTCTTTCTCCCATCACCCCCCGAACCGGCGAAAAATGGCGAACACGGTGCCGTGGTTGTTGGGGGGTTTCTCGGGAAACTGTGGGACTGTGGGAAAAAAAGAGGGGCACAAAACAAAACCCGCAGCGAACCAGCCGAACTCTAATGGATGGTTTTTCGCCTTTCGTCCGTGGCCAAATGGCAGAAACGTAAACACCGGGGTTCGGTGTGCGCTGGCAAAATGAGTTAAGTAAAAATGGAACACTAGCGAAATGAAATTTACCCATTCGCCATGTGTTCCGTGACGATGCCGGTTGAGGTTTTTCCTTTTTGTTTTTTTTTTTTTCGTTTATTTGATGCCCTTGCTGCTTCCTTTTTCGGGCTTTCCATTTCGGGATTTTTTTTTTGTCCCTACCACTCCTCAATGTCACTCTCCCGCCGGAGTTCGGTGTGCCGGTTGGGCGAAAAATACTTTCTGCTACAAGTATTGCACAAAAATGCGCACTCCACAGCACAACTACAGCCACCCGGGCGCTACTCGGTGCTCGTTAAGGATATGAAACTTATGAAAAACGCAGAAGAAAAATGGCACTTCACAAAGTGGGCGCTCTGCGAAGTGGAGAGAGTCCACTGGATGGCGGAAGCGTGCGGGAGCGCTAAATGAATTGCAAACGCCACACACACACACACAAACGGCCTTCGCACTCCCTTCCCGAGCCCTGAGCCAGAGCGTACGGATTTTAAATTAAACGTCAATGCTAGGCCAGCTGCCATTGGCAGTTCACCTGCGCGAACTGATTTCGCTTCACCAGGCCAGGCGTTAGGGCGCCCAAAATACCCGCACCCCGCAGTGGGCATGGCAACTCGCAGGGAGAAGGCAAACAGAGAGGAAGGGAAGGAAGGATCGGCCTCCACCAGCGCTGCAACACAGCGTGCACCTCGGCGGAGAGAATGCATAAACATGCCCCGTGTCAATAGCAGTTGTGGAAACTGCAGCGAGTGAAATGCGGACCGGGCTGGAATATTTACACATGAATGGATATTTTCACCATTTAGCCATTTTTATTTCGCTCTTTGAATAGGCTCCCGGTTGGCATAATTATGTTTCTTGTGTTTCACTTTTCACCGGGCAGGTTGGTAAGGGGGAGGGTGAGGGGGAAGGTGGGAGAACACAAACGTAACCTTTTTTTCCCTGTTTTTCATTCGCAACCTTCCTACGCATCGTCCGTAAATTGAATTGGAATGTACACTTTACACCGCACAGACTCCTCCCTGCGCGGAAGGGCAAAAGTGCAGCACACATTCATCAACATTATGCTGAAAAGCTGCTCCCCATTCAACCCTGGAAACCCTTACTATGAGAGTGTTTCACATAAACCGAGGCGACAAACCTCATTCCGAAAGGATTACAGATGATTCGAAATGTAATAAATGGGATATAATGTTGTGAAACTACGGTGAAAAGTTTTACAGAGTATTAATTAACATTGGCGTCTTGTGGAAGAACTCCCAACGTCTTCTGAGATTAGAATACGGTGACGAGTTTTTTCGATCGCTTCTGTAAATTTAGACCTGTCCGATTTTGAAATGTCCTGACAATCCTAATCTTAGGAGGGTGATCTTAAAACATAACAATTACGAAAGGATGGTTTTTTTTTTCAAGTTTTCATTCAAGGATAATTGTATAGAATTTTCATATACGCGGAGCGATAGCGGTCACTGCGTACTAAGACGCTACCTTGAACCGTTGCTATGCAACGTACAATTTCTCCTGCTATGTTCTATAGTTTCGATATCAAATATTTGTAGGGAAATTAGCCAAGAATTGTTGGCACACAATCTTGGAAAAGTTAACCTTCTAACCTAGGCTTTACAAAGATTTTCACATTAAAATGTCTGCTCTTTTAACTAGACCCACCGGCTTTTTGTTAAGCTAGCTACATATAACATAATGAAAAAAAAACTGTCTTTCTTTTTTTATGTTGCATCAACACATTCTTCGTTGATCTTCGCATTCCTTCGCGGTCGTAATGAAACCATCTCTCACAGCAGTCACGCAAGGTTAGGCATCAACAGCATATAGGTAGCAAGCGGGAAGCGGAAAACCCTCCATGATAAATAACTGTAGCCAAACTCTCCAAGCCCGTCTAACAAACATGCTTCATTTATCATCAGATGAACTTCGCGCTCTTCAAAAGAGGAGGAAAGAAGGAAAAGAAAAAAACCCCTGAAATATTGCGTCCCCGTCCAACGGGGCGAGCCCTTGGCTTCCCTATTCAAATGGGTCCCCTCAAACTGTCAGCCCGGTAACAAGCGAAGTCTCTCGTGCAGCCAAAAACGAACCGTACGCGGCTCCCGCGTTGACGAGGTAATCCCGGCCCGTAAGACGCCGCCAGTCCGAAAAGCGTGCGCCATCGCTTTACACCATCATTAATAACGACAGTTGCGGGGCGGGCGACATTTCATCGGCGCATCCTTTACACCACATACCCGGCTCGGTGACATCCATCCGTGCGCGCGGTGAGGTGCAGCCGAGGGTGTGGAATCCCTCATACCTACCGGTGCTATCCTCGACGTCCTCGACTAAGGATGTGAGCAAGTCCCGACAAGCGATCGATAAACATTTAGCGCAGTTATTTTTCGTTTTATTTTCGTTCGACATTCTGCTCCCCCCTCCGCCGCGTTTCTAAAAACCTGTCGTCGCATCATCGGAAAAGAAGTCATCCTAAAGGCAATACACGCCAATAGATTATGTTTGCACAGGGGGGCGGGTTTTCCCACAGCCGCAGCAGCAACAGCAGGCCACAGGGTTTCCCGGCCAACTTGGGCGGGTGGGAAACGAAAACAACCCAATCATCCGCTTGGCGACGCTACCCAATGACGTTTGCCGATATTTGCGTACCGTCGATCGGTGCTTCGATGAATTTTCCACCCCACCCTTCCTGACGCTCCGCCGCCCCCCGAAACCCTACCCCAGACGGAACGGGACGGAGCCAAATGCGCCTGCGGTGGGATTTGGTTAAGAAAATGTTTAAAAGGTTTTCCCTCGACGTTCGGGAAGTCGGAGTCGGGAAACTTTGAGGAAAAAGAGACATAATAAGGCACGGGAAGAAAAGAAGAAGAATAAAAACGCTCCACAGCGATAAGATACATTCGTGTATCCTTCCGCCCGGTGCTCAGGATACGTTCAGGGTTCTGATCGTTTACTTGTCAGTAGATTGACTTAGGCGTAACAACATCACTCATGGAAATCCAGCCATCCACTACAAAGGAGGGCCGGAAAACCCACACGAAAAGGGGTGGGGTGTGGTGGGAGGATGTGGAACGGGAGGAAGCAACCGAAAAAAAAACGAAAACCGGAAACCGTCCCCTGGAGCGCGAAGCAGTCGTCCTTAGCGCGTTTGTTGTGTTGTGTTATTTTTCCGCATTTCTCGGAATGCACGCGTATTTGCCGGAAGAAAATGTGTTCCATTCGCCATCATCAAACGACCGTTCGGTTTCCGGCGGCGGGTGGTACCTTGAGAAGCTGCGATCTCTTCTTTTTTTTCTTCTTCTCCCCGAGCCTCGTTATCTTGCCGGCAGATTAACGAACCTTTCTTCACTGTTTTGGGGTAAATCTATCAAACTTGGAGGAAAATTAAGCAAACAGCCACAATAAGTTTAAAAAAGTATCTTTGACGTACGCTGAGGTGACGTACACCCACAATAACGATCCAATTAAAGTTTCCGCAGGAAATCAATCCCATTTTTATGCCAAGCCATTAGTTAATTGAAACGAAAACAAACATCTGCGGGAGAATTTGACTGCAATAAGGAGTGCATTAAGGCAGGGATTTTTTGTTATTGAGTTTCTCCTGATTACAGAAATAAAATAGGATCGAATGTCGAGTTCCCGAGTAATATTGACAAACATGCTGGGATTCAATAATTGGCTAATTGGCCTGACCATTATGTTCATTTGTCTTAGTTCAACAACAAAACGGTTGTTTAAGATTGGGCTTTCAAATACCTTTGAATAGCCCTCAGTAAGCCCCTTCAACTTGAAGGAATATTCAACCTCAGACCATATGATGGTTCACAAAGTGAACAACTTTACATTGTGAATTAGAAAAGAACATGGAGTAAACAGCACACTTTCAGATCGCACCATTGTCTTAAACCTATCACTTAAGCCGTCGCCTAAAGATAGAGGGACTACTTAGAACAGTGTCGTGTAATTATCCCGAACGTTTGGTCAGTCCGAAACAGCAAAACTGCCCACAATTGTAGTAATTTCTTGCACACTTTCTTGCTCCACTTGAGCACGCTGAGTGGTTTTCCTCGTTCAACTCGTAACAAAGACTTCTAAAACCTCATCGCAGCTTTGTTGACCAGGACAATAGGCGGAATGAATCGACCGGAAGGAGGAAGACAACAAGGAGCCAGCTCTCGATGCGGCGAAGAATGCATCGAAAATCACAAACACCAACCCGACCCGTCCCGTCCCGTCCCCCCGCTGGTGAACTGAAAATGTCGAAAACTTTTCCATCCATCCAGCCATCCATCCACACCGAGCTGAAACAATTACAATTAATTGGTACTTTTAAATTCTAGTAATAGCAAATACATTTCCATCCCGACCGTCGTCCATCGGCATCCGTTCCATCCGTGTCCGCTATCCGGGCGCCGTCCGGGGAATAAGTGCATCCACCGCGCTAGGAAAAACGGCCACGGAAAAGCAGGAAATGGACCCACACAATGGTTCGCCCAGAGTGATGGCGGTGCAATAAGCCGGCATGGCGCAAACGGCGCGCTGCTAACGAACAGCATTTCGGTGGGGCAAGAGATGCAAATTATTCAATTAACTCTTAATTGCTCTTTGTAGTATGGCTTTGAAACTTTCCGTACCTTTCCGTACTCCCTTCCGCGGCGTGGCTCCTTTTTTCTTTTTACCCCTTTCCAATTCCATTCTCGGTTTGATTTCAATTGGTGCAATTCTTTTTCCAGCTGCACTTCGGCGCAGATTAAAAGTGTAATTTTCCCGGGTTTTGCTCGGCAAAGCGGAGGGAACCATCGAACGAATAGAATCCCGCATTGTACCAGGTAAAAGGACGAAATGAAACGAATCCTCCTACCGCCGGTGTTGACGTTGCGTCGATTTTTCTTCTTTTCTCCCGACCCAGCGGTAGGAATGTTGCACACACAAACATAGGAGTCCACTCGAGACCACCAGTTAGTCCATCACAATTGTGTTCAAGGGCTACTTCGATGCCAAAACCAAACACCCGTACATGGTCCACTGTGGCACGTGCCCGACCCACACGTTATCTGCGATTGTCGAGTTACATTTATTTCCCCATCCCCTTCTTGGCCACCCCGGGCACAGAACATAAAAGTCGCAAAGTGTGCAGGTGTTGGCCCGAGCCGCCCAAGACTGCAGACATCGATAGGTTTGTTCCCATCGTGAGGAGAAAACGATAACTGCAATAAATTTTTAATTTGCGATCCACCCCTAGTCGTTTTGCTCTTTCTCGCCCCGGAACCGAACTGCTGAAGGATCGATTTCCAGTTTACATTGCATTGGTGGAACGGTGGAAAGACAGAGTGTAAAAATACAACATAGTTCTACTGCCAACCGTTGAACAATTGCGATGTTTATGTTTATGTTTCGTTACTAAAAACTCGCACACCAAAGGTATTCCATTTAATTGTGGGATTATTTGTTCGTAAAATAAGTTTTAAATTTGTTTGAGTTTTCCGAACTACTACTTTGGATGCAATCAATTCCGCAGTTGATTGGTTTGAAATATTTTTTACCCATTTCAACGTCGGCTTCGTTCCCAATGTCCAGCCGGTCGAGGAACCACCAGGCAGCAAACTCCTGCTCCGTACGATCTGTTTTCCAACAGTTTATTACGGCCCAGGTACGTGTCTGCCACGGATCGAAAGTGTCTAATGCCTGGCGTCCCCCCCGTCACACGTTGCGCCACTCAGGTACCTTTCACACACACGGAGGAGACGGTCGAGAAAAAGAGGTGCTCACAAAGTGTACACAAATTCACCAACCATATGGCCGCAGCAAGGACGACCCGACCCGTTACGAGGAAAAAAAATAAAAGCCGCCGATAATTTTCACAAAAATGTTTCTTATCAATTCGAAACTGACAATATGTTAGCGCGCTGGTGGTAGGGTGAGCGGGGAGAGAAAAGTTGCAATTCTTTAAAACACACACACGCCGGGCATATTTTCTTTTACATTTTTTCTCTCTCTCTCTCTCTCTCCCTCCATCCCTTCGGCGGTGGAAAGTTAGTGTGTTTATTCACCCACAAGTAGCACTCGATACCCAGCGGGGTTCACGGTTTGCAATCTTCTCTCCGTTTCCGTGCTCCTGTTTCCTTCCCCCTTCCCCCCTTTCCTGCTTCTTTGTGGGCGATATTTTCCTCGGCAATTTCCACACCCTCCGGGCTGTGGCCTGAGCCACAATACACATGCCGGCACAAAACATTACATTTCGCCAAATGATGCTTTCGTTTAACGCCGATTCCGATGATTCAGCAAAGGAGATGATATAGGGAGAGAGAGAGAGAGAGAGAGAGAGATCAACAGAAAAAGAGAAAGAGAGAAAGATGGAAGAAACCATTACATAAATAAAAACCTTTCCACCAAAAACAACCGGGAGGGGCACATACGATACGCGGCCGGCGGCCTGAGGGAAAATCCGAGCATAAATTGAATGAAAGCAGAGATTGATTACTTTAGATAATGAGACGCAATTTTCTTTTTCATTTGCTGTAACGAATCGTCCCTCGCCCCTTCCGTCACACCCTCCAACGGGCCTACTTCTTCTGTTGCGAGACCGCATAATTCGTCCGCCGGTCCCGTTCGCTTACCGTACCCCGCTGGGGGCGCTTAACTTATTCCAATCCCGCTTATTTTCACCCTTGCCATTGTTCGGGCTCATTTAATTATCAAATCCAACGCACCCGTCCGGCTGTAGGTTCGAGCTGCTGCTGGAATCCGCCGGATCGCCGATAAGGCCGCCGGACGGTGCGTCAGTGCAGCAAAAGATTTTCCGATGAGTTTGTGTGTCCCCTTGTCCTCCATATATAAATCCACAAGGCGTTTGCGCCATTCACCGCACGGAGTGCCGAACATGGAAAAACGAATCACAGCTCCCACACCACGTCAGTGGGGGCGGTTAATCCCCCCCCCCCCCCCCCGTCCTCCGGAAACAGTGCACAGTGAACCGGGAATTAACACGTCAAATTGTCCAGTGAAACATTTATTTCCGCTCAACTGAATCGGGTTTCAATTTAAAAACCGGAGGCCACCGGTCGGCTTTGGTACGTTTTTATCCGCCCTCCGATCCGATTATGAGTGACAACTGCGCTGGAAGCTGCCAGGAAAGAGTGGTTGCAATTGGCAAATTAATTCTGACATTGTTGATGAAGTCATCGTGTCAGCGAGATGTTTGAGTGGTGGCCAAAATACGGACAGTGGAGATACGGGACATTTCGGCCCTCGTCAAGTGTTGACACAAAACAAGCCGAGAAATTAAAACGGTTTTATTCAGCAAAAGTCAGGAAGAAAACTGATAACGAATGAAGCAATAAGATAGACTGAATGTGGGCAGAGATACCTTCCTTGAGTGTGGAAAATCGTTGACCAAATGATTCATAAACTAACAAACGAAGCATGCCAACATGAGGAGTCGTTTACGTCAAGATTTTGTCGTTTAAATATTTAATCCTGTAAAATGAAAAATTTATTTAAAATAAATAATTGGTTTTTGGTAAGCCAGATAAATCTTATGTTATCAATCAGAGATTTATAGACTATATTTTGCAGGATACACTTCAATTCACAATTGTACTGAAACGGCGGAACACCTTGCACTGAATCCTTTTTTATAAGTCTATATTATTCCGTAGAAGCATGAGTCCCCTCGGCACCTTTAAATATTCGAGTAAATTTTCATGTTGACAATATTGAGGAAAGGAAAATTCCAGATTGCTTTACAACCATTAAAGCACCTGCGAATGTAAACACCAATGACATAAAAGACACACAAAACAATAATCGGTTCCGAAAAGGGGTTGAAAAATATGTAATATCCCCCACTGCAAGGGTTGAACGTGAGTTCGAAAGGCTTCAGCAGGCCCCGGAAAGAAAAAAACAAGACCCAAATAAAGATATCACAATACAGCACCAAGTCAATACCGGCCCAGAAGAGATTACTTACACACGACCCTCAGTACACCCCCTACCACCCTTAAAATGGTCGCCATGAAGCATGCAGTGCATCCGGTTTCGGGACGCCGAGAGAAAACGTTTTTCTTGGGGGCACATTCCTTCGTGTGAGAATGCTAAATATTTACCCAGCAACGTGCATTGTAGACACTTGGGGTACGACCACCGGTAAGAATTCCGTTACTGCCAGCTGCCGGAGGGGGGGGGGGGCTCTTCATGCAGGATCCGGTTCTCCAGGTTCCCACCGTACAGCCGCACACTGACCTAGAGTCAATAGGGTGGAGGCTTTTCCGAACGGAGCACAAACCGAATTGAATCCAATGGATCGGAAAATAAACCACTACACTTCTCCCGTGTGTAGGATATTGCCCTTCGCACCGGAAGTGCTCGTACCCGTCGTTTATCAACCCCAACTCGTTTCTTCCCGGCCGCCCGATCTGCTTCCCGTTCGGAATTTAGAAGGGGAATTTTCGGACGATTTACTAGCAGTGTTTACATAAGTATGAAGCATGTGTTGTTGTGGGTTGTGTGCGCCTGGGTGGAGGTTATTTGCATTTTTGCCGGTATGCACACAGCTGAGAGCCGCTCTCCAGCCCTTGAGATAGAAAAAAACAATGGTAAGGGGGGGAGTGCTGGGCGCACCGAGAGTTTATGCCGTGAGACGAAGTGGCCACCCGTTTTCCTTCCCTCGAATCCGGATCGGGCGATGAAGATAAAGAAAACTAACACACTTTTCACCTCCAGGTTCCACGGACTAGTAACTTTATCCCGGGGGTCGGAGCAGGAGCAGACGGAGTTGGCCCGCCGCCACACAGGGTGGTCTGCTAACTGGGGTGGATCCTTGCCGAGATCGACATCCCGGATAGGCAGGCGACAACCGAATCCGACCGTTCCGGGGGGGTACTGTGGAAGGAGCGGGGAGTCGGCGGGGTCTCAAAAGTTTCGAGAAAGGCACGACTCACCCCAAACAAGGATTCCATGCCAGCAAGTGGTGTTTTATTTTTTACGCAAGATTGAAAGCCCGGAACTCCGACCGTCGGGGACGTGGGCTTTCTTACGATGCTCAAAAGCAAAACAAACCCAAAAGCACAACAAAAAAAAGAACCTGAGTGAGCAAATATGTCCCGGCTGTAGAAAACGTCAAAGTTTTTATGGTTTTTTCATTTCGCCCCTCAACAAGGATATCCGGGTGAAAAGTTTTCCATCCCCTGCCGGGTGCCGAGCGGTGGGCCGCTGGACCGCTAACGAACACTTGTTCCTTCTATCGATAGGCGAGAGCGGCTGCGGCCGGAGTTTATAACCGACCACGGCTCGACCTAATGAATAACTGTGACAGGACACAATTAGTGGCTTTATCCCGAGACCCTGAGTCTGAGGAAGCGTCTGCTTCGGACGGCGTTGCCCGTGTGGGTGAGAGTTCCCGCCCAGCAGGGGTCCATGAAAGAGGCCATCAAGGCAAAAAAGGGCCCCCTCTAGTTTTACTGATCCTTTGCGAGTTTTTTTATGCCGTTGTTGACGACTGGATGGATGACAATCTCCTTAGCAGTATCGTTTCTTTTTTTTCCCCAAAAATTGATCGAAATAGGCTTTGATTTTTTTGGCATTTTTTATATTGGTTGAGTTCGACAAACTGTGTGACCGGTTGTTGGGACCTGCCCGTGGAATTGTGTGGTACAACCAAGATGATGTATCTATTTATTTACCCAATATAATTCGTTAGTCAAAAATTTCCCCAACCGCTCTAAGCTGAGATGATAGGGTGAAGCCGCTTCAATGTCCTCGATCAGCAATTGGATGAGGTTGACGAGCGATCGAAAGCGGCTGGAGCAGGAGGGTTATCAACAGGGCAAGATCACTCATGCTTGCCAGGTTACCTTGAGTAAATATTACAAGAAGCCATTCACGCCAAACGTCTGTAGCATCATTAAATATTATGATTTCTTGCTCGCGTACTCCTTCAATTCGACTAACCGTTTGCTATCAAGCGACCTCTAATGAATACAGTGTTTATCCAATTCGGGAACTCGATTTATAAACTATTCACAATTGGAGTGTCTGGTCTAAAATACAGGTTGTTACTTTATAACGAACACTGTAACGTTTAACACTATAGAAAAAGGTTTCTCGTGCTTTTGTTTTCATACAGACTGATGCAACATTGAAAACGATTCTCTGGACTGAAATAAATGGAAACTGAAAAAACAAACTAAATGCAACTGAAACCATCAATCACGGAACTCAACATTCCGAGACTATTTCTACGCCATTATTCGCCAAAACACCCGCTTCATGTGTCGAGGTATATTTTATTAATGCAACAATAGTGATTAAAATCATACTATGCTTATGTTTCGATGAATTTTCCAACCCCCCGTTATCACAGCATGAATTGTCGATCGTGGCGCGCGTGTGTTCGTCCACACAGAGTTCATTATTCATCGCTTGCCAACAGGAGCGACAGGATGAGCCCGGCGGGATGGACAAACACAGTCCTGTACTGGGAAAATGGCCCAACTATCACAAACACTTTCGGTGTCCGCACAGTCCTCGGCCGCAGGTTTTCCCATTTTCCAATGAGAAGCGTGCCATATGCTGTGCGCAATCCCTCCCCACGGGTGAGGAAGGGGGGTTTCCCTCCGACATTACATGCACATTACAAAATACCATACATTTCATGGTCGACGGAAAAACTGTGCCATTGTTTGTGCCTTTTTTCTTCCGCTTCAAACAAACGACAGCGACAGGCGTTTTGCAAACGTTTGCAGTAACAAGTAACGGGGAAACACACAGTTCGCGTTCCGTTTTTGCGTTTGCTTTTTCGCCAAACCTCAAATTAGAAATTCTGCAAAAATGTGCAAATTATGAACATTTATTGTGTTTCATTTTCACACCAAAAGCAGACAATCCACAAATGGACAATCGTGTGGGTCACTATGGTGGCCGCCAGCCACCAGTTTCACTGCCAAATACGTATCGGTACACATTGCCACGCCCGGTGCGATTTTCCGCTGACGCTGCCAATCTGCTCCCAGCCCCGTTCAGCCCGCCCGGCGGAACCGGCGGCATGCATAATACTGGTTGGCCGTTGGACGATAATAATCATATTACGCCCGCACGCTAAATGTAACCCGGGGCAGGAAAAACCACATCGCGATCGCTAACGCCACGGAGGAACTCGCGCGCGGATCGACTTTTTTTCCTCCACGACCGCCCATGGTTCGGTTTTCCCTTTTTTGTGTTGTTTCCCCTCTATGTGTGTGTGTTTCGTTCGCTTGAAAAAATAGATGTTTCATTGACACTATACTGTCCTCCTACCGTCCCTTGCAGCCCCCGCTCCGTTCGCTCACCTCACTGACACTAATGCGAAAAGTGTGGTGAAAAACGATCGGTTTTTCCCTCATTTCTTCGTTTGCACAAAACTCCCGCACAGTGGACAGGGAAATTACCCCGCAACAATATCCATATTAACATCAACAAAAACCCCACAGCACGGAAGAAGAAAAACAGAATACGCTCCGCCGGACGGGCCGGGCTAGGGCCCCATGAATGGAAATTCCGGAACAGTGCCGTAAAAAGCGAGTGTGCAGTAAATTGCGAGCATTAAAAACGCTGAAGCCTCGCACACCGAAACGCTGCAGAACGGGATGCTGCTGCTGCTGCTGCTGCTGGCGCTCCTCCGAATGAAACCGGCCGAGGGGGTGCCCCGGTGCGGTTGGTGACACTCATAAACTTAACAAATTTCCCACTCTTATCTTGCCACGCGCAAAAGGTGCTCCCATTTTCCTTTTTTTACTCGTTCGCGTTTTTCCCTGTTGCTGTGTCCCATCGTGTGGTGGAGCCGTGGCAACACTTACACCACGCACTACAGCGCCATCTGTGCGATGGCGTAGGAGTGGGGAGAAAAGCAAGTCCGGGGGAAAGGGGGGTGGTTCATGCTTTCACGTCGACGATGGCGACGAGGATGACGACCGGTTGCTACGACCGCCAAGTCAATACAAAGATTTACTGCCCGTTGGTTCCGGTGGTTTCAGTGTTCTGGCCATTCTCATCCTTTTTTTTTCTCTTAACTCCATTGTCCTTCCTACCACTGGCTCCAGCTGAATCGAAAGTATGCAAGAATGATGCGCGCTTACTATTCTTTCATGTGTCCCGGTCCCCTTTTTACTTTACGTTTTTCCCAGCGACATGCGATAGGACCCACGATCCTGTGTTTCGCCGGACCACAGCGACGACGACCACTAGCCGGTCCGGTTGCCCGGTGGATTTGTCTCGCTCTCTTTTTCTCTTTTTCTCTCTCTTTGTCCATACTCCGAACACGTTGTAAAACGTTGAAAATGCAGGAGTCATAAACTGTGTCGAAAATGGAGAATCAATCTCGCTGCACAACTATACAGGCGGTATCCAGGGAAACGCTGGGGGGGGACGTCTAAGCAGGCTGGAACCAGATACGAAGGGCCGGCGTTCCTCCATGGACGCAACGGGCAGCTACATACCCTTTTCCCATGCCTCACGAGATTTTCGCTTGCGCAGTGAAAAGAATGCACCATATCAGTATGCCGGGCGATGAAGTTGTGCATTTTATGTCGCTTTAACTTACTTCGGTCCGATCCAGCGGAGAACATCTTTCGCTTTCCATTTTTCCCTTCGCCAATACTGCCTTTTCTTGTCGGCTTTACTTTCTTGCACTGACTTCCACTAGCGGAAGAAGGTGAGTGTTTGTGAGTTTGAGAAGTGACTGGGTGCAGCAAAAGCGGGCCATGTGTAGGTGTGATAATACAACTAGAAGAAGAAACCCCATCATACAAGGCGCCCTTCTCACCCGTGCGTCAAAGCTGAGTTTGGAAAATTCACAAAATAAAAATCAGCAAACTTTTTCTTATACCGAAGGGCAAACAAAGGGTTTGCTTGAAGGCATGCTTAAAGTGTACAAACTCGTCGTATACTTGCTCCATTTCAGTGTGCCATGCCACTGCTACTTGGATTAACTTTTCCATATTCCATTTATCATATTTTTGTTTCTGTTACAAAACGTTACGACTTTTTACTACCACATAATTGAGATGTCGTTCGTTCAGGTATGGAACATGGGTATAGTGGACTCATTGATCCGTGGCAATGAGGAACAGATGATTTCTTGATGAATGTGAGAAAAATCTGAGCTTTCCTTTATTCCGTTTCAACTTTATTACGCAATCCGTTCCCATCGGTTAACATCCGAAGCAGGGGCACATTAATCAATCGGCCCGTTCCAGGAAGTGCCAAGTGTTCCCGACACCTTGCAAGGCAGAAATGGCGTACATTCCTCAACCAGTACCAGAAGCCTGGAGCACATCAATCTTACGTTCTCGCTGAAGCCTTTTACAGTTTTCCCACAACAGTAGTTTTTACGCGGGTGCCAGTAGTCAGTATTCCTCTACCAACCCAGTCACTTTTCCTGTATTCCTTATTGCAGTAAAGCATATGCGGGACGTGTCTGGGGAAATCAATCTACCGGTTTGGTGAAATGGAGGCGAGGAAAGAAATGGCACCTTTCTTTTCTTTTAGTTCGACGGTCCTGGAAAATTCCAGCAACCAGCAAATCGAACGAGGAAGATAAGGTTTGCTTGCAATAAAATAAAAACAATCAATTTGCATATCGCATTTGGTGCGGAAACGCTCCACGGCACAGCAGAGCCCCCTCCCGGGCCGGAACGATTGGGCCCCTTTGCCGTGCAAGACAAACGGGGTAAAACGGCGGGAAAAAACGCCTTCACAAAACTGCACTGCGTTCCTTGGCAAAACCATACCCACCGTTTTGCCTTCACGCCTTCGGCCAAAGATGAACTCCGGTGTGGCGTGCAACACTGGGTATAACAAATGGATTCGATATGGAATTGAAAAACAGCGCCCCCCGTCTTCGAATGGCCCTCTGGGAAAGGGTTGGCGTAGGTGGTGGTGTTATTTGTTGCGCGGGAAGGTTTTGTCACCCGGCGGCCAACACTACCGAAGCCACCGGCGCATCGCTGGGAACGCTGGCTGGGAAATGCTGCTTTGCGCCACCGACACCAAGACAAAGTGCACATGTAAATATCTTCAAATCAGAAGAAACCCGACCCAAGATGGGAGATACGGCAAACGGTGCCACAGCAGCAGCAGCAGTAGTACACCGTGCTCCACACCGACACGAATGGCATTATGCGTCCGAAAGCCGGCGGGTAGAACCGGGTGGTATTTCGAACGGGATTAAGCGACATGCCGATATGGTTCGGTCGGAGAGATTTTAGAGCGTCTTAAAGGATTCCGGCCACCCGGGATCCCTTCAGAACGGGACGGGCTCCAGGGCCACTTGCCGTTATTCCAAGAGCCGTGCTTTGTGGCCTTGTTAGGGATTGTGGACGCAAACAGTGAACACAGAAATAATGATGCTACTACGCTCCGGCACGGTCCGCACTATCGTAAATAGCATGGCAAAACAGGCAGCGCCATGCGCCAGCTCCCTACATTGTTGGGGGCTGTTTTGTTAAATGTAGAATCACATGCGGTCAAAGCTGTGCGACGAGATTTTATGGTTTTTCAAGAAATTGCACTTGATGTTTGAGTCTTTTTTATGCTGCAGATGTCCGATACAAACATTTGTGTCCTTCAAACGAATTTGAGGAGTTTTTAAAAACCAAACCAGTTTTTTAAACCTTTTCTATTTAATTTGCTAGCTTTCATTCTACTAGAAGAAGCGGCCAAAGTAAAGGGAGTAAGTAGTTTGTCAAACAACGTT
>JAOEFI010000007.1:10798053-10840289 GCA_034621735.1 Anopheles plumbeus | reverse complement strand
GCAGTGTTTGAGGAGTCTTACATTGTAAATGCGAACTTATCCGTGGAAAACTAAAACAACATTCTTCCCGTTTCTTCGCAGCGTCAGAATAGAAATTGACATTTTGCGCGATGTGACGTACATTCCGAGAGCTTGGAATCGAGGTACCCCCTAGCATTTGGATGGCAGCTTATTCGTACCAAGCAAGTAAACTGTTCGGTGTGTGTGTGAAAGCAAGCATAAACAAGAGGCGCTTGAGCAAAGTTAGTTTGATCGAGGAAATCAGCAGAAGCAAAAAAGGAAACATAATGGCAGATACCGTAGCAACTGAAGCTCCAGCTGCAGCAGCAGCCCCAGCCGTGGCCAAGTCTCCCAAGAAGCCGAAGGCGGCCGCAGGGCCCAAGAAGCCGAAGACGCCAGCGAGCCACCCTCCGGTGAACGAGATGGTGTTGGCAGCAGTGAAGGCGCTTGGCGAGCGCAACGGATCGTCGCTACAGGCGATCAAGAAGTACGTGGCAGCCAACTACAAGGCCGACGTGACCAAGCTAGCCACCTTCTTCAAGAAGGCCTTGAAGAGCGGCGTGGCCAGCGGCAAGCTGGTACAGACCAAGGGAACCGGAGCATCCGGCTCGTTCAAGCTGTCGGCCGCGGCCAAGAAGCCGACCGTAGAGAAAAAGAAGCCAGTGGCGCCGAAGAAGAAGTCGGCGACTGCTGCAGACAAGAAGAAGAAGGTCGTCGCCAAGAAGCCTGCGGGAGAGAAGAAGGCAAAGAAGGTGGTGGTGACCAAGAAGGCGGAGGCAGGTGCTGCCAAGAAACCGAAGGCAGCAGCGGCAGCCACCGCCAAGAAGCCGAAAGCAGCCGTCGTACTCAAGAAGCCCAAGACCGCCGAGGCCGCCAAGAAAGCAGCCAAGAAGCCAGCGGCTCCCAAGCAGAAATCCACGAAGCCCTCGAAGACCGCGCCTGCCAAACCAAAGGCTGCGAAACCCAAGAAGGCCGCAGCACCCGTCAAGAAAGCAGCAGCCCCGAAAAAAGCCCCAACCAAGAAGTAAACGGTATTGGGCGGGCAGCCTCGCGGTCGCCACAATTGTGTTCACCAACAAACAACAGTCCTTTTCAGGACTACAATGCTTCACACAAAGAGACATTTCATATTTCAACTCCTGATTGGGACAAAAATAACGTCGCTTCGTAGTTGTATGTGATGTTGTGCCATCATACCTGTACAAGGACATCTCAGCTTTCGTATGTCAGAAGTGTGAACCTGTGCATTTCAAATGCGAACGAACCGAGAATCGCTATTGCCGGTTATCCAGATTTAACGGATGGTAGGAACAAAGCCCCCCGAGCAGATTTGCTTTTAATAAAATAAAACAAATTTCTCGTCAACTCACTTTCGTGAAAATCGGGCACTTAAAATCCTCCTTGCCTTCTTGGCCGTTGTCTAGAGATGTTGAAATGGTTAAACACATCACAGTTCTTGCCAAGAGGTGATATACGGCCTGTCGGTAAAAAAAGTTTGAATAAAACTTCAGTAGCTAAAATGTCCAGTAGCGTCAGAAGTACAGAGTTCCTCTTCGTAAATGTAGGCAAATGAACAAACTGATTTAAATTGAATCGTCATACCGATCGCATATATTAATACACAACTGTTCAACCCTCCCACGGAAAGTGCCACTTTGTCGCCTAGTGTTTCCTACCACTAAAAAGAGCGCCTACACCTTAACGGTTTTAATAACATGTGTAATGCGTATAGAAAAGAGGCTGAAAGTGAAAGGTTCCGCGCCCTCGTGCCACTTTAATATTCCCTCGGCGTGTCTAGTTAATTGCTACGGCTCTCCTCTTTTTGATTTCTTTCTTATCTACTCATATGGTTCTGAAATGGTGGCTCGTTCTATATGACTCAACGGAAAGCATAAGAATTTAATAGTACTTTGACTGTGCTTGTCGTTTTACTGTTTGTTGAAAAATTTGTTTCTCCTGTGCCATGGCTGCCCCTTACTTTCAATTGTTCATTACTATATTCTTGTATATAGCAAAATAGACTGCTAAAATAATCGTCCGAAAATATATATATATATTCTTCATATATATACGTATTCATGTATATAATGTGTGTATATTCTTTTCGCTTCTAATGTTAGCTTATCTTCATCAATAGGGGAAGGTCAATTAGTGTATCCGTTAACATGCGTTATACTTTAACATGGTCATTTAAAAATTACGTTCCCTCCTATTATTCAACTATCACTTATTGTTCTACTCACTTATCGCATACTTAATGTCCGAGTAGTACTTCCTGCAGCGCTGCGCATAATTTTGCACCACCGCCACCAATTAGACAGCTCCTCCTCACTGCTTTCTAAAAGCTGTATCTCCTTTTTTGTAACGTCAAATTTCTACTACACACCAGCTGCCGAACTGCCACTCTCAAGGCAGAATGGCGGACGACGGTGGAGACCTGAATTCGAACATAAAATGAAAACTACCTACATTCATGTACAACTCACACATTTACACATAATTCCTCATAGTTATCAACATTGTCGCCATAATTGCGCACTACATACAATCCTTGCGAATGTATTTCTAACAAAAACTGAATGCCAGAAACCACACGTTCGAGTGGTTGCTTTAAAGTCCGTTAAAGAATATGAATTTAAAAAAACGTAATCAATTAGCCAAGGAAAAAATGTGTTAACCCCGGCGATGCAGGGTTCGGCGCTGTCTCGTCATTCGTGTTATACAAAACGTAAATGTAAGTGTCCTAGTAGATTGCTGTCGAGGTAAACATGGTGCGATAATGTTACCGTTACGAAGGCTGATGGTTGAAGGGGATGTGGCGATTTAGTTCATCCACTTCTTGCAATTCGGTGCCCCACACATGCACGAGATCTTGTGCGCATCGTCCTCGATGTCGAACTTGTAGTCGTAGGACAGTTCCTCTCCGCGGTTGATGCGTCGTTTCGCGAATATGATGATGCGGAGCTCGCGGTCGACTTCTACCGTTTCTGTCACGCAGTTTGGATTGCACGAATGGTTGATGTATCGCGCCAACCCGCCGCTCAGCGTTGCATCGACGACACGCTCTTCGTCCAACCGGAACATGTAGATACCGCGGTTCTGTGGAAGATGATCACATCGTGGTCGTTAACACTAGTTCGACACTACAAAACCGTCGTACGGATGCTTACCTTTGCCTCGTATTGCTTTTCGCGCAGTTCCGATACCTCGGTGCGGATTACCTCACCAATGTACTCAATGACCATGGTGTGCTTCTCCAGGTCGCGTGCCGCGTACAAGCCGAGTCCTTGGATCTTCGACCGCGCTAGGAACACGTTGTTGCGCCACTCCTGCTTCATCTTTTTGTACTGTGAGCTCTTCGAGTGAACAAACTGCTTGCTGTACGGGCAGGCAACTTCACCGGCCGGCGAGCTCGTGGGCACAAACGTTGGCCGCTGGCTCGCCGAACCGGTTCGCTGGGTGTGCGGTTTTTTCCACGACAGCGTATGCTTCAGTTTTGGTTCCGTCCGGGCGGCCCCAGACGGATTGATAGCCAAAGGTAGCTCAAGCAAGGGATTGCGCCCGTACTTGAAGCGATAGTCAGTAAGTGTTTCGATGCCAGGCAAACTTTCCAAGATGCGAACCACGGCCGGTTCGGTCAGCCCGAACAGATCCTCCCCGGTGATGTACCTCGGGAAGAGCTGCACGATGTGGCAGTTCTTGCGCAAGAGTGCCATTGGCTCGAGGATCCGCTGCCAAACGGCCTTCGGTGTGGCATCGCGTAGTTCGATATCCTCTTCGGATGTTTCCTGCACGAGTACGCGGAATTCGGGTCGACCGCTTACATCGGCGATGGAACAAATGTACCGGCAGCGTTTGTTGGGTCGCCTCATGGACCAGTAGAAACGAATCTATGAAGATGAAAGGATAACAGTAATATCTGTTCTCATACTTCCCTGAGGCCTACTAGGTGGCGTGAAACCTATAACCCAGGACAACTAGAGGTATGCATACTTACAATTTTATATCCAATCGGGTAGATGTAGTTTGGCGTGTGAAAACTCTGCAGCTGATGCGGCAACAGTTGGCCCACGTTCAGGAAGATCAAACTACCCACCCGCAGCAAGTTGTTCGACTCCGAGTGATGCATTACGGAGGCCACCTGGCGGCTCTCGTCCCGATCAACGTACACCCGCCGTTGCACGCTGAGCGTCGTCAGCTCCGAGTCCTTCTCCGTTTTCGGTGCGTGCGTCTGGCACATGGTGGTTTTGTTTTTGTAGAACACACAGCTATCCTTCATGGCGCAGCTCAGGTGGTACACATTCGTACACCGCGTCTTGAAGCACTTGATCGTCGCGCCGAGACTGTTGCAGAACGTGCACACCGAGGTGAGGCTTTGCTGGAGCGCGTTCTCGAGGTTCATCAGGGCGCCGTTCACCGTTTCGTACACTCCGTCCGACCAGAGGGCACAGTTCAGGTGGACCCACTTGTCGACGTCGTAGTTGAGCAGACGCGACGGCCCGTCCGCCACTCCATCACCAACGGTGTGGCAGAAGATGCAGCGCCGTGTGTCGTCCGGCATCTTTGGCGACGGCGTGACAGTTATGCTCATGCGGAACAGCGTTTCCGTTATTTCCTTCTCGGTAGCTTTTTTGAAGCGCTGCACGGGGAAACAGCTCGGGCTGTACGTCTTGTACTTGACACCCTTCAGCTGTTTCGGTGGAGGAGCGCCCGCCACTATGTCCCTATCTGGTGCGCCTTCGTCTGGATGTTTCTTTTTGCGCTCCCCACTCAGCGACGAGTCCGTCATGCTGGCCGTGGAGGAGTTGTTGTTCGAGCCTACCTCTTCCATCTCAATGTCGTCCAGTACTTCTTGTTTGATCTCAACGCTACTGAGCGCCACATCGGTATCTAACTTGGCGTTCGTGTCCGTTTTATGGTTGGCCGTCGCCAGTCCCTCGCCAGATAGGGAAACGGTCGGGCTCTCGGCAAGATTACCGTCTTCATCGAGCACGTTGGTCGGGCGCCACTTGAACTGGCGGTAACATTGCTCCCCGCAAAAGTACAGCTCCTCTGACTCCAGATCCTGATTCCCGCTACGTGATCCGTTCGCTAGCAGCCGGAATTCGGATGCTTGCGCAATGATGATGGTGTTCAGTATCACCACATCGCAATGCCGGCAAAATCGGGCCGATCCATTTAGGATGGTTTGAATGTCGATCGGTGCGCCCTCCTTTCCGTCACGGCCCTTCGTGCGACACAGGCCCAGCTTCTGACCGGTGGGCGAAACAGTTCGCTCGATTATTTGGTACGTGCTGGGTGGGGGTATTTCCAGTATGTTCGCCAGATCGCGCAACACACCGAAAATGTCCTCGGCGGCAGAAGAGGTGAGCGTCAGGGTCACCGTCACGTTGCTCGTGTCCTTCAGGGGAGTAGGCGGACCGAAGCGGGATTTCACACCGCCCATCACCGTCTCCTTGCAGCCTTCGTTTTCCTTGTTACTGCCGGTGTTCGGACCGACGCCATTTGAGCGACCGGCTTCAGCGGATAGTGTGATGCCCTTGCGTAACCGTACGGGAATTGGAGCCAGGATCGGTATTACTGGCGACATCTGCCTGTAGACGAACGTTTGATCATCTTCGTTCGGTTCTTCCTTGATCAGGCGCAGACCGGGAAAGCAAAGGGGTGACTCCCAGCGTATGCACTCCGGACTGGACGTACTGATGATTGTATCAGGCGAATCAAGATCCCGGTCGCGAACAAATTCGTACCGGTGGCGCTCCTCCGTTTCGAACTTGATCGGTGCAAACTCCTGATCGTAGAAGCCACGGTGCGTCGATGTCGGTGCCAGCTCCGGCGGTGGGTCCTTCGCGCCGAAGGGCTTCGTGTTGTAGAAGTCCGCCACCGACGGTATCTGTGCGTGGCCGTAGCAACCTGTCAGATCACCGCACGCTATGGAGTAGCCCTTCAGGTTGGTAAACTTCGACAGATCCCCAGTTCCGAACAAGGGACACACCCCATAGTTACGGGGTAGCTGCGGTTCGAGTATTTGCATTGGTGGTAGCTGGCGCAGTAGGGACATTAGATTGTCGATGCACGTGTCGTAGTCCTCCTCGATCTTGACCGATTTCTTCGGCTTCTTTCTCGCCTGGCTGTGCTGATTGTCCTTGTTCGACTGGATCTGCATCTGGCGGCGGTTTTTCTGATACTCTCGGCGCTTCTTCTTCTTTAGTTCGAGCGCGATTTCGGCCGCCGTTTTGACCGACACCTCGGCCGCCACGGTGCCTGGCTCCAGGCACTCCTCCTTGATTACTACCGTAGTCGCTGGGGACGTACCGTCCTGGCGATTCGAGGAAACGGCTGAGCTTCCTCCACCTGCCATTGCCGGATCCGCGGACAGGGGTGATTTCATTGCCGGTGGTGTCGTCTGTGGTAGTGCCGATATCGACGCTCCCGGTGGACCCATCGACGAGGGTGCCACAGAGGAGGACACAACCGTTCCACCGGCCACGGTGCCGGATGTCGTTATAGGTGTTATCTGTGCACTGGACTGCTGTTCGGAGTCCTTTGTGTCAACTGGAGTTTCCGATCGCGGCGTAGCGGAGGATGGTCGAGAGGTTGTCTGCGGAGTTGGAGGGCGAGAAGATGGCGCCGGCGAGGCTGTTGATTCACACACAGCGGCTGGACTAGGTGCAAACCGTTTTGGATCATCGCCGGCACTTTTCGTCGTCACCGTTACACTGATGCCGCCCGTTGGGTGCAGGGTCGTTGAGATCGCCGACGGCGTTTGCGGCTGGCTAGTGATGGCTTCCCGCTTGACGATGGTTATGTTCGTCTCCCCTATGTTGGTGCTTGATGCACCGATTTCATTGGTCGCATTCGTAACTATCTGATTGGCCTGCTGTTGTAGTTGCTGGATGGTAAGTTGCGCCTGGGGTTTCGACAAAGCAGTAACTGACGTTGGAAGTTGAGATCCGGCAATCATCACCGGCTGTGCAGCTTGAATCTGGGTCACGGTGATGGATCCGGATTCAATTTTTACGGTACTCTGCGCGATGGCTGTGGTTGAACCGGGACCACCGGCGGCAGCAGCCGCCGCAGCCTGCAGCATTTCCTCCTTCTTCATGCTGGCGGCAAGCATGTTAGCGGCCAGGTTCGGTGTCGGGTGGCTGGACGATATGCTGGGCGGTTTCGACACGAATGATGTCTCTCTCGATATTAGTTTCGGTTTCGCAGCTTCCACGGTGACAGTACTGGTCGTCGTCGATAAGGCTGTGGTTACCGAAGACACTGCAGTCGACGGTGCCACTGTGGATGCTGCAGTCGTCGTGGAGGACGCGCTAGCTAGCGATATCGAAGCGGACGTCGAAGAAGATGCAGACGTGGAGGAGGGCGTGGACGTCATAGCAGCCGCTGCAGCCGCTATGGACTGAGTGCTGATGATCTGCATTGCGGGCGGATTCGCCGACGGTGGGATGACTGGCCGGGCTAGTTGTGCCTCGAGTGAACTAACCACTCCCAAGCTCGGTGCACGCTGGTTAGTGATCATGCTCGGCACGGCACGACCGATCGGCGAGGGTGCGGGTGATGATACGGAGTTAGAACTACCGCCGCCACTATTCTGCAGCAGCTGCTTCAACAGCACATTTTGTGAATCTTCCGACTTCGATGCAGCACCGGTCGAAGTTGGACCGGACATGTTGGAAAACTTGCACCCACTCCCGCCGGACGACTCGGCCGCCTTCGATGAAGCGGACGAAGTTACAGGCGGGGCAGACGATGCTGATGATGAACTAACGTTCGTGTCGTCGGGCGCGCTGTCGACAGGCTCACTCTTCACCACATTGGCCGCTTCCAAGCTCAACCGTTTCGAAAGGATCTGCGAGGCTGTTTCGCGCCCGTGAACGTGGCCCGGTGCCTCGTCGGTTGACTTCGAACGGCGGAAGGAGCTCGAGTTTTGCAGCTGGTTCTGTAGCAGCGTGCTGATCGCCGACACGTTACTGCTCTTCAGCGATGGCTGAGAAAGCGTCGCACCCAGGATGCTAGTTGCCGGCGAGGAGGTTGTCACTGGTGTAACGTTAACACTCGTAATCGTGGCCGCTCTAGTGGCACTCATCACTATCGACTTCGTCTGACTGCCGTCTGCGGAGGCAACCACCGTGCCCAAGTTCAAAATGCGCGTCTGTCCGGTTGCTTGGTTGGTGCATATTATTTGCTGCTGCTGAGCACTTTGGACCTGTGGTTGCTGCGATTGTTGCGATGTTGTCAGTGTCAGTTGCTGCTGTTGCTGGCTTACATTGCTAAGGATGGTCGCAATGCCACTCGCACTGCTGGAATCCACCGTGGAGACGGCCGTCTTAACCATCGAGTCACTTGCCGACACTACGGTCGGGGTGGCGGTTATTTTCACGAAACTACCACCACCGACACCGCTACCACTAGGTTGACTTTGGATAATAACGCTGTTCCCACCTGCTAGCTGCTGTTGCTGATGGGGCTGTAGCTTTATCTGCTGTCCGCCCTGGCCCTGTTGCGTCAACACCACCAGCTGCTTCTGGTGGTGACCCTGGCCGGGCTGCTTGTTCTGTGTGCGCACTTGTTTCACCACCAGGATGTTGTTGTTGCTCCCGCCGATCGTTTGGCCAGGGATTCGGCTCAGCTGCAGCTGCTGGGTGATCAGTTTCGTGGCGGGAATGGACGTAATGGTGGTTGTTGTCAGGCCGGACCCACCGCTACTCTGCTGCTCGGACACCTTGATCAAGCTCGAATTGCTAGCAATCGCGGCCGCCGGCAGGATCGTTTTACCGGACACCGTCTTCAGGATGCTAGCGATCGTCTCCGTCTTGCTCATGTTGTCACCCTTCGATGGAATGATCGCATCGAACGTAATCGTGGATATGTTACTAGAGGCAACGGTAGCGACATTCGAAGCCGCAACGGAAGCTACCATTGTCGATGACGGTGCGGCTGCAGCCGACAGGACCACCGCCGAGGATCCGGCGCCGCTTGTCGCCACCGTTGTCGCGTTCGACACGTTTATCGACGACATTATCGAGCGCACCTGTTGCGAGACGTTCATCGCATTGAGTGTCAGTTCGTTCGGTTGTGAGAGGGGCGATAGTTGTGGCACCGAGGAAACAATTCTTTGACCTGCTGTCGTGCCCGGGAGTATGGGACTTCGAGAATTTTCCCGCGATTTCGATATCACGTGCACTGGAATGGTGGTGTTGGTGGCGGTGCCCTGTTTGCTTTTGAGGCCCACTGGTTGGCTTCCCGGTTCCGGCTGTTGATTCGAATCGTTCGTAGCAGTAGAAGACTCATTCGACAGCGAAAACGTCTCCGTACCCGCCGCTGCGTGTTTCGCCGTGCACTCCTCATCCATCTTGGACGCTTCCGGTTTCTCCAGTGGCAGATGTTCGGCATCTTCCTGGCTGATCGAACTGTCCGGAGAGATTGAATCGTCTTCGAATATTTTCGTCGGAAGTGACGTGTCCTGTGTCACGGTGAGGGAAGAAAGCTTGGCATAATTCAAGCTCGGCGATGGTGCTTTCGGTTTGGTTTTCATGATTAAACTTTCCATCGGTTGCTGCTGTTGCTGTTGCGAGGCTGCCAGCGCTTGGGCACTAGTTCCGGTGGAACTGGTGGAAGTCGAGGCACTGCTGGCGATCGCGGTGGCCACAGTTAGCTGAACCGTCTGCTGCTGTTGGTGGGAGACAACCGTTTGCACTGGTTGAATTTTTATTTGCGATCCCACCGCTAATTGCTGGGCTTGAATTTGCTTCTGCTGCTGTATCGTTACGGCTGTCCCGGGACGAGCGAACGCCTTCGTTATGAATGGCGACGACTGGTTGAGGTTAAGCGACGAGAGCGTCACTATGCTCGTGGTGTTGATTTTCTGCCCAGCCACGGCAATCACCGTGCCACCGGCCGAATTCTTTGAGATGTTGCTGATCGAAAGTCCCGACGAGTTGATCAGCTTCTTGGAGTGTGTAGCGATCGTGGTTGCCTTACTCACCGCGTGCTGATGATCGTTGACCGCCTTCGAGGCGTTGGCAGCCGCCATGGGAAAACTTTTCAGTATCGGCACCGAAATGGTGGTGTTGCCGATCGAAAGTTTTGCCGTGGTTTCCGTTGCATCCTTTACCAGCCGCTGATGGGCGGCGGACACGATCGGGCGGTTTTGCATCAACGATTGTTGGATGGCAATGCGTGCCGTCGGGTAAGAGATGGGCTTTGGACTTGGTTGCTGTACCGTAACGATTGTCATCTCTTTGCTCGGTCCGCTCGTTTTCTCCGTACCTTTGTCCTCTTTCGACAAGATTATGGTTTCGATTTTAGGCGCCACCTCATTCACCCCGTCCACCGGTCCCGTCGTGACAGCCTCCTCCTTCGGCCGACTGTCGATCATCGCTTCGAAATCTTCCGCGGTTGTTGTAATGTTGCTCTCGTCTACACATTCCACGATCTCTATTTCAGAGCTTCCCAGTAGCGGCTTCTCCTTCGAGCTGTCGTCCATCAGCAGCTCTACGGTCACCGTTCGGGAGTCTTTCTTCGCGCCGCTAGTGACTACGGAAATGCCACCGGAGCTACCGCCACCACCGTCCTCGCTGTCTACACACTCCACGACATCGTCGGAGAAGAGATTGTACTCGCCGGTTACAATTTGCGAATCGAGCGGGCTACCAACGATCTCGTACCCAGCCGGCGCCGAGTGGAACGTCTCTATGATTGCTTCGTCCCCGTCGACGCCAAGCTGCGCTACTGAATTCAGGGACACTTCCGTACCAACTAGTGTCTTGTCGTTATCGTCGTCGTAATCGAGTAACCGTTGCTGCTTCTCATCGGGACTACTGTCGATCACTACAATCTCCTCTACGCTGCTGCTGCTACTGCCGCCACTGCTGGGCACTGCCGCCGCTGCTGCTGCTGCTGCAGCTACTAATGTCGGAGACGTCCCCGAACTGACCTGCTTCATCGTGACGCCCATCGCGTTTAGTGCTAGGCTTGTGCCTCCGGATGACTTCTGCACGATCGTGATGCGATTTCGGTGCTGGACGAATGTCGCGTTTGTCGGAATGGTCTTTCTTACTTCCTGCGTGCCACCCGGCTGTTGCGTGCGTGGCCCGGAAGTTCCCGCACTAGTACCGCCACTCGATTGCTGCTGCTGCTGCTGTTGTTGTTTTTGCAATTGTTGCTGCTTTTGGAGCTGTTGCTGTTGAAATTGAGCAACGGGATTTGCACGTTTATTCCCCCGTGTGTTTCCCCACATGGGCGAGCCACCGCGCAGCCCTAGTTTGATGTACCCGAACTTTCCAAACGGCAGCGGTAGCGGGTTGGATGGATGGTTCATTCCACCGCCGCCCACGCCGGGGTTGTTTGTGTAGCCATCGCCGGCCGGCAAGGACTGTTGGCGCATCATCTGCTGTTGCTGCATCTGTTGCTGTTGCGGGCCTGGTTGCTGCTGCTGCTGTTGGCCGTAGTACATCATCGGGCTTTGAGGCATCGGCGACGATGTGGGAGTGTTTCCACCACCACCATGACTCAACAACGGCGAAGGCGGTTGCTGGTGAATCGGGCTTTGTTTTGCATAATTCATCTGCTGCTGTTGTTGTTGCATTTGATGCATCTGCATCTGTTGCTGCTGTTGCTGCATTAGTTGCATCTGTTGCTGCTGGCTGGGTTGCTGCTGCATCATTGTGGGTGTACCAGCACCGGCATGTTGCGGTGACTGCTGCTGTTGTTGTTGCTGCTGCTGTTGCTGTTGCTGCATTATTTGCTGCTGACGTTGCTGTTGAATCTGCTGCATGCGTTGCTGTTGCTGCATGAACTGTATTGTTCGTGGATCCATCCCCTGCTGCGGCTGCTGCATTTGCTGTTGAGGGACGTTCCCACCACCTGGCGACATATTGGGTTGTGGGCTTCCCAATGGCGAATTGTAGCCACTGGAGTTGCCGCCCGCAACGCCCGGTTGCATTTGGCGAATGTTAGGATTCTGTGACATCATCTGTTGCTGCTGTTGTTGCAAATGTTGCTGCTGTTGCAGTTGAATACTGTTTGCTACTCGCATTCTTACGTTTGGATCGTTCGGTATTATCTGAGGACGCACGAAGCGCGTTTGCTGCGGCTGTTGCTGCTGCTGCTGCTGCTGTGGCACCTGTGGGTTCATCATCGTGTTCTGCAGCATCATGCCCTGTTGCTGGGTGTATTGGTGTCCTGGGCTCGGCACCATACGACCACCGGCAACACGGTGCTGCGGAGAGGTCATCCTCGGTGCCGGCGATGTCAGACGCCCCGGAATCGATGGCGACGGCGATGGACCGCCGGGGCCAGGGCTGAAGGGGTTCTCGTCAATCTGCGAGTGTGGTGTGCCGATGCGCGGCGATGGTTGCATCGTGCTGTACGGCGACATCGCACTGTTCGAGTTGGTATGGTTGCCGCCGGGGCTCTGCAGGACAGAGTTCACGCTCGCCGGCCCCGGACTGTGCGACAGAAGCGGGCTGGGCGAATGCAACGGGCTCTGATTCGGCTGAAGCATGGGATTGCCAAGCGGGGACTGCACTGTCGGCTGATACAACGAGCCTGGCTGTGAGCTGGGCGAGGGCGACATCAATGGGGACGGTGGGGCGATGAGTGAGTGCGCAGGGGAGCTTCCGGGCGCCCCAACCGGAGTTGTCGACCCACTGGAACTAGCCGGTTTGGCCGATGGGTGCTTGGTTTTGTACTCCTGCATAACAACCGAGTGTTGCCGTTGCTGACGGCGCGCATTTTCAAGCTGTTTCTGGATAACTGCGTGATCGGCAGTGATTTTCTGCAGCTCCTTGGCGTCGTTATCCGTCAGCTCGTTGCCCTGTTTACGCAGGTGCCGCTGCTTCGTGTTGAGCTGCTTCTTTACCTTCCGCAGTTTCACTATTTCCGTTTCGTAGTACTTCAACTGATTCGACAGTACCGCATTCTGCTGGTTCAGCCAGTTTTCGTAGTTTATCTGCAGCAGACGATCCTGCTCGGTGGCTATTGTATCCGGTGGTTGTGGTGGCTGCGGTTGCAAGTTAGCCTGAAACAACGGGATCGACCTGTTACCCGACGGATCGTTCGCTGCCGGTGTGGCCACCGTTCCTATCGCCGCTGTTTGCATTGGCATGGTAATTGCTTGAGCCGTTTTTGCCATTTGATTCATCATACCACCACCGCTAGTAGTTACGATTGGCTGCGTAGATTGCTGTTGCTGCGATCCCATGACGGTTCCGCCGGTTGTTTGTACTTGCGTCGGTGTCTGAGGGCGCCATTGAGAAGCCATTCTTTGCTGCTGCTGCTGCTGTTGCATAATGAATTGTGCTCCATTCGGTGTCTGCATTTGCAGCTGTCCGTGCATCGCTGGCGGCGATTGGAGTTGCTGCGGTTGATTTTGATGCATTTGATTGCCGATCAAAACGCCGGTTTGTGGCGACGCGCGAACCACGCCTTGTGGGTTATTCATCATGCCTTCGTAGTGCTAAAATGACAAGAAGGGTTATATTGAGTACCAACAGTTCGAAAAGTTAGTAGTACTAAAACATAAAACGCAGGTCGATCAACATCAACGATAAACATCGTACCTGTTCAGTCATCAAGCCTTGGTTGGGTTGCATATCGCTGACCTGTTGCAATTGATTAGCTTGCTCTCGTTTCTCCTGCTCCACCATGTCCTCCAGCAGCAGCCGCTGTTCCTAGATAAACAAAAAAAGTAGACAGTGCCGAAGAGGGCGTTAATAATCTAAGAATATTCAGCTAGCCTTTATGTTTCTTTACTACGCACACGTTTTACTACATTACGTATCAACACAAGTTTTCATCATTGTTCCAAATGAAAACAACTAATATGGTCTAGAACTGTTACCACGATAGCGTGAAGACTGAAACCTTAAAGCTCAGCTACGGAACTACACGACACAACAAACAACTGTTAGCCAGTCGTCAAATTACAAATTGATCTTTCGTCAAACACAACAAGATTTTTCGTGTTCGACTCGGAGTTGGGATATGACTAATCCGGAAAACCTGCCGTTTTATGGCATAGATAAAAGCACTGATTGCAGCCAGGTATGACCAGTGGCGATATTATAGATAAGAACGGAGAAATCAACTTATGTATAAATGCGGAATGCGTCGGCGAAGTGTAAAACGAACATAAAACAAGAATATTTGTATCGAATACGGTAGGCGAGTGATTATTTTTGTTTGTTTGGCGCGTGCACAGTCTACGCTACCTAAAATGCTTATCGTCCTACGAGAATAGTAAGGCTGAAAATTTGCCCATATTTTATTCACTAAAAACTAGCAAACGAGCAAGTGTCATTGGTGAGCTTGAGAAAGGGATCCGAGTGAAAAAACAAGTGACGGCACCCGTAACGGCGACAGTGCAGATATAGCGGATAGTAATTGCTTCGGTGTATTTAAAGGTGCCGGTACCCGGTGCGCTGGTGGATCTCTCACCTTAAGCAATAGCGATCGTCGCGAAGGAGTGCTCGGTACACAGTAGTTATTATAATATTTCGCATACGGCTGATGCTGGCCGAAGTCCGAGGGGAAAAAGAAGTAAAAACGGGTGGCATAACAGCATAGTTCAAAATAAATGTGTGAGATGGGAAACACAGAGAATCTCGAATGAGAACCGTGAGGGTAAATCGAAAACATTTCAGTCCTGAAGAGGTGGGGTTTTCTAAGGGAAGGCACTCGTGACATGGATTTCTTACTTCCCTCATTTATTATTAAGGGGTTTAAATTGTAAAAAATTTATACAAAACCAAAAAACATCCATTCCACATGAAAAGTGTTCAACAAATACGAAAAACAAACAAAATATGAATACATGGACTATCCAATAAAACCACATTTACAACATAACCTTGCCCGGGTAGCAGAGCATAATATCGACGGAAAGGAGAACGAGAACCAATTGGAATAGTATTCATTCGTTCCCAATACATTCGCCGATGCTCGATTATTTCTGGTTGTAATCGGTTTTTCACATGATCAAGAAAAATCAAATCAATTTCATATGTGCATTATCTACACTGTCCACTGAAGGATGTATGTTTGAAAAGTAGATTTTTTTAAGTCTCACCTGCATCGGGTTGCCCACCATCGGTGCTGATTGATTGCCCGGATACGGTGGCGGAGGCTCGGGATATGGTGGTGGAGGCGGCTGGCCAACGGTGGCTGGTACATTCTGTTGTGTCTGCTGCTGTTGAGGCTGTCCCTGAAGCTGCTGCTGTGATGGCTGGTGCTGTTGCTGCACAGCGAGTTGCGTTTGATTTGAAAGCCCGGCACCACCAAGTTGCTGCTGCTGTTGCGGTTGGCTTGGCAGGTTCGCCACCGTTTGCACGATGCGATTGCCTTGCATTTGCTGCACGATGCGGGTTGGCGGCTGGCCTGGTATAATGTTTTGTACGAATCTTTCCACCACACCCAACTGTTTTAGCTGCTGCATACGCTGCTGTTGATTCATGAGCCTTGACACGAAAGAAAAAAATGAATCAGTTTATGTTGATACATTGGGTTAAATAGCATTGAATTACCCGGCTTTCATATTTGCAGAAACGCCACCGACAGCTCCCTCTTTAGTTACCATCCTCGGTCCGACTCCCATGGTGTTGGATCCAATCAAAATACCCGATTGCATCTAAATTCAGATAGGAAATGTTCCGTCAGCATACGATTCATTCGATCTGTTGTCCATTATTTCTGCAATTACCTGTTGCTGTTGCATTTGCGGGTGCATCTGCTGCATCGGGGATTGGCCTATCATGCTAGGACGGACGGCTTTCATTTGCGCACCTCCAGGAAGCTGCTGTGGAATTGTAACCGGATTGATTAACTGCTGTTGGCCGAATTGCTGTTGTTGTGGCTGGAGAGAAGCTTGCTGCTGCTGCTGAAGAGGAGCTTGCTGCTGTTGCATCATTTGACTTTGCACTGGTAAGAAGTGACCTGGTTGCATCGCGTTATGGACATTCGCTGCAGGATTCCCGATGTTCTGAATCATACCCTCGGTACCGGTAGCTCTCGCCACACCAGTGCTCGCTTGTTTGTTCTGCTGCTCTACCATTGTGTCAACAGTTTCCCCCTGCTTCAGTTTGTTCTTAGATTCTGACTCCTTGTTCTCGTCGTCCAGCTCCAAGCTGTCCAGCAGGTTCGACTTTTCGCCGTCAGTCGTATCGAGCTCGGGATCGGCGTACTCCAGAATGTTGAAATGGTCTCCCATTTCGGCCGTCAGTGAATCCAACAGCTCCGCATCGTCATCACCCAGCTCACCGAGCAGATCACCGACGCCCTCGACCTCCCCCATGCCCGTATTGTCCTCTTGCTCCAGCTTCTCTAGCTCGGCACTAACGCTGTCTGGTATTTCTGACGAGCTTTCCGACTGTCCGGTTCCGGAAGGCGCTGGCTGCTGCAGCTGCTGCTGCGTTTGTTGTCCATGTGCTTGCGGGTGCTGTTGCTGTGCCGTTTGGGGCCCACGGGTAAGAGTTGGTGAGGGAACGTGCGCCTCTCCCTCCCCAGCCAAACGTTGTGCTAGAAGGGCAATGTTCTGCTGATCGGTTTGAGAAGATGTTAACACTTGTTGCTGCTGCGTAATCATTTGTTGCTGCTGCTGGGGATGCATTAGCTGCCCAGTGGGTGAGACAAATTGTGCTCCATCAGGAGCGGTGGATCCGTTCTGACCAATAAGTTGCATGCGATGTCGGAGTATCTGTCCGGCTTGCTGCTGTTGCTGCATCATTCCTTGCTGGGTGATAACCATCTGATTCGCACCGGCCGCGCGAACAATTTGCTGTCGAACGAGTATTTGATTGTTCGCTCCGACTAGTATATTCCCGGCCGGTCTTATCATGGTTCCTGGCATGCGCGGTCGAGCCATCATGTTCGGAGGCAACGGTTGTCGGAACGTCCCCATGTCGGTGGGACTCGCGGGCATGGCACCTTGGATTTGTGGCCCTTGCATCATTACTGTTTGCTGCTGAACCAGTTGCTGTTGCTGTGGCGACATTTGAGATTGTTGCTGCTGCAGCTGCGGCGATTGTTGCTGCTGTTGCATTTGCGATTGCTGCTGTTGCAATTGTTGCTGCTGTAGTTGTTGCTGTTGCTGCATTTGCTGTTGTTGCTGATGCTGCTGTTGTTGCTGCTGCTGCTGTTGTTGTTGCTGTTCATCCATGAATCCTCCAGGCGACTGCACCGACTGAGGAGATTGCTGAGCGACAGACTGCTGCATCAAACCAACACTGCCGGATGCGCCTCCAGTAACGTTGCCCAATTGGCCCGCGGAAGGATTCGGAGCCGGCAGCTGCTGACGTTGCAGTAGATCGCGGAGCTGTCGGTTGCCCTCCTGGGGCGACTGGGCGAACCCATCCGAGCGCGGCGACGTGAATGGTGACGTTTGCATTGGACCAAAAAGATCACCAGGTCGCGCATAAACCGTTGGCCTTGATGTGCCCGATGAAAATTGTGGCCTCGGTGTTCCGGGGGCCGCAGCGTATCCGCCTGTGTCCATCGTGTTTATCCGCATGCCACCGGGGCCAGAACTTGGTCCCATTTGTGGGCCCGAGTAGGCTGGGCTTCTGTTGGCAGCCGCCACCGGGCTTTGGTGGCCCATCGAACGGGGCGTCTGCGGAGAATGGTGCAAGGCGTATCCATCCGTTCCGACGCCTTCAGACGGTGGGCGAACGAACGGATCCATGCCGGAGTGCTGGCTAGCGGGAGACTCTGGCATAATGTCATGTGGCGATTGTGGCTGCTGTGACAGTGGCGAGAAAGGACTCAGCGGCATACGAGCCGCCTGGCCTGCCTGGGCCTGCATCTGGCGCTGCTGTTGCATCTGCGCCGGAAGACTCCTGCCCATCGGGTGCTGAAAGTTACCGGCCACGGGACTCGAGGGAGCATTCATCCCTATGCCGCCGACCGATGGTGGCATACGATTTTTGTTGACGGGGGAAACGAAAGGTCCCCTTGAATTGGGCGATGGACTCGCCATTGGACCCATTCCTGTTCCTACATCCGTCGCCACTTGCAGTTGCATTGTTGGGTCTACAAAAAACAGAGGAAACAATTTGTATCGGCTTCGATGACTTCGTCTCACTACGAAATGAGCAACATACCGTGCATCCTCTGTTCTGGCAACAGCAAATGCTGCTGCGATTGCTGCTCACGAGCTCGCTGCTGCTGCAATTGCTTCCATTGACGTTCCTGCTCTGCCTCTCGCATGCTTTTTTGCTGTGCATTTATCTTGTCCTGATCCTATTTGCCGGGAAATAAAGCGTTTACGGAAAAGGGAATGAAGAGACTCTTTATGAATCGTTCTATCAAGAATTTTGCTTTTTAGTGCCATGTTTGCAGTCGAATTAAAGCAAATAAAGAATACAACTAGCTATCAAAAACCATCGAAGAGTCGTCTAAAGTAGACAAATAATAAAACAATGCCATCAATAGAGTATGTTTTCAGACCATAATTTTCGAACCAAAATCTACCATTGTTAAAAGCATTTACTTTGGTTATCCGAAATGTAACATTTATGTTGAGCGATCATTGAAATTTGCATACACCTGATTGATTTGATTGTTTGCACCATTGAATTCAACTGCCAGCCAAACGAGCTACACCGAGAAATATGTCTAGCAAAATTTTACCCAATACGAATATAAACTATTTACATCCAGGAGTGTGCAAACGGTGCATGTATTATAAAAAAAATCAATGAAAATGATTCTAGACTAGACATTCAGCACGATTACATGAATAAATTTAGGTATTATGTACAGTTTATTAATATTTCTTCGACATTTTTATCACATTATGCAAACGTTGATTGATATAAAAAATGTCATCTTTATTTGCCCATCGAGAGGGAACATTCAAAATAAGAATACGAGGATCAATGAAGATCCTGTCCGGGCAATTAAGAAGAAACCATCGAGAAGCAATTTGAATGTTCCAAATAGACAAAAAAAAACAAATCAACAGTGCTCGAGAATATTATTAAACAACAAGTAGTTCGAAACCCAAGTAAACATTATACTTAAGATATCCATTAGGTATGGATAAATTCATGATGCAGATTAATCATCCAGCGTCACTAACAATTACTGACGTAAAAACAGTTTCCTTGTAGAAAATTATTAATGGTCAGAAGCAGTAGCAAAAGTAAACATGCTCCAAACAGGGAAATTACTATTACTACAAACCTATGTTACACAAACAAATTAATGGGATGTTAAGGAACTATTCGTTAATTAGTTCCACTGAAAATTACTAAATTAGTTGGACTTCTTGTTTTAATTTCTGTCCCGCTTAAGATGACTAAATCCCTTGGATCACTTTTTGTCATCTCTTCCCAGCCTTCAAACCGGGGAAGTTTCGACGTTCGCTCCAAACAGTGGAAGTATACAACTGCAATGCATGCAAATCAAATATGAAAGACAAGAAATGCAAAAAAATGGAAAAACTTAATGATAGAACAATTTTAATGGAATAACAAGTGGCAAATATAAAAAAAGCTTTCCACCAAGACAGCAATCCAAGAGAGCGAAACATCTAAAAAGTAGATTTAACGTATGATTTTGAAATTGAATAGTTTAAAAAGTACATCAAAACTAATAGAAATATAGCGTACAAAACATCCCTGTTTCTCTTATTACAGATCTTCAGTCAATCAAAAATGTAACTCCAACCTTTGGCCACTCAAAAATGTAATCTAAAACCCGCCAAATGAATAACTTCCTCTTTAGGAAAGCGTGAAAGCACACCCACAAAAAAAGGACACTGTTCAAAAACAAAACCAAAAGATAAATAAAATCCGATCAGCAGCTAACAATTGGCAAGTTCATACAAAAACGAAAGGTATGAAGAAGTAAAAAACAAAAACCATTTTTTTACGTTTTCTATCTTTTAAGATTCTCACCGTTTCGGGTGCGGTAGTAGTAGTAGAAGTAGTGGTAGTAGTAGGAGCAGAATGGATACTAGCATTACTAGCTGTGGTAGTACTTGTGATGGTAGCAGTAGTAGTAGTAGTAGTGGTGGAAGTAGAAACAATACTTGTCACAGTACTAGTAGCACTTAACAAACAGGAAGTATTTGTGGTAGTGGTGGTGGTTGTAATGGTGGTGGGGTAGGTGGTTGTGACGATAGTGTTAGCCCTATCTGACAATGAAGGTGTAACGGCAGCACTTGTAGCATGATCACTATGGATAACGTTTACAAAGGTAAGGCTGCCATCGTTAACAGTGGGGCTACTTGTGGCGGAACCGTCTTTAGCAGTCCTGTCGCAGCTGCTGGATACGTGATGGATAAGTCCAGCCGTAGGACTCGCCTTGGATGCGTTACCATCATTGGACCGGTCGTGTTTCGATTCGTTGGTACTAGCCACCGTGGACGAAAGCAGCGTATAGTGCGATGATTGTGGCACTGCAACACTCCTACTGGTGGAAGCAACCACTTCGTACGGTCCGGAATCATCTAGCGAGGGTAGCGTGCGCATGATTTCGCAAGGAGTAAGCACTCTAATTTGTTGATCCTTTAAATTCATCATCTGCACCGAGGAAGCCACCGAAGGCGGCAGGCTTGCAGCGCTGGGTGTTCGTGGCCTTTGCGGACTGCCGGTTTGTGGGCTCTGATGGCCAAGCAGCTGGTGGGGCTGCTGAGTCGCTAAGTGGAGCTGGCCCGTAGTGGCTATCAGTATTTTTTGCGATCCGTCCGGACAAACGTTGATAATTTTACTAACATTCGCAGGGCGTGTTTGAGGTGAGCCAGCCGGATGTAGTTGCTGTTGTTGCTGGGCGGCGGCCTGCTGGTGGTGTTGCTGTTGGGCGGCAATTTTATTGATCGTTTGCAACGATGCGGCCAATATAGGGGACTGAATTGCACCACCACCGCCACCAGCCGGTGCGCTGCTCCCGACTATGTTAAAACTCTGCTGCAAAAATGTCGGTCTGATGTGCGTGTAGCCTGGCCGTAGGACTGCACTGGAGTTGGTGTTAAAATTACCGTTCGGGTTCACGGTCACATTTGGGGCAGGGCCATTCCGTAGCCCGAACTGGTGGTGATGGTGGTGCACGGTAAAGTGCGGCGACACAACGTTCGACGCGATCACATTCGGAACGAAAATGTTCGTCCGGCTGTTGCCGACCGTCAGCGTCTTCAGGACGTGGGTCGGTGGAATCGATTGATTCATAAGAACATTTATGCTGGGCCCATGGTGCTGCTCCGGTTGGTTTGCCGATTGGAAAGGCTGTCTTTGCGGGACGGGTGCGGGTTGCTGTTGTGTCTGCTGCTGCTGTTGTTGCTGCTGCTGCGGCTGGGCCAGTGCAGGACCCGTTCCTTGCCCCATAGCCGTTAGACTGGACAGATTGATGAAAGTGTTGGCAATGTTGGCCGCAACGGCCAAGTTGGCTTTGGTGCCCCCTGTGACAACCATCGATGTTCCACCGGCCGATCCAGGCTGGACCGACGGTGTCTCAGTCGGTTGGTGTTCAGAGTTGTTGGCACTGGAGGGCCGCACGATCAAGTTTGACGTGGCATTATCGCTTATCGATAGAAGGGTGGTGTTGAGGGTGCGGTGGCTAGAGTCGTTGGTGGAGGACGAACTACCGGTTGCTGCTGCTGCCGTGGTGATTGTAGTGTTCTTGAGTGTATCATTATGAGGGGTGTGAGTGGTGGATGTGTGTGGCTTACTACCGTCACCATTAACTGAATCTATTGATGCATTCGTGTTAGTATCGTTAGAGGAAGAAGGCGTGGTATTACTATCGCGAATGGCACTAAAAACATGATTAGTATTGGAAGCGGCGGCACCGAGCTCGTCTAAGCTGTTGTTGCCATCATCCATAGAATTTCCTTGCACCTCGAGTAGCTGTGGCGGCGGCTGGAGTGTACTGTGCAGCAACTGGTGGTGCTGGGTTTGCTGCCCATGCTGGAGCGCCGCTGGTTGCCGCGCCGTCTGCTGCTGAAGCTGCTGCGGTGGACCACCTTGGGGTTGCTGCTGATGAGTTCCGAGATGATGCTGTATCATACCGCCAGCCACCGTTTGGTCCGACCCCATTAACATGGAACCCGTTTCCGTGGTTAGCGATCCCGATATGTTCGATGATGAGGAGCAAGAGGGAGAAGATGCAGACGATGGACCGACAATGTTCATCGTACCTGAACTATTGCTATTGCCATCTTTGGGTGATAACTGTGGTACCTGAATCGATTCGGGATATGGGGAAGTGTTGCAAATATATGAACCATAACCTTTTCTTTTAGCATAACGAACAAACATACATACGGACGAACGAACGAACGAACGCACGAACGTACGAACAAACAAACAAACAAACAAACAACAAAAGGAACATAAAAATACATGGTGCTTCCGAGAAGACAGAGAGTGACGGGTCACGGGTCATGAGGAGGTTTCTCTTAGCTAAAAGAACTGCAAGCAGCGGGGAATCGCGAGACTTACTTTTTGCGCACTCAGACGAAAAACTGTACACATTTGTTTAGAAAGATAAAATACGTCTCCTTTTTCTACCGGGAAAAAGTGATCTTTGCTAATACCGGGGTTGCAAAGGAACAGAATCTTCCACTATATTCGAGAGATGTGTGGTACCGCGTTGCAATGTGTTAAGATAGAGACAAATGGGATGGAGATGCGCTAGCACGAGATCATGTGTTAACCAAAGGTAGCGTCGTACGAATGAGTGAGTGATTGGACCATACAGAACAGTGACAGTAATTATTGCAAAGATTTCTACCCTCTATTGTGATTGCTTGCGCGATACTAATGGACGAGAGGACATTAACAACTAGCTAGTTTTTCTATCGATGCCGATGGGGTAAACGAAAAGTTCGATCGCATGTTAGTCACACAACACGTATGGAGCTAGCTATATGAAACAGTGTATGATTATGTGTGTTCAGGGATACCAATGGATGGATATGGTTTTATCATTAAATTCACCCGATGATATAGATTTCAAAATATCCCTCAGAATAATACTCCGCTCCAGAGTTAGGTAAAACATTCACTACAAGAACACAGATGCTAAGAGATGCCAGATATGTACTGGAGAGTTTTTGAGAATACGGCTTTTCTGTTAATTTTGGTATCTTTTTCTCTGCGTACGAGGGATATTTTTAGCCTATATTCGTGCGACCGCTCAGTAACCGATGAAAGATGAGCGAAATATGAGAAAATAAAAATTCGAATGACATAAAAGAAATAGTGCCCGAGTGCAGTGTTTTCTCGACTGGAGAGATGGTTGCTTCCTACGTTGAAAACTGATTCAACTTTGGTGTCGACGGAAAAGCACACTGTTACTTCTCGAATGTACTCTAGTCCGACTTGAAATTCAACTATATACTCTCTGAACAACTGCGTTTGCAAACGATGTATAATAATTAGACATTGTTGTTTGATTGATATTTGATGGAACTTGTTTTGAACTTGAGAAACAAAACATTTTCACGAACCGAAATTTGTACGATAAAAATAAAAGGTAATAGTGTAACGGAATTCGTTTGACGAGTAAATACCTGTTGCGTTTTCTTCATCTTGCTGGCCGAACGATTGTCTCGCGCGTTCTGCAGGAAGGGCTGCTTGTCTTCGTTCGACAGCAGTCGCCACCGTTTGCTTATCTGCTTCCAACGATCACTCCAGGTCGGGTACTCCGCTTTCAGCTCCGGGTGGCGCATGTTGCAGTAAAGGACGGAGGAAATGGTTGCCATATCGCCGAGCACTGAAATACACACAAACAGGCAGCGCACATAACGCATTTACTTCCGTATTTAGGCGACGGCGGTCAGCAAATATCCTACGCTGGTCGGGTTTGCGAACTCACTTTCGTCCTTGCGCATCTTCTCGGATAGCTTCTGCGCGCTCTTCATATTGGTTTCGTCCAGGGTGCCCACCATATCGCCTACACCTGGTTGAGCGCCAGGCCCACGTACCACAGGACCCGGGGAGGTGGTATCCATGGGAGTTACCCCCGGTACCAATTGCACATTTTGGTTTTGCCATTGTTCCGCTGGCTGCAGCTGTGTTTGTTGTGTGAGGGTGGCCGGAGGCTGGCACTGGGAGGGATCTGGGTAACCACTCAATAGAGCTCTGCGCAGGAAGACGGTCGATAGGGCATAACGAGAGGATTAACAATGAAAAGAAGGTTAGATTTGTCTAACGACGTAATCCCTCTACTTTGCCAAGGGATCCGTAAACATAGGCATGATACTAATAATAATGTGTCAGAGGTTAGGAATGGAGGTGAAGATGGGTGCCTTGTTCGGTATCTTGAAGTGTAAAGTGTCTGTTTCGGACCGTGCAGTAGATACAGGGAATTGAAAACGTGCATGTGTAGCATACTTTTCGAGGAAACCTTGCATTTTGGGGTTGAAAAAAAAGTCACATCAGTTGCTGATATGTGTCGATTCGCGGTTGCCATTTGTTTTGCTTTTTACATTCAAATAACAATATTACTTCGATTGCTGTATGCTAAACAATGGCAAATACGATAGCTTTCTCGTTCTTTCCGAATCAAAAAGGTTTCACGAAAGCCTAGCGTGCTAATACAACAACAAACAACAGTTAGGTGATAGCGTAATACAACAGCGAAAACATGTGCCGGGAGAGAAATCCATCGAGAGAAAGCTTAAACCCGCGTCAATCTCCATTCCTACCTGTGTGGAAGGAAGTTATTAGAATAATACCCTCGGTTCGGATGTTGCTGCTGCTGGTTTACATCCGATGACACGGAACCAGCAACTGTTAGAGGTATCTGTTGTTGTTGCTGCTGCTGCTGATGAGGTTGGGAAGTTATCATTGAGAAGGAATTCGCCACTCCCTGCGGCTGCTGCTGAGGTTGATTCTGTTGCTGTTGACCAGCATGACCTAAGGCCGATCCCTGTATCATGCCAGGTTGCATACCAACGACCGGCCCCGATTGCGGCGGCGGCTGTTGCTGCTGCGGCTGCTGACTCATCATCATTTGACCACCCATAATAGGACCGTGGATAGGTTGTGGAATGTGTGTCGAAGTTATACCACCCATAGCATTTGCCATCTGTTGTGATCCGTGACTGGGCTGTACACCGATACTGCCTACTGCGGTTTGTGCTTGGTCATTCAGCATTATTTGCTGGTTAGGCATTCCAGCCGACTGCACAGACTGCGCCAAAACACCCTGCTGTAGCTGACGCTGCTGCTGTGGTTGCTGCTGATGTTGCTGGGCTTGCAGTTGAGGTTGCTGCGATGGATGATGCAAGTGCGATGGATGCTCTTGAAGTGACTGTTGTTGCGACGGTTGCTGTATCATCGGTTGTCCGCCCGGTGCGATATATCGCGCGTTGACAGTCTTCTTCGTTACATCGGCACTATGCGATGGAGTGGAGGTGTTGGATGTGTAGGGTGTCATGGAGCCCGCGAGCATAGACTCTTGAGATTCCTGCAAATAGTAAACAAAAAATACCGCTGAAACCTTCCGATCATTCTAGCGAAATGGATGACAGTCTAATACCTGTGACTCGTCGGTGAGGACAGTTTTGAAAATTTCCTCCACCACCTTGCTGTCCATCTGGCCTAGGTTGGCCAGATCGAAGTGCGGGCTCAGTATGTCGACCAGCTCATCCTTGGACGACTTCGCCAGGGATTCGCTCAGCTCGGTGCCCGTGGTCAGGTCGTCGAAAGCGGACGAGTTCTTCGTTAGCTCATCGTCGCCGTTTATGATCTGACTTACGAAATCTTCTTCGATAAAATCCGTCGGTAAGCCGAGCGCATCCTTCAGCGCCTCTGTATCACTGGTATCGTCCTCCTCCATCTTGGTTACACTTGCCGGAGGACCAGCAGACCCGGAACCAGCACTCACATTACCGCCACTAACCCCAGTAGAATTGTTTGCTGCTGTCGCATTGGAAGACATATTGCTATTCACGGTTGACAGCGTTGCGGTACCCTCCGTGCCGGCTAATGGTGGCTGTGCTGTCGATAAAGGTCGCTGGCCGGGCTTCATTTGACTGACATGCTGTTGGTTCTTCACCAACTGCCCCCCGCCGACGGTGCTTGCAGCAGCAACAGTCTGACCAACGTTCGATTCTTTGGACTGATTGATCTCTTCCTCTTTAGTCTTAACAGCCTCAAATAGTTTCAACTCCTCCACCGACAGCTTCACCGTTTTGTCGTCCGACACGTCGCTCTTGATGTCGTCGTCGCTCGCCACCGTCTCGAACATTGGCGTGTTGGCACTAAGCAGCGATCGACCGAAGAATGCATCCTGCAGGATGTTTGGATAGATTTCGATGAGCTTGTTTTTCGGTTTGCGTCGGATTGGCTTCTTCTTTGGTTTCGTCCCAGCACCGACTAGCGCCACCCCTTCCGCACCGCCCTCGTCCAGACCACCGTCAACCGTATCCTCGTCCTCCTTGCCGTCCTTCGTTCGGACGCCGCGGTTCCGCACAAAGAAACCGCCGATGCCTAGTTTTTGCAGATTACGCTGTCTTTTTTTGCGCAGCACCACGGAACCATTTTCGGTAGTGAAAAGGGCGAACCCTTCTGGAGGTGTGGGATCGTTCCACTCCATGCCGTCCTTGTAGATTTCCGCCTCCTGCTTCGGGTCGAGCGGCTCGAGCCGCATGTCCTCGAAGGAGTTATCGTGGCTACTGCCAGCCACTACGGACTCGATGGCCGCAAGTATGGTGGAACCTTTCCCAGGCGGTGGTGGGGGCTCGACGGGAAGCTTTGGTTTCCGTTTCCCCCGCTTTCCGAACTCGGCCTGCAGCGCCTTGATTTGGTGCAGCCCGTGTTCACTCAGACAGACTCCATCCAGGTAGTGGTTACCCTCGAGCGCGAGCGGAACAACTTTCTCGTCGAACTTCGGTGTCGATTTGGGTGTCATCAGCGGTAGTAGCGACGTGATGGTGGCCACCGTCGAACCTTTCCGCTTCGGCACCAGATGTGGCGGTGGATGGTCGCTCGGTCGACAAATGACACAGTTGTAGCCTTCCTCCGCGCACCGTTCAGCCTCCGCTTCGTTTTTGATCTGATCACAGGCACAGTGCAGCCACCGTTCGCACTGGTGGCACTGGATGATTAGCTCCCCGTCCGCGTATCCTTCGTTGCACGACGGGCAGTTCGACTGACTAGCGCAAGGGCCACACTCGGTGTAGCTGTTCATCCAGCTGCAGTTATAGCCGGGACTGTTGCTGCCGCACTTCAAACACATGGCGCACCACTTGCACTTCCACGTACCCTGCGGGACGTGCTCCAGCGGCGGGTCCACACAGTAGGTGTGATACGAGATGTCACAGTCGTCGCACAGTATCAGACGAGCCTCGTCGTTCCGCTGACCGCAACCCTCGCAGATGGTGCAGTCCAGACACCGCCAGCCCTTCTGCAGTATCACCTTCGTCACCTTGACGTTCGTGCAGTACGGATGGTAGCACTGGCCGCACTGGGTACAGGCGATCAAACATCCCTCCTGGTCCGTACCGATGGCACCGCACATCACGCAAATGTCCTGCGTGAGCACAAACTTATCTTTCGCCGAGCACAACACCAACCGGTTTTCACCGCCCGGTTCGTCCTCGTTTGCTTTCGCTGTCGCCGTCAGATCGGCGGTGGGACGCTGTAAGCCCAGCCCAGGCACACCAAAGATACCGCGCATCTTCGCCTTGGAGCCGCGCTTCCGTGTGAGGTCAGCCAGACGAGACTTTTTCTGGAATCCCTTCCCGACGCCCTTTGGTCGATTGTTGCCAATACCGAGACACCCGCTGAGCGTCAGTCCGAGGCGTTTCTTCGCGATCTTGCTCGCCACGTACGGTTTACCCTTGCCGAGCCCCACGTCCGACGAGGAGGACCGTTCGAGTCGCTCCCGGACAGCATCGCGACCATCGCTACCGACTCCGCCGCCGTCCACCTCCATCGCGTCGTCGTTGAGGCTGTCCTGCGACAGGGACATACTGTCGTCGTCCACACTGCCGCTGCTACGACGCAGGGCAGCCGCTAGCCGTCCATTGTGAATTACCGTTTTGCACGGATTGCACATATACTCGTAGTCCGGGCTGGCCTCCTTCCGGCTGTGGTACGTCGACAGGTCGGCTTCCGGATCGCAGGTACTGTGTACGAACTTGTAGCACACGCTACACTTTACCATTTCCCGGAAGGCGGACGCCCGGTAAGCCCGGTGGCAGACGGGACAGGAGAACCCCTTGTTGCGCTGCTGATAGCACGAGTCGCACACCGTGTAGTGCGCGTGCCATCGGGACGACGCACCGGCGCCAGGTGTACGCGCGCCACAATCGGAACACACCCGGCAGCAGCGACACTTCCAGCCAAACTTCGGTATCGAGGTCATGATCGGGCGCAGGCAGCTTGCGTGGTAGGTTTTGTCGCACAGCTCGCAGCTCACCTGTCGTCCCTCGGAGGAGTCAGGTACACGACAGATTTGACACATTTTGCACGAATCGCACTGCCATCCGGTGCGCACACCCGGCAGCTGCGCCAACCCGACGCACGTGCCGTGGTAGTGGTCGCCGCAGATCGAACACATCACCAGATTGCCGACATCGCCGAGCGCCGAGCATCGCCGGCAATTGATGTCCTCTGTACACACTAAAGGCACTTGTCCCAGATGTTCCTTGCAGAAGATGTTGTACGTTTGGATGACCTGGAAACCGCCGGAGGCAGCCACGCACGGAAAGTGGTACCATTTCGGGCAGGACATCTGCAATTTCACGAAGAACAGGAGGAGAAAATCAATCATTTCATTTTACCGATCAATACCATGTGAGTTGGACAAGGCGAAACCAGCGTGACTACAATGTAAATGCAAATGAATACACTTTCACTTTTCCTTTGAGGATTTATATGACGGAAATGTACCCCACAACATCCACTAGTTAGCAAGGAGCGCCCAGTCATTCCCGCTGATGCGATGCATGTCGATCCCTTTGCACTTTCGTTGCATACACATAGTTCTATAGTATTCCCCAATGGTTTCTTGTGCGGCATAGTACACGGTATGGTTCACTTACCTTGCACGATAAACTGGCACCGTAATGGGCGCAAAAGTGACACTTTCGGCTGAGGCTCTGCACTACCACCACCTCCAGGTTATTCAGCGTCCCGCTCAACGGTTCCCTGCCGACGCCGTACGACCAGAACGCACAGGAACGATGAATGTAGAAGTAGCCTCCATCGTTGATAGAACTCTCGATCACCTCCAGATGGCCGATCTTCTCCAGCTCGTCCGTATACTCCGCATTAGCAATGGGGTTCCTGGGGAAAGATGAATAACAGCCGCTGGTAAGCGAGCGCCCACCGCTGGCCCCTTTCCGCACGATGGTACTTACTTGCATTTGTTCGATCCTTTCTGCCGTTTACTACCACCGAAATGCGGTGGACCGAGACTGGATGCCTTGGGACTCTTGTCACCGAAACTGTCTCCGAGCGGTCCCGATTCCGAGCCCGACCCGATCGCCCCAGACTGGCCCTTCTCGTCTTGCGACAGTGCCGAAGCAATCTGATCCGCAGCCAGGGTCATCTCGATGCGCAACATCTCGCCCTGTCCGAGGTGACTACGCTCGCCCAGATTGCACAGAATGCACACCTTGCCGGAATACTTTTCGGGAAAGTAAGGCATCTCGTCCGGTGCCGGCATCAGTAGCGCCGGATCCGCGTCCATTTCGGCGGTGGGTGTCGAGGCGACAGAACTGTTGGCCATGCTGGAACCACCACCTCCTAGTGGGCCGGCTTCGTCGTTTGGCGACGACAGAAGGGACCCAAAACCGGACGTCGGCGAGGAGAGCGGCGCAGCCAGGGACGACGCTCCGGTGGAAGGACTCTTTGCGGTGGCCATGGCGTTGGAGGTGGTAGGTTCGCTTATTGAAATGGCAGCTAGCTCCGCTTTCCTTTTAGGAATACCACCACGAACAACATTAATATTCTTATATCTAAAAAGCAGTGGAAACGGGGATCTTGGGCTAGTTAGGAGGTACGGTCAATATGATGCAGGCGCGCTTCGGTTTCTACGCTACACGGGTGGTGAGGAGAATTGACCGGGCTACTACATTACCTTTTAACGACTTTGCTCTCCGGAGACGACGACGTGCCGCCAGTGCCGATACTCGTCGCAGCGCCTGTGCCTGCCGCAAGGGAGGTACCAGCACCACCACCACTGCTCAGTTTGATCACCGCCGTACCGCTGCCAACGAAGTTGGCCGCCGCGGCATTCGAAGATCCCCCCGTGGCGCCTCCGGTCGACATCTTTAGCAGTGGAATGAAATCTCTTTTCGGCCGTCCAGGGCCACGCCGTAGGGCCGCCGCCGACGGTTTCCCACCGCCCAGACCAAACCGCACACCGATCGGTGGGGCCGGTGACGACACGGAGGACGATGGCGACGAGGATGACGGCGAAGACGACGAGGAGGACGACGACGATGAGCCACTGGTACTGATCGACCCGCTGAGTCCCCCGCCGCCTGCCACTGCCGGGACCGGATTGCCAAGGATGACCGTTTTGATCGTCAGCTTCTGTGGAGGCCTCTGTTGAGCCGAGTTCTGCGCGATCGTCGTCCGGCTGGTTACCGTGGACGCCGCTTCCGCGGAGGTTCTGATCCCGCCCGTCGGCGATTCCTCCAGGTTTGCCGATATCGCCAGAGAATCCTCTATTGGCGAGGATCGGCAGGAGATCGGCGTTGTCGTCGGATCAAGAATGGCGTCTACGGCCGGTGCAGATTATGATGTTGTCGGTGATGATGTTGTTCGGTGTTGTTGTTGTTGTTGTTTAAATTATCGCGTAATGGTGGATGTGGAGGAAGCCGGAAGTAAAAGTGATGATGATATTTGATTGCATAAGATTGCAACAGTACAGGTCTGGACCGTTGATGGGGCTGTAGGGGACAGCAGGGAAGGAAGTGCGGCCGTAATGGGAGGTGGGACTCACACAGGAACCGCAATCGGCTTACTCGATCGAGATTACTCAATGGACAAAACGGATCAATCTCTACAAACTTCTCGCCGGTGGGGCGTAATGATTACGGGAGTGTATGTGGATGGCGGGGTTAACTGCAACACACAAGGGCTACTGTAGCTATTTGCTGAAGAATATGCGATAGTAACTATTACTCTAGGCATACGAACAATTCTTGCTGCTGGCGTATGAATAGTGAACTTTGGGAGTAATTGTTTTATCTTTGTGTGCGTGCGGGTGTATTGGAAAGGGTTGGTATTATTCGTTTCTTTTCTAACACTAAAAACAGTACGATTTCAGTAGCGGGTAGCACCTCTAGCTCTGTGTTCTACTGGTGGGCTGTAAAAATTTGGCAAAAAAGCGTGTATTTTAGAAATTATAAAAGTGTTGAGCGGGAAGATTTGGCTGCAAAGTAAGTTAGTAAATAAATTAAGTAAAAGAACTAATAATATGGTAAAACAAATGAAATATCTTCCTAGTTTAGGTGTAGCAGTTACAAACAACAGACAAACGAACACATTAAAACGAGGGACGGCAACAGAAACCAGGCAATGAACTTATGTGGGCCACGACAAGGTATGAAAGTGTACATCAATTTTCTACGTAATCTTATTCACATCGTCGAAATTGTATTTGCTTGCACGGCGTGAACTATTGCAAATACATCGTTAACCCCTTGCGCAACTACCGTGAACATCTACTGAATTGGTTGTAGTGACGTGACAATCGGATTAAAATCTATAACAATTGAAAGCTGAATTAAGAATTTCAGAGATTCACCTGTTGCCTATTCCATCATTCAGTATAGATCGCTTGGCGATCAATGCGAAAATGACTCGTGCACTCGTCGCTATTCAATTTTGTTCTGAAGCGGAAAGGGCTAACCTTCGGAATGATGTTGTACTAATACCGACCCAAAAACGTTCCATCCAAAAACCTACGGACATAATATACGAAAAATCATTCCGATGTATTAGGAAACTGCCAAACCAAACAGTAAACTACGAACGATAAGTAGCCATGTACATGTGTTATTCACGAATCCTATCCATGTTATATACACGGATTCTATGAATTACACAAACCCCGGAAATAGTTAAAGAATACCCTTCACCAAACACAACCCTCTTCTCTGGCGAACCCTACACAAAAGCTATGGGTACTGTTAGCATGCTAGGAGACGGTAGATGAAAATGGTAAAACATTACTCACCAAGAGGGGCATTTAAGGACAATGCGTCTTGATCTTGCATAAACTCGTATTCAGCATAGTCCGAGCCATCGTCAAAATCGTTATTATCGAGTATAATCTGCTCGGGATCCATTCTGTTTTCTATTTTGAGTCAGTCCTGGTTTTTTATTCTAAAGTGACTTGGACTTGATGATTTCCTACGATCTATCCAAACAGGTGAAACAGTGGTTTCGTCGCCGATACACAGTAATTATGAACCATCGAATGTACACTACACAAATCTCACTCTATCGAACAACTAAAACCACATAAAACATTGAGGTAAATCCTTATGCTCCCACTATTTTCTTGCTGTACACGCTTAGTTCTGCTGCTGGCGGTTCCACAACCGACAATGTTATCACTTTTTCCGTCTTCTTTTCCATGAGGGCACCCGTAAGAACATGCGCTATATACTAGCGGCTTGCTTGCACGAGACTAACAACATTTTCCATGGATCACTCCGATATGTGCAGGAGTATTTTTTTTCATTTGCTCTATATCCGCTTGCTAAGCTACCACACGATTGCACCACTATAAACAGTTGACAGGTCCGAAGGCGATTCGCTCCATAGGAACGCAGGCCTTGCCCAAAAACGATTGATTCACGGACAAGATAACGATTGGATGGAATAGCAGCCAAACCCGATTGACCATCTCACTTTGGTTGAATACATTTATCGCATCCCACACGAATCTTTTCATTTCATCATATTTTACACTATGCGCCCAGGATCACGGTTCAAATCGGTCGACTATATGTAACATTCATGCCTTTCGGGGGTTGACTATTTGCAAACACACCATCAATCAAACAGCCATCCAGTCAACGCCAATGCCATTCGGATTACGGGTACAATTAATTGGTACGCGGTGTGGTACTGAACTAATAAGCTCTGCTTTTTCCATCTTTCCAACCTGTATCTGACTGGCTCTCGTTTCCGATGCTTGCCGTTTCGTGTTTGCACGACACCACCTTGTTCTACCCGCTCTTGCTATCGCTTTCGGGAATGCTTGTGAAGCGAACCGTGCTCGTCATCGCTCGCGGTCGCCATTGTTGGGAAAGCCAGCGGGTCGATTTTCGGACGCCGTTTTTAGAGCCTCTCGCTGTTACCGGCTGGTTGCAATCCTTTCACCCGTGCACTGTTTTGCGGGAGCACTTCACGCGTGTTGTCTTCGCTACATAATTCCGGTCCTATGGTAATCTTTTTCCACGCGAAAATCGGCTGGAAAATGCCTGATGACAACACGGGCTGATTACACTTTTCGTACTACAGCTTTGTTTCTCAAGACCGCACAACTGTGGCGCTAGTGTGCGCTGGCATTTGACAGCGTCTCGCGTTGTTTGGGGTGAATCTAGCAAGTAAAATGTGTATATAATGCTTTCAAGAAAGCGGTTCAACCGGTTGTTCGATTTGTGGTTTATGCCTAGTAGTGAAAGTGTTCACAATTCTCCAGAGAAGTTCGTTCACTAACAAGATTCTACAGAAACCGCGAAGTTTGTGATGTTAGCCTTGGTAGTGCTTATCAAATATGCAATAAAAATGGTTAATAGTGGTGTTCTATGTAGACTTTTTCTCGTATCTCCCTTCAAACGATACTTTACCCGTCACTAGCAGTGGCATGCAATTATAAACATTCAAAGCCTGGGTTGATTTGACATTTCTAAATTCCAACGTACAACGGTTGTTGAAAGTTTAACAAAAGAACAACAGTGGTGCAAAAGATCCAAGCCGCGCGTATTTTTTCGCATATTTCAACCGCATTTTTGATACTTGATCAAAAGTAAGAATCTCTTATCGTTTTGTAGTATACATCGCTAGCTTGCCTTATGAAATCCTATTGTATTCGTGGCTTCGATGTGGATATTCAGTTTTGTTTCTCATGCATTGTAGTTGCGTTTGCCCAAAATTGATAATATATATGATAGACTTGATTTCAATCTGAGCTGCTTTTATTTTAGCACCGGAAGATGAGTGTGCTGAGGAAAACGAGGACTAAGTCGCGAAAAGCGGATCTTTCCGCAAACTGCTTCAACGACAAGTCCGTAATAGTGGACGAAGAGATGCCGTCGACTGGAAAAGACAGAAAATCAGCGAGAAAGATGCAAACGTCAATGGTGCCGCACGACGATAACGAATTTGGCATGGAAAAGGTTTCACTTAAACCAGGCAAATGGCGTAAATCGATGTCCCTGTTGAGAGCATCCATTAGCCGACGGGAAGGCTCTTTTTCGGTTCGGGGAGGGATGCGAATAACCATGTCTGTATCTGATTACCGGTTGTCGCAAACGCTGAACGAATCCGGCCTGACGGGAGGAGACGAAAACTCGCACACTTTACTGGATAACCGAGCAACAATGCTTGATGTTACAGTTCACGAATTTGTCACACCACTTGTGGCTACGAAAACAGTTGCCGACCTTTGCTACCTGCGACTGAAAAGTCCAAGAGATGAAATATTGCAGCGCTGTCGGCAGCGGGAACCAATTACATTCGAAGATATGTTCGCTAATCTCAAGATAGACGTCAAACGGAAAATTGGAGAAGGCGTATATGGCGAAGTTTTTCAGTGCACTAAAGCTAGCGGCGTCAGTTCAGTTGTGAAGTTAGTTCCAATCGAAGGAAGCTTACTCATCAACGGGGAACAGCAAAAGAGTTCTAACGAGATATTGTCTGAAATTATAATATCCTCAGAGCTGAGCAATTTACGACACCGCAGCATTCAATTCTGCACGGACGGGTTCGTTGAGCTTCAAAGTGTTAGCTACCTAAAGGGCTGTTACCCTAAGGTGTTAAAAGATCTATGGGCTGCCTATAACAATCAGCACGGCTCGGAAAACGATAATCCGGATAGCTTTCCGCAGAATCAACATTACATAGCTTTCGAAACTGCATATGGTGGCAACGATCTGGATGGTTTCCGGTTTAAAAATGCTCTTCAATCGTTTGCAGTATTTTCACAAATCGTTTTATCTTTGGCAGTAGCGGAGAAAAGATTCGATTTCGAGCATCGGGACCTGCACACGGGTAATATATTAATCGAGAAAACTGAAGAGGCTGTTCGAAAATATTACCTTCTCGGTGAAGAAATCATTGTACAAACGCAAGGACTGAAAGCGACCATAATTGACTATACGCTATCGCGAATAGTTTACAACGGTTTATGCCTGTTCAACGATCTTTCGACGGACGAGGAACTTTTTACCGCGGAAGGAGATTATCAGTTTGAGATCTACCGTAATATGAAATCTGCATTGCAAAATCAATGGAATGTACATTCCGCGAAAACGAATGTCTTCTGGTTGCATTACCTAATAGATAAACTGATCTCGTTACGAAACTATCGCGACAAGTCGAGTAAACTACACAGAGCTACAATGAAATCGATGAAAGAATTGAGCGAGGTCTTACTGGACTACAACAGCGTCTGTGAAATCGTACACCACTATTTCACACCTGATACGGACGAATCGAACAAGGAGAACTGAATGAATGATCGTTTTGTACACTATGAACTGGAATTATTTGGTTTACTTTTAAGAATGTTAGTATGTTAGGCTCTTTTAAATTTCACCTATTCGAAGGAATGGAAAGAATAAATTATGGCTTTGATAGTACGTAAATTATGTCGCAATTCGCATCTGAAGTACGCAAAATATGCTTTATTTCTAAACATTCAAATTTTGACCATTTGGTCTAAGTTTCAACACAGTTTCACACCGGGGGCAAACAGCTGGAAATTCACCACATCCAGTCGGTATTAAGTATCTTCGACATCGTTGGCAAAGCGATCTGGTCGATTTCGATATCGTTATGGCGAATCGGTTGTCAGCAACGGGTCCTTCGCGAAGGGTTATGGATCCAACTTGCAGCAACTCACAGAGCTCGCTGGTGCTTTCAGGCCTGTCTGGCATCGGATGCAGCTGTGAAAGCAAAGCAACATCCGCACCGGTGCACTCTACCTCTAGTTCCAGCAGCCAGGTATTTACATTCAGCTGTGCCTTTTGATAAACGGCGTGACGAAGCTCGAGAGCACATTCGATAACCACAGTCGAACTGCAAGAAGCCGTCAGTGGTTCTTCTTGCGAAGGTTGCATAGATTGGAAGAAATGATCTTTTCCTGTGGAAGAGGGAGAGATTGGATAAGTCTGTTGTAAGAAACAAAACTATTGAAAGAGCTTTTACCGTAGAACGTCCAACTTTCTTCTACTAGATACGGAACAATTGGCCAGAGGACTTTCGAAAGTACTCGGTACGTTTGATCGAGAATTGCGGTGGCATTTTCGTGCTCCGCTCGCGTCCCACAATACAGCCGATCCTTCACGATATGCACATATAATCCGGACAACGTGGAAAGGCAGAAGTTCAGAATGGTCGGAATGGCCCGATTATGTTGGTACGACTCGTACATTTGAAAAACTGTCCCATGAAAATTCGCTAGCTGTCGAAGATAGTAGCGATCAACGTGCAGTAAAAGATCGCCCTGAATTACCGGGGCTTTTTCGCGTGCGCCATTTGCGGAGACTACCCCAAGTAGGAATTTCAAAATTCCTCGCAGTTTCTGCACGCTTTCGGCCGACGACCCCAGTAACTGGTGGCTCACAGGAATTGACGTGTTTTGGATGGCATGGGTACAAACCCACCAGCGCAGGGTATCGCAACCATATCGGTCCACGATGTTTTTGGGAGAAATCACGTTCCCTAGTGATTTGGACATTTTCATGCCATTCTCGTCCACCGCGAATCCGTGCACGAAAATTGCTTTGTACGGTGCCTTACCACGAGCGGCAACGCTGGTGAGCAATGACGACTGGAACCAACCGGTAAACTGATCGACACCTTCGAGGTATAAATCAGCTACGCGATCTTTCCCCAACACCGTCAACCAAGAGGCCCCGGAATCAAACCATATGTCCAATATATCGTTTCCTTTCACCAGATCTGCGTAACTGATGCCGAGCTCACGCAGCATCTCCTTGGGAACCAGGTTTTCCAATGAAATTGTCCACCAAAAATCAATAGAACCTTCCTTCATCAGACGTTGTTCTATTGCATTAAGCAGTAATGGATGAACAATCGGTTGTTTTGATGTGGAGTTATACAGCACTGGAATAGGAACTCCCCACGCACGCTGGCGAGAAATGCACCAGTATGGCCGTTTCCGAAGTTGCCCCTCTAACACTTTCTTGCTCACATCAGACGATGTCCGAGGATATATGTCCACCTCTTTGACGGCTTCCAGTGCCGGTTGTTTGATGCTGTTTGTATCGATGAACCACTGATTGCTGGCTCGCAACATAACGGGCTGCTTCGTCCGCCAGTCGATAGGGTATGAATGTTCAATGGTACTTAATTTCAGTGTGGTCGGTTTTAATGTTTCCGCAATCAACGAGTTGCCCTCGGTAAGTGCGTATTTGCCAACAAGAAAGTCTGGAGCACTATTGTTATAGCATCCATTTTCATCGATGAGATTTTTCACAGATATTTGCTGCTCCAAGCAAACCAGAAAATCTTCCGGTCCGTGTGCTGGCGCTGTATGTACAAGTCCAGTTCCCTTTTCCGCTTTCACGTGTGCTCCAGGCAAAAATGGCAAAATTTCGTTACGGTTCAAAGGATGGTAGTACTTTAAGTATTGTAATTGAGCCCCCGATACGTTTTGTAGCAGCTCCAAAGATAAATCCAACTCCTGAGATAAATAATCGATTAGGTCCTTTCCTACAAGTAAGATATCACCCGCCGTCGATCGCACTAGACTATATTCCAAACAAGGATTATAGCAAATCGCTTGGTTTGCTGGTAAAGTCCATGGAGTTGTGGTCCATATCACCGCGCACACCTCTGCACCATCAAGCCGTTGCTGGTCGAATGCTGGACATTCTGCACCTCGGTTTACGAGGGGCAATTTTAAATATAGCGATGGACTCCGGTACTTTTCGTCGTACTCCAACTCAGCTTCTGCCAGGGCTGAGTGCGACGAAGGTGACCAATAAACAGGTTTCAGGTCGCGGTATACCAATTTTCGCTGGTACAGCTCGTAGAAAAGTCTGAGCTGGGCACGAATGTAGCCTGGATCGAGTGTGCGATAATATCCATTGACGGTATCATTCCACGCGCCAGTTATTCCCCAAGATTCGAAAGCTTTCCTCTGGGTAGCAATTGTTTCCAATGCAAACTGTCTCGCATTATTGCGAATTTCGAGCGCAGTTTTCCGATTTCCACTTGATCCTTTTTGTTTGTTTCTGTTGAATGCCTCCAGTGCTTTCAATTCTATCGGCAATCCGTGGCAGTCCCACCCCGGAACATAGTGCACACGTGTGCCGCTAATGATTTTGTGCTTCAGGATGAAATCCTTCAGGATCTTGTTCACAGCATGACCCATGTGTAAGTCACCGTTTGCGTATGGAGGTCCATCGTGGAGGATAAACTCATTGTTTTCCGGCAGGGTAGCACGGTTCCAGCCGTACAGCTTGCTAAAACAGTCCTACATACATTGATACATAATCAATCGTTTTTGATAATTTTTTATAACGCTAAGAGAATCACACTACCTTACGAAGCTGTTCCTCTATTTCGGACCGTTTTTGTGGGCTTAATCGGGTGGGAAATTTCGTGGTTGGAAGATTTATTGTGTCGGTATACTTGATTCCATCTTTGCGGACACTTTTTGTGGCAAAATTCCTAAATGTAATACGAGCACCTCCAACCCAGCAGTGTCTGCTTTGTAACATTATGCACTCCGGACACCGGATGCACCAGCATCCTATGCACCTCCGACAAGTGTTGATTTGTAAAAAAGAGACTGTCAAATAAAAAAAAAGTGCGGTTGGAAGCAGCTGAATCCATACTAGTGATGGGAATCATAGTAAATATCAAAATCCTAATAGATTGGTTACCAGCAACTGAGCTAACGATTTCAACCGGTTCACAGCCGGTTTGCTTCCATGGAAATGACAGCTTTCACACAACTTGGTGTGGGTTGAATTAGTGATGGAAACGACATAGGATTGAATTGAGTAGAACGGAGGTGGTAAAGTTACTCGACACGGAACTGGGTGAAACCAACTATGAAATTTTGATTGACCCACAATATACGTGCAATTCTGAACTTTCTGTTATAACTAGCCGTTTGTACACGTGTGTGTACTTTTGTGTGTCTAGCGTTTGGTGTAATAAATCTAGTAAAACAGATTTCTTAGGACTGGGTACAAGTTACAGTTACTCAATAACTGTCACATGAGAGTGGGTACAGGACGGAACTCTTAACACTAGTTGTTTTCTTCTGTCACTGTCACTTTAGGCGTTTGCCACATGTGAAATTGCATCAGCGCTTTAAAATCAGTTTTCCGTAGTAAAGAGTGAGTATTTCTTATAAAAGAATTGTGCAGAACGCACATTGGTCTATGGATAACAAATCCCGATTACGAGCAGGAGCAACGGAATAGTTAAACTCAAGTAGTTCACTTGCGAATGATGCCATACCCATCCAAGCTGTGCGCTCGCAGGCATCCCGGCGTTCGTTCCGGCTTTGAAACGGTTGTTCCGGGACGATTGATGAAACTTGCATTATTTCTACATTTCAGGACTCGAAAGCAGCGCCAATATGACGTTATCATGCCGATTTTACAAGCAAAAGTTCCCGGAGGTGGAGGACGTAGTGATGGTGAACGTGCGGTCGATCGCCGAGATGGGTGCGTACGTATACTTGCTCGAGTATAACAATATCGAAGGCATGATCCTGCTTTCGGAGCTGTCTCGTCGGCGTATCCGGTCCATCAACAAACTGATTCGAGTCGGCAAAACGGAGCCGGTGGTTGTGATCCGTGTGGACAAAAACAAAGGTTATATCGATTTGTCCAAGCGGCGTGTTTCCCCGGAGGATGTGGAGAAGTGTACGGAACGATTTGCGAAGGCAAAGGCAGTCAATTCCATCCTGCGTCATGTAGCTGAACTGATGGAGTTTGATAACCAGCAGCTGGAAGATTTATACGAGAAGACAGCGTGGCACTTCGAGGAGAAGCACAATCACAAAGTTACCGCTTACGATGTGTTCAAGCAGTGTGCTATGTACGTGTGAAAGTAGGTTTGCTTCGCTTACAGTGTTTTAACAAGCGGTGAATGGTATATTTGCAGTGATCCATCGCTGTTGGATGAATGCAACCTGACGCCGGAATTGAAAGAGTTACTTCTCAGCAACATTCAGCGAAAGTTGGTATCGCAGGCAGTGAAAATTCGTTCTGACATCGAGTGCGCCTGCTACGGATACGAAGGCATTGACGCGGTAAAAACAGCGCTCCGTGCCGGGCTCGAGTTGTCTACGGAGGAGCTTCCCATCAAAATCAACCTCATTGCCCCACCGTTGTATGGTATGTTGAATGTATTTTGCATTTTCGGCCGATTAACCTACCGCTGTCGATAGTTAACTGTAATCATTTCTTCTCCCTTGCTTCAGTAATGACCACGTCCACACCAGAAAAAGCTGACGGACTGAAAGCTCTCGAGACGGCCATTGAAAAGATCAAGGAAACGATCGAAGGACTCGGCGGTGTCTTCAAGGTGCAAATGGCGCCTAAGGTGGTAACAGCGACGGACGAAGCAGATCTGGCCCGTAAGATGGAACGAGCCGAAGCGGAGAACGCCGAAGTGTCCGGGGATGAGGAAGACGACAATGAAGTTGGCATCAAGTACAAGATGGAAGAAGACGAAGACGACAAAGGCGACAAGGACATCGAGTTCGAAGCCAGCGGTGACGAAGAAGAGGAGAAGAAGGAGGAATAATCGAAGATTTAATATGGATGTGGGACTAGATGTCGGTAGCAGGTTGAGGATTCGCAGAACACGTCGCGTGTGGAAAAGTGTACGTCGGAAAACACGGCATGTCTTGCTACAGCTATGCTTAATTTCCTACCTTACTATAACAATTCGTATTAAACGGAGGAAAAGGAAACATTCTAAACTCGAATTATGCTCTGCCTTCATACTCTGTATTCTTCAAAATGATCCATTTTATCTGGGTGTAATCACTTATCAAAGAATCACCTGCCAATAGGCAGACTTTCGTTTAAAGCAATTTATTGCGGCTTCATCACTCGTAAATCGGTGATGTGAATTGGTTGCTAGAAATTGATTCTAAGTAAAAAACAAATTAACTAATCTACTGTATAAAACAAATCAAAAAATCAATCTAGTACGCTGGGATGAGTACGTAATGTAGCAACCACAAAGATGACAGACTGTTCCGTAGCCGTGTCGGTAGGAAAATTGAATCCTCGAAGTTGTCCAACGCGGATGTCAACCGTGTAGAAACGTCGATTCGTCCTTGGTAAGTCGTATGCACTTATACTGGAAGATATATATGGTCGGTCGGCAGTGATGATGTAGATTTCTTTTTTTTCGCTGGAATTCTATCGAAAAGTAATGATGGTGCTGCCGATACTTTTTTCACTGCAGATATGCTCTAGGGCCCGTTCAACTTCGTTCGGAGTATATACCTACAATGTAGAAGAGTTTGTGATGAAACAACACCGAAATGCGGCACAATTTGGTTTGTCAATTTGGAACGCCATCCTTACACGATCGACGACAGTTTTCAATGACTCGTCGTTGACGAAACCGGCCAACCGTTCTAGCACCAGGTGGCACAGGTGTGGACCACCCCAGTCCACACTGGTGCGGAAGAGAAACGCAATCGCCTTGCGACACCGTACGTACGAGCCGAGAAAGAACCGACCGAGCATGCCCAGCTCGTCGGTCGACAGCTCCGGCTCGACCGCGTCCACTATCACGCCATCTTTGGTGAGGAACTTATCCAGAAACTTATAGTCATATCCGAGCCGCGTGGTGAGGAAAATGAAGTGAAACTTTTCCCTCGACGTTAGCTCGTTGATAAAGTTGGACTTGTCGACGTTAACGTCAATGAAATTCGATCGAAAGTGTTCGTTGGCGAAAGTGATGATATCCGCAGCACCTGAATGAAATAATGGTTGATAACAATGCAAACAAATTAGTATCGAACGTTCTGGAAATGGAATAAGAAGTAGGTAACATTTTGCCGTAGAAATTTCTTAT
>JAOEFI010000007.1:10779811-10797953 GCA_034621735.1 Anopheles plumbeus | reverse complement strand
AATGCAAACAAATTAGTATCGAACGTTCTGGAAATGGAATAAGAAGTAGGTAACATTTTGCCGTAGAAATTTCTTATGCAGTTTAAAAGGCTAAAGACAATTGCAATCGTTTTCTAATTAATGTATACATATGGCCGATGGCAAACACCGTCCGAATGCATGGTCAATTAGATTCTGAACGACATAAGAACATAATTTCTATCGTGTTTAGAATGGTCATAGCAATAGAAAATCTATTTACCTCTTTCCTCTAGGAGCGCGAAATAGTTACAAGACGAAAATGTTAGAATGTACGTGCTTCGAAGCAACAATGACTTCCCCCCAGCTCTATACTTACCAAGATTATTAATCACAGGAACCGATCGCGTATGGCAAGTGGCAGCAACTTGCGCACCCCACTTGTGGGCTAATTGCGTGATGACACATCCGACGGGCGAGCAAGCATCCTGCACCAGAATTCGTTTGCCCTTGCACGTGTGTTCGTTCAATCGATGGGAGTCTAGAAGGTTGAGTGCAATCGATCCACTGTAGGGTAAGCTGGCCGCGCCTTCAAACCCAATCAGGAACGGCTTGCGCGATACGCGTGTCTCGGGAACGACGACAAACTCCGATGCCACTCCGGGCTCGTACCATTGCGTTGCCAGCCAAACCTCGTCGCCGATTTCCAGCCCACTTTTGGACCCGTTTCCGACCGCCTCCACGATGCCGGCACACGATCGACCCAGGACGAGCGGTAGCTCCGGATCGTACGTACTGTTGTAGCAGCGTATCATGCGACGAAGCGTTCGTCCGTAGCCGAAGGCGATGCGACGATCGACACGGTTTAGGGACGCAGCTCGCACACGAACCAGGATATCGGAGGACGATTGGAACTGTGGCACGGCCGTTTGGCAGACCACTACATTATCCGGATCACGGAAGGAGGTTGACGCGATCGACTTCATGATGGGCGTTGGAAGGTGAGGTCGAGCTAACCATAGGCCCAGCATAAAACCACCGGTCGTACCGAAACCCAGGCCAATCAGTATCGCAAAGGCGTTGTTACGGGCAACTGGATATAAGGGACGATAATTACGATGTAGTCCAATGTGCTCATTTTACCAGATGCCCTATGGAGAAGGTACTCACTTTCATCCCGGAAGAATATTCGCAGCTCCTCGTATAACACGGTTGGGTCTAAAACTTCGCGGGCAGTAGTTTTAAGCCGTTGGACAAGCTGGATGAAATTCACCCAGGCACCTCGCAAAACGGTTTCTGCTTCACTGTTTGCATCAGTCAATGCCTAAAACCAAACAACGCAAACGTGTATGAATAATGTGTGTACTTCAGCAACTTGCGCCAAAGGTTGCACTGCTTACTCGCATGGCTAGATGACGTCCCTCGTCGGAGTATTGTCGTACAACGCGTAGACCGCTTTCGGTTGCCATGCTTAGGTTACTCTTTGGTCAAGAAAATAGCAGTGAAACAAGCAGTGATTATAGATACAACAGCGGTACGAGTGAGAAGATTTTTATCTTATTTTGTAGCTTGACTGATGACTTTTGTTTGTTGTAGATTCGTATTTCAGTAATGCTTGCGTAAATTTACATTCCTAAATCGATCTAGTAGAGTACCATCCAGTGAAAGCAGTATATAGACATCGAAAATGATTGTAGAAATTAGAGAAGATGATTACATAAGAGACCATATCGAATTAATGGGATGTACATGCCGGTGAAATTACAAATTAGTATGACACAGTGAAAGCGATTTAAAGGCCATAACTGGATCAAACAGACAGAACCAAAACACAGACGATTTAATGTAAACAAATTGATCCTCCTTGGTTACCTGAATATCACCAACAACCTCTCCCATTCGTTGCTTAGCTGCATCCATGGGATCCGGTACCGCTGAGTAACTAACAAAAAGATACGTCTTATTGCCAGTTTTTCTTGTTATCCGAGGCAAGGTCGTGGTTTCGATTAGTTATACATGTGTCGACCATACATGGGAATACGACCATTGCATAGCTCAATGGATGATTTGAAAAGAAACCTTGACTGTTATCCAACAAAAAATGGATAGGGTCACGTTAATATCACACATCATTCGGAAAAATCCATAATTTCCTGAAAGTAAACAACAGGGAAAACTATACTGTTTGCACGAGCTCACTTGAAGCAGGTTGCTAAACTATGTAATCGCTATTTTGTCTACAAACGCACTTTCCCTTACGCTTTAAGCACTAAAACTGTCGGATCTGCAGTAGAAATACGAACTCCAAAGAGGAGACGAATAAAAACAAACAGTACGCTGACACCAGCTGTCAATTGTCAATTTGTTGATCGCTGAATCGAACCCCAGCCAACAGATGGCGCTGACAGAAATTTTTTAAACGACTTTAATTCAAAGATTTAATTGAATCATAACATAAAAATTGATTTAACATATTACACTGTACATTCGCTACATTATCACATTGTAAACCTTTAGAGTTAATCCATGATTGAAAATGAATTTATAAAAAATATACAGATAAGATATAAATCATTAGAATGATTCGTAAAAGTACATAAATTTCTGATTCCTAACCGCACCAACTCAGTACTCTGAACTTTAATTTTAATTTCAGAATATCCGATAATTCATTGCGTGCTTCATCGTTACCGAGGAAAAAACAAACTGTGCGGGCGTGGCATTCCTGACCGTAACATGATGAATGATTATATGCAGAACATAATAATTTTTATTCCTTTCTTCGACCAAATCCTGGATGACAACTGCAAGTTTTGCGTCATACTCGGTACGTGTGAGTGTTGTAAGCGTTATTAATTATAAATTTATTGACACCCGCAAAACCGCGCGAGGGCGGTGTATTCAGACCACTATAGTGTGCAGAGTGTGAATAAATTATTTTTCCAGACGGAATCGATCGTGTCTAGGCGCTGCGAGCCGTTTTTGCTGTGGGCTTCATAAAAAAAGCATATTTCTGTACCGCCCGGTAAACATAAATTTACAGCCTTGGTGGTGCACGGGGTGACGTCGGCATTGGGCTTTTTTTTACAGCTCACACATGTTGGAAAAATGCATAGCTCATTTTGTAGATAGTGCCCACAAACGCTACTGATGCAGACTTCTGGAAGTACGTATGGTAGAAGCGTTAGGTTTGCTTATTTAGGTGCTAACACGAAATCGCCCTCAATGGAAGCTTTTAGTTAAATCATACCAGTTGCTTGATTCGAATGAACTGAAGCTGAAGCAAACCAATTCAAGCAAACCCATGTTTGTAATTATTCGGGATATCGGAGAATTCCCTTGATTACTCTCCAATTAATTTTCCTCGAAACTGATTCTAGGTCTATCTGGATTGAATATTCTTTGAACTGTAAACATCGGATTGTCAGTAACAGTAGCACGTAATAGAGGACATGTTTTAGTATAAAATACGTGCCATAGGAAGAAGTGTTAACCTAAATCCCAACGAAAAAAGGGATAAAAAGTACCCAAAGCAAGAACCAGGACAGGAATGGAATGTCTATCATCTTGCAAGTGCGAAGAGCTACTACTTCCATCCGGGGATTTACTGTAGCCGAAGATGGGAATTATGGTTAAAATGACTGCTGAAAAGCTCCGTGGGAGCATATAAGCGAACTGCGAAGAGATGGGCTTCAGCAAGCCGTGAAGGAATAGAACACACAGATGGATGCGTGTATCTTTATTATGGGAGGTTTCCCATTTTTGAGGATGGAAAAAACACAACCATAGATAGACCCTTAACACAGAAAGCAGACTTCGGAAGGAAATGGATAAGAACGAATGACTGGTAGTTGGCGACAATGCGAAAGGAGCGACACGAGAACGACGGAGAAGCAGGCGATGAAAAATCGGTACGACACACCACCACCCCGATCTCGAGGACGAACCAGATTGCTCCGTTGTTGTTTTGAGTCAACGAACGCGAACGAGAGAGAGAGAGAGTGAGAGAGAGAGGGGAAGAGATAGAGATGCAAGATAAAAAACTCCTTTCGTTAGCGAGAGCGGGAAAGCGAAAGTGGGTTGGGTAGCTAGTAGAAGGAAAACCGAGGGAGAGCGAGAAGGAGAAAAAACGCATGCCTAGCACTGCCCAAACCATCTTAAAAAGCCACGCCTTTTTAAAGTTAAATTTATGCTGTATGCTGGTCGTTTTTCTTTTTTTTTTTCGTCGTTTGTTTTACGTTTCTAGTGCAACGTTTCAATGGCGTTGTGTGGCGGAACGTTTTCACCATATCCGAGAAGAAGACGGCTGCGTTTGTTGGATGATGTGGTCTCGGTGGTAGTAGTGGTCGTGACCCTGGCCAGAAGAGTAGTCGCTGCGACCAGAGCACGCGCCAGTTGAGTAAAGCGATAGACCCGATATCCTTGATACATGGCTTAGGACGCTAGGCAAAAAAAAAAACAATCTAAGAAAAACAAGTTTTTCAGTCCAAGAACACCTTGGACGACGACGATCAGTTAATATGCTTAACGGCCATTTTTTTATATCTACAACATTGCTTCACTCTTTGTCAGCTAAAGTGTTCCAGAATGAAGGCAGTAGAATATTACGGTTGCCACGCGTTTGAGAAAGATGCCACGCTTTAATAAAGTGTGAGCAAACCATTTTTTTGTGATATAAATTGTATCTGTTTTCAGATCTAGAAAAGTAGCCAACCTTTTTTCCAATAATTTTTAAGGAAGCCGGAATAAAAGTATACATTTTTGGCATCTTACATTAAGTCTTTAGTTGCTAAACATCTTTTTTCGTTTCGAAATCATGCGAAGAAACTTCTTGCAAGTATAATAACTGTGATAAATTTTAATAACTGAAAGCCACATCGGTACAATTTTCCGTTCCTCTCGAAAAGAAAAGAGCCCGGGCAGCCTCACAGCCATTTCCGATGGACACGCAATTTCTTATCTATCGCCAAGGTACGCAAATCAAGTGTCGTTGTTTTTCTACCAACACTAAACTGTTCAGCGTGAAAAATCATTGCGCCAACTCTGGCATTATGATCTCGGGCCTTCTGTCTGGCACGAGAGAAGGGAAAGAAATCGAAAAAGCTCCATTTGGCGCATCATTAATTAGTACATCTCCGTCGAAAGTCATTAGGTTCGGCACCGGAACCGGAGAACTGTCGCGGGAGAATATTAGTGGCGTTCGATTGTTTATGTCCCCCCGGGCTAGTGGGTGCTATGCCGGTGCTTTGCTGTGGAAAATTGCTGCAAAATGCTGCTGAATCACGCCGATCGTGGCAAGTGACTGAGTACGGGTTACGCCCAAACGGGGTACAGCTAAAGAAATGGACAGCTTCCCGGGTGCTACATCCTACGGAACTCTTCTCCTCCGAACCGACGTCCGACGGTGGTTGTTAGCTAATTTCTCAACTCGGACACGCTTGATACTGTGTCCAGCGACGACCTAAATATAGAGAAAATCTCGAAACCGGACGCCAGAATGTGCAGTATAATGCATTGTTAAGTATGACAAATATCCACACAGGCAGCCCACACCATTCCCGGCGAGCGGGTCGGTTTTCGGGTTTTGGCCGGGGGTTGTTTTTCGGTTCGGAAGTTTAGTTTCCCGCCAGCTGTGACACTTCAGCTCTGTATGTCGCAGCACCGTTGCAGTTTTCTCCACGTCCCGTCACGCGCTGGCTTTGATTTTCACGTCCGCCCCCCCCGCCAGGGTAGCATGTCCTGCGGAGACCGGGCACTTCGCAGTGGTGAGTGGCGGTCGACGAATTGGAGGAATTTCCCTGCGCTGGTGGCAAGTGAAAATTTGTAAATATATTTATCCTAATCAAGTATGCATACATTATAGACGTTCCGGCATCCCGAGAGCGCCACGTAATCTTCCCGGTGGGCCCATGCGTCCCCCGCGGAGGAGCAGCTGGAGACGATCCTGGTCACACTGGCGTACAACCAACGCGCGCTAGACGAGGCGCAGACGATTGAATGAATAATTTCCACAGCATGGTCAACATAAAACAGTGCCCGGTTTAAGCTTCAGTGTCAACTTCACCACCAACTAGCGCCAATTTCTGGCGGGGACCAATCGCTCTCCACACAGTGCGTAGCGAAAGTTCCATGGACATTTACCAGCTGCACTATGTGGGGGATTTTTCATAAAATGTAGCTGAAAACGTAATGCAAGAGTACTCGGGCCATGTCTTGCGTGGTTCTAAATCCTCGACTAGTTATGTTATGTTATAGTATATTCACTACAATTTGTGGATTCGTTAAACGCCATATGTTTTAAAGGTTGTTGCTAAACTGCAGCAGCCACTTACGTTTGTAAAAAAAAAAACTATTATAGTTTCCTGTTAACAGTTTTGGTGGCCATTTATCGAACATGCAACCCAACACAGTTCCCACCGTACGTCACTGTATTCTCGATTCTGATAAATGCCCTGCACACACCGTGACACACGGATGGATCGTTTCGGGAGTCGGTCCGTCTGTCGCTGGTCAAAGATGGTGAACGGACTGGCCGGTCGGTCCTGTTGTTGACCGGGCTGACAGGATTTGTAGAGCGTAACCATGGCCCTTGGTCCACGGTCCCTTCTGGCAGGCACGGACTGAATATATACACGCGCACACACACACACACACACACACACACACTCGCAAAAACGGAAGGCTATCATTTCGACATCAATCTTATTACCGCAGTTTGACATCTTTATTTACATTAAATCAATACTGTTTGGTGCGAGGTTTATCGGCCCGGTCTGGAACTGTGAAACCCGCAACGGTGGCACGGGGCTTCGGGGTAGGGCGTGTTGTTCTGGGGGACGGGACCGGAAGCGGGGTTTCGCTCTGTCGGGATCAACGCTGTTTGGCCCGGCCAGCTTGCCACACGGGGAACACGGGGCACCAAACGTTGACCAACTGATGGATAAGCGTACCAACGGCCGCAAGTGCAAGTCTACCAAAAATTGTTAATTAATGTGTAATATTTTTTTATACAGTGACGCCACCGATTTAATATCGTAAAAATGAAGTTACCCACGGGGAACTGACCGCAGCCGCGCACGGGTTCGCACGGGAGCGAGACGCGCGAACGCAGCCGGGGCAAATATTAGCATAAGTTTTTAGCGGCTACCGGGGACCTGGCCACTACCACAGCTACCCAGTGCGCCCATGGGGTCCGTGGTGTGTGTTTTCGTTTTTATTTTGTGTCCTGTGCTTGTAAATTTTCGTGTGGTTTTTGATTTTTTGTCGTTGTAACGTTCTTCATCAGCCTTGCCATTGCTGTTGGTGAGTTATTTTTCAATCAGGCCACCGCATAGTCGGAACCGCGGCCCTCCATGGTTGATAGTGTGCAACGTTTAATCAATGTCTCAATTTGTTTCATTTAGTGTTGTCCATGCTTAAACCAATTATGCATTCCGTTCTTAATAATTGGTAACTGTCAAGGGATTTATCAACAGATTGAGTGAAAACGGAAATATTTTATGGTTTTTTTTTTCTCAAAAGAAGGTCGGAAAACTATACTGAAATACTAATCACTTTCATTATTTGATACAAAAATCCATCATTTCCTCTTTTACAAAAAGTCCAAACGAAGCAGTTCACTCTTGATAAAAAGAAGTACATTTCGTGGCAAAGTTATTTAGTTAACAGTTAGTCAAAGTGGAAAAATGTGTTCTGCATAAGGCGTGGGCTTTAAAAAAACATTTAAAACTTGTTCCTGTGCGTGTAGAAACCAAATCACATTGTAGATGTAGGAAGATTGTACGTATGAGGTTTGAATAACCAGTTGTAAAACGTTCCTTTTTTTTTCGTACGTTTATCTAATGCCGGAAACGGTTGTGAAAACTGTAGAACCAAAGAAACGCTCTTGAGATTAGCAGTGGCAAGGACGAAATTAGGCCAATTCTTATCCACCTGAGCTGCTCTTGGAGGAGCCAATTAGGCGGGGTTTGTAGTCCTGAACCGTGCTGGCGGTTCATGTTTGCAACCCAGGGAAAGCTGTACAAACTCGCTAGGATGTCGTCCTGTGCTCCATCTCGGTTGCGTTCAGGTCCGTTGCTGTTTTACTGCAAGCTCTCGAGGACCGAGTCGAGAGGCGACTCATCGTTTCCGGTTGGTCGGTAAGAGTCCACGGACTGTTTTGTGAGGATGGGACATGCTTCCAACGGTTCAGCTACAGGCTTCTTCTTCTTTACTGCCACACACATAAAACTGGCTGCCACCAAAGGGGACAACAACATCAATAAAAGTTTTTCGCCCGTGCGCCCTACTCACGGCGCGGGCTGGTCGTCCCGGTGGAAAGATGCTTATCGACGTCGAAATGCCTTTCCCATTGGTTTGGGGCGTGTGGATATGGTTTTTCCGTTTCTGTATTGCGTATGTCGTTTTTCATCCTGCACCGACCGTGCGCTCGGTGTCGTGCTGCGTTTGGGCCGGCCAGCGGAACCCTACACACGACCCCCACCCGACCATTGCCTCCCACTGCCACACGGTTTTCGCAAACGTACACGAATATTAAAACATTAAAATTAATATATATTAGCCGCACACTGCACGGGGGCGGAGTTGGCCGTCTGCCGAACGCGTGGGCCAAAGTTTCGCAATATTAAATGCCTTGCGCCAGTAGCGTCTCAAGGCTTGCCATTTCTTTTTGGCACGAAGGGCCGACCGTACGGAGTGGATTTGCATAATAAAATGTTTTTCCGCCCCTCGGGTGTAATGTTTGGTAATGTTGTCGGGCGAGGAGCGGGGGGGGGGGGGGGAAAGGAATGGTCAAAGCAACTGCACGGGGGGAGTGCTGTTTGATTGCCATTTCTACGGTTGATTGGTTTGGTCGATAATATGGGAACGAGGGTCGGAACTGATTTGAATTGTCTGAGAACCTATCATTTGCTAGTAGAACATTACAGTTTGACCGCTTACTTTTCGGCACTTGCCTCACCAATTTCTATCGGGATTGATCCATCGCCTGTTCCATGGTTCCAAGGATGTGTTCTTCGATCTTATCAGTGACATATTGGTCATTGGTTCAAGCATGGCTTTCCTTGTACTTTTTCTGCAATTCATGTTGGTAAAACTAAGTAGATTTAAAATTTAACAAGGATACAATAGCATTCAACACATCTTGTTCCTTACTGTAAGTATATTTAATGTTCAATTTTCTCGACCGCTTATTCGTTGTTTCGAATAGTGCGATATAATTGTCAGTTTATTGACACGTCGTTGTACACATTTAGAAAGTAATTGGTGAGGCTAAGCGTTCAACCAAACTTTACCTTTCTCGCTTACTGGCCGACCGAGCAGGACAGCATTTACTCATTTCACATTTCGCGTTGAACTGCACGGCAAAGTACCGCTTTTTTCCGGCCTCTCGTCGTAGTGTCCTGCGACTCCCGTTTGCTTCCCTTTGCCACGTTGACTCCTAATCCAATTATAAGGGTCAACATCTGACAGCGATTCGGAACGGTGAACAAACGTGACATGACGATGGTGTTGGTGCTGGTGTGGGACTTTCGTTCGCGAAAGCTGAATCCCGGCCGGGCCTCCGGTTGAGTACGAGTCTCCGGGTCCGGGATGCGCCGCCCAGGATCAGTCCAACGAAGCGTGGCTGCTAATCTGTGATGCATGAATTCTTTTTATCTGATTTTGTGGAGTGTTTTTCCCCGCTTCTCCATGTTCGGTTCAGTGTCGAAATCTCACACCAGACTTTCTTTTTTTCCTTCTCTGCGACTTTTTTGTTCAATTCTTGACGCGATGGTGATTTTTGTCTTCTACTGGTTGTTTTTCAAGTTCACTGCTAAATGCTGCGTGAGAAAGATTTAATTAACTGAAATTACACCTCATTCTTTGCTAGCCGTTGTTTCATCTGATTAATTTATGTTGGATTTTTTTTTTTCGTTGGTTTCCCTATAAATTTGAGAGATTCTTTGATGTTTCAGTGATTGCTGGGATGTTTGATTGAAAACATTTGAAAAGCATGAAAGTGGACTAATCACACATGTCAATATGTCTCAGAAAACAGCAAATTTTGATTTTTTAACACAATTACGAGTGTTTAAGCTTTTCTTTCAAAAAGTACTCGTAAGAGCCCAATATTTAAAATGAATGTTCTTTGAACAGCAGAAACCAATCAAACTCCGAAGGGTGCTTTCATTTCAAGGAGGTGCTCGGAAAGAAAGAACAAAGTTCACCGTGCTGCCAACGGCCATTTGAATCTTATCATTTAATTACTTTCTCTTCATATCGGCGGCAATGGCGAGACAATATTCTCCGTTTAATGATTCGTAGAAAAAAAGAGGAAAGAACCCGAACGGAAATCTTCCTTCCACGTGCCCCACGTGGGGAAGAAATGCAGGAAAGAAAAGCGCAAAAAAAAATGGAAACACCGAAAAAGAATTTCAAGTTGTTTTAACTGTTCCTTAATTAAATTATGTGACAAGTTTAAATCCGGACGGAATCCGTGCACCCGTTTCCCCTTTGCGTCTTTCGCAAAATGAAAAAAAAAATCCGGAACAGTGGCGTTTTCCATCGAAACACAAGCGCCAATAGGGAAAAGTAGATAAAAAAAAGATAAGATTCCGGGTGGAAAAGGGCGTGAAAAAAATGTAATAAGCACCAGAGCCGAGGATCGGTCGCCGTTCTTCGCATTCTGAGGGTGAAAATGAAGAATTTAGCGCTTTGTTCATGCCTAAGTGGAGGAGATTTTCGTGTGTTTTTCCCGTTTTGTTCCCGTTTTCCTAGCCGGTATCGCTTTCTCTTCGGGCCTGTTTCGGGGCCTCCTCGTGACGCGCGTTGGAAAGGTGGCATTCGATCGGAATGGATCTCGCAAGGAAGCGAGGCGGGAAAAAATGTTCGTCCCGGCTGCCGGAAGAAGGTGGAAATTAATTAAGCGCTTGTCTCACTGCGTCAAGCGTGTCTCCGGAGTGCGAGAAGGAAGCGGACACCAAGAAGAAAAAAAAAAGCAAGATTTCCCTCCCATTAAACGGGAGGTGGAATTAAGTAATATATTTTGAAGTATTTCAAACATCCTACACAGGACCCAATAAGTGTCTTTCTTGTAGCTTCTCTATTCTAAGAGGTGAGCGTCGGTACAATCGGTGGTAGCAAAAGTCATGAACTGCCGATCGGTCGCCTCCGGATGTACATGTGTTGTTTACCGTTGTGATTAACCCCCTTTGACTGACTGATGTTTACCCAAAGCGAACGTTCAACGTCAGCAGCAAACGTCTCAAGGCGACCGTGTTTGTACCGCATGCTCGCAAGACATGCGGGAATCTCCATAGCAACGCCAGCCACGCCGACTGCGAGCGGTAAAAACTGGGAGGGAAAGCGAAGGAACCGAAGAGGCGGCTCTGCCAAACGGCCCCAAGCAGGGCGCGAGGCATGCAGTTGCACATCGGGGCAGCAGTAACAATATAATTTGCATTGAATGGATTCATTCATTCGACAATATAGAAACGTGTATAAATATTGCATTGGCGAAATATTTCTCTCCCAGAGTGCAGCGCCGAGTAGTGCCGTGTTGGCTGCAATGGAAAACATTGATGGCGAGAAGATGCCGCACGGGAGTAGCGGTCAGATGCAAACGAAAAATAAAAAAAAAAACACACACACACACACACACACGAGAAGAAACTTTTAAACTGTTCCGGGTATTGGAGATTTCCGAGAGGCGGGGATCGCTTTGCAGTCGAAAAGTCGAGTGTTGAGCAAAAAGGAAACCGACCCCGGATCGGCCCATGCTGTTTGCGCGTAGACGCGTAAAGTGTTGGAAAACATATGTACCGGTTTTTTTCTCTCTCTCCATGCTGGTTCCGCAGGAGCGAAGGGATGTGGGAGCCCGGTTTTCGGGCGGTAGGCGGACTCTTCCCATTTGGCTAGATGGTGGGCATCCGGAATCGGGTTGCTACTGTGCCGGTAGACACAGTGTCGCGTGCGTGCTGGGCGTTTTTCCACCGCCGTTCGATCCACCGGCGATTTTCGAAGGCATTTTTCTTTCGATTGAGTACAGTTCACTAAGGGTCAGAAGCCTTTTAATACAGATAAAGAAATTATGTTTGTAGTGCAGTACATAGTTGTAAAAAGCTATTGAATAACTTCCAACTGTTCAAACTTAATACATGTGAGACAATAATAATAGTAGTCAAAGTATACCACGAATGTAGTTAAGGGAAGGATGAATGCTACTCCTTCCCATGCTCCATGCTCTATAGATGCTCTATAGATACTCTCCATGCTCTATAAATTTGATATAGCATTTACTTAACAGACATATTTAAACTAAAAACGCCACAAAACACCATTCAACCATTGTTACCTCTTCTTGTATCAAGCATATAAATAGGAAAGGAGTTTGTTTTCACATACACAAGGTAAATCCAATGAAATGCGAAAAAGAACTCATCGACAAGGCAATTTGAGAGAAGAACGAAGCTAAACGATCAACTATTTCGTAAAAATTAAAACACATTTCAAATAAATAAAGTACGTATATAAGATGTAAATAAGCATTCGTTTTAAAAGATATTTCAAACTAAAACAGAAAACTGAATCAACGCAATACTATTTCTCGTCCTCGAATAATCAGCGTACTCAATAAAATTCCTCACAATCGATACGGTGGCAGTGGCAAACCTTTCGCACTCTTGCACATAGTCAAATAATGGACCGGCAAACGGATCCGGCGGATCTCCTTGCAAGGCAAATGGGCCCTCACGCCCTGTCCGGAAAGGAAAACACCGCGTCTCCGAAGTTCGCGAAAGCGTGCCAGAGAGCGCAAGGCGAAGAAAGAAACGGCACCCACAACTCTTTGCGCCCGCCACCCTCCCCCCAAAAAGGACTCATCGCTACCCAGCGGGATTTGTGGAGCATTCCCAGTTGGTGGTGTTCGCGTTGCAAGTTCGCGCCCCGACGTTCACGCCGCCGCTACGCCGAGGGAAGCGCGATTTGGCACAATAAAAGCAATGAATAAATTGAATATTAAAATTTTCTCCGCTTTTATTGTTTTTGAATACCTGGCCTGTCGGCGGTGGCAGTGTGTCGCTGTCAGCTGGAGACCGTGGCGAGAGTTTCGCCCGTCGAGGCCGCGCTGTGTTTGCGACAGGGTCGTGTCGGAATCGCGGCTTACCTTAAAAGGGGTTGGAATCGCCTTCTTTTCGACGAACGAAATGGGTGCTTCTTTCAATGAACGAAGATCGCAGAATTTGTCTGATAGTGGGTGGATGTTGCGTTCGTTTCTGGGTAACATTGAGCATTTTATTACAATCATTATTTTGAGCCTAAAATGTAAATCACGTAAAACCAGGTGAATTGGACTTTTTAATGAAGGAAGCTATATTTTATTTATTGTGCTATTGTAAAAGTGAAAAGTTAATTGTTGTTTTTTTTCCTGCTTTTTACGAATACTTAAAATAAAAGTTGTAAAATTGTTTGTGCTGTTTGCGATAAGGCTAAATTATCGCATCTTTTGTCCAGTAGTGCTTCCGTTGTGCACCGAACGGTGCATTAAGCGGCTGCACCCGAAACAATAACATCCAACGATAATTTCTCTCGCCACAGCTGCACGACGGCAGTTGATGATGCCGCCCCAGCATTTGGGCATTTTAGGCCCCCGGGGGGGTGCCAAGGTTTTCGCGAGGCGTAAAACAATGGCCGCATACTTGACTTATTAAATTTCACGACTTATTGAGGGTGTAATGGTGATCAATCGGGCAATTACGATTACGGAGCGCGCCCCCTCGAAGCGGACCGCCGTTAGAAGGAAAAGGAGTGGAAGACCCCAACGCCTGCAGCGACTTTCCCATCGAAGGATCTTCGAGCTCTTTGTCTAAAGTTCATTTTCCGTGTGGATTTTTCACACCGACCATCGTGCAGCTTCCAAATGGGACGGGTTGCGATACTGTGTCACTCTTTCCATCCCGGGCCATCCCCCCCCCCGGGAGAGGATGCTGGATGAGGGTTAATGAAACGCTTTTAGCCAAATTACCACCATTGTCTCGCAGTTGACGGGGTTGGCTTTTTTATTTTGTTTTGTTTTGGGGCCGCTGGAAGTCCTGTGAGCGCGGGAATGACGAACGTGAACTGCAGATGACAAACGGTTTCCGTCCACGTAGGCGCTGCCGGAAAAAAGGAGGAAAACATCATCTAGTTGATCTTTTTTTGTGGGTTGGCTTCCTCCACTTGTACCTGGTAGCAGCGAACTGACAGCGAAACACAAGATTACATGATTTATGCAGTGCATGGAGCAAGTGGCCGGCCATTATTTAATTGATTCTTCAGGTAGCGAAATAAACGGACAAGTCTTTCCGAAAACGTGAAACCGTTTTCCACCAAAAGTATGTTTCAAAAGAAAAGGAAACAGGACATGTCTGGAAGTGAAGAAAATAGTAATGAATTAAAGGATTATATGCACGTGAACGAAATTTGTTTGCACGATTCGATCACAAATACCGTCAGACCGCTATGTGTGTCGAAACAAGCAAAAATTGTAGTATGGAAGCAGAACTGGTTTTCCACTTCAGAAACATATTTTCCAACCATATGAAAACCAAAGCATACAACCCATTGAACTTTTCCGAACAAGGTATTACGGGGGAATCTTGCAACTACAACATCGTCCGGAGTAGAATAACAATTTTCCACAACGAGGTACAAGGGATGCTGCACCGTTGCATCGGAACATCCAGCAAACGGTTGGAGATAATTCGTCGCGCTTCGCCGTACCCTACGGAGTGGCGGTACACCGGGAAAATGGGAATCAATAGGAATCATTTTGAATAATCAATAAATTACTCTTAAATTAGAGGCCATGAATATTTTAGCGTACTGTTATTTATTGCTACTCAATTTCCTCCACCACGGCTCCGATTGGAATTGGCTCCTTACGTTTCTGGATTGGAGGGTTCCTTAGGAGTGCAGCTGGGTTGGTACGGTGCGCCCTTTGCTCAGGAGTGCAAACGACGGGTAGGCCGCAGCACCCGGATCGATTAGTTCCCGGCCGATCGGCGAGTTTTCCCGGGCCCGGTTTGGTGGATGGGAAGAATTTATTTACTACAAGAAGTGACTGCAAGTCCGGCAGCAGTAGTGGTGGGGCTGGGGTGTCTTCTCTTCGCCCACTTGCTAGAGGCGCGGACTTTTCCAACAGGAGGAGGACCGGTCGCTGGCACGATCGCACGATGGCGCGAAAAACACACTTATAAATCACTTCATTTGCTCCATTATGCACAATTATCGGCAATCGAAGGCGGCGTAATTGGAGTGAAGATATTTTAATAGATTTTCACCCGGGACCGTGTGCCGGATATCGGCGGCCAACCAATATTGCCGTTTGCAAGGTGATTTATGGCTGCGGATGCCCCCCTCGGGTTTCCCGGGATGGGTGAACGTTTATGCGAAGAAAAGAATCTTAAACCATGAAAATACTTGCTGCCTTTATTAGTTTTTTTCTCTGGCATCCTGTTGATGGTTGTATTTTGTATCTTCTGTAACTGTTACGCCGAATACTGTCCGATTTCTGATCTTTTACCGGCACGGATCGATCGGTGCGACGTCTCGTCGACGTCGACGTCCTCTCCAATCTCCCGACTTTTATGACGAGAAGATTGATACATTAGAGTGCAATAAACAAAAAAAAAAATAAACGAACTCCTTCTCCGACGTGCTCCGACTGATGGAAGGTGATTGAGGAAACTTTCAAACAATCCCCGGACAAACCGGAAGGAAAAACTACAAAAGCCCACTAGCCGAACCCGAAACTGTACTTCCTACACGGAACGGAACAACGCGGCCCTTCCCCGCTTCCTTCCTGCCGCCACTAGATTTAGGGGTTTGGTATTTATTATTCTTTTTAGCGAAAACAAGAACGATCCATTTCCTGCAGCCACCTTCGTCCGCCCCTTTCGGGCGCGGAGATAGTGTGGCCGGTTTCGGGTTTTCCCTGTTTTCGTGACGGGGATGGTAAACACTTTACAAGCCGACGGAACTCGGAACTGGCGATAGTGCTCTTTAGTTTTGACGATTTTATTGGACCTCTTCCTCGTCGGCATGCCCGGCCCGGCGAGAGCGTGGAAGTTTCATGCTGGGCGGTCATATACCGGTGGGGGGGACTAGGAGCGAGGTTGCCATGCACGGGCGGAGGAATGGGTTGGAAAATTGTAATGTAAATAAATTTGCCCCGTTTGCCACCGTGTACTCTCTCTACCGCGAGGAGCAGTCGATCCTTTGAACCCGTTTCGTGTGTCAGCGAAGGCGGTACGCGACCCATCAGAACTACATTTCGGTCTTATTGGGACCCGTTTTCCGAGTGTTGTTTTCCCGCAGGAACGAGAACTGAATTTGATCGCTGTCATACGTTCACGGTTCCCGTCGAAGTCGAGCAATTAAAGTGCGAGGAAACTAATCCAAATGCGCGTACCGAGAAGTTCTACCACCCCCCCACCTAACCCGGAATCGAGGCGAGAATTGGTTCAATTAGTTGAATGAAAAGCGGCATTTTGCGCAAACGTCTCCGCCCGGAGTTGGTTGGAAATTTAGACGACAAACAAGTGCGGCGACACTTGACTGATGGAATAATTAAGTGTGTCGTATAAATCAGACGACGTAGCTGTTTTTCCACCCGCTCCTCCCCCACGGGGTGTGGACGGAGGAGGAAAACTAATTTTTCAAACACCGCTCACCGAAGGACGTGGACGATGTAGATATGCTAATGTTTGACGGGGTTGGTTTTTTGAGGTGGAAAACATTCTCCCGTCCCTCCCGATACGAGCGGGAGTAATTAGAACGGACTAATGGGTACCGGAACTGAAACAATTTGCACGACAACACTAGTCCGTCGCATATCCTGCCCCACGATCCCGTGTTTGCCGGGGGCGGAAATTAAACCCACCGGCCCGTCGGCTCCGATTGTCGGTTTTGCGGGCAATTTATCTTTGAGGTTGCGACCACTGCACTGTACACCGAGGGACATTGTGTTTCGTCTTGGTTGGCCGGGTTTTTTTCTTCTTCTTCTTTTTGTTTAAACCCATCACACCACGAGGAGGCAAAAAGGGCAAACCGGCCGCAGCACCGACCGTCTGCATTTCCTTTCTTCCGTTCCCGTGCGTTTACGTTTGCCGAATGGACATCCGATACTGAATAGAATTCATTAAAAAATTAACACCTTTTTATGAGCTTTTTAGCTTTAATAGTTCTTGATGGATTTATTTTATCGACAGTGGGCCCCGCGGGCCGGTCTCTAGGGGCGCGCGGGGAGGGTGCAAAGTGAAACACGCCTCAAGCGAGAAGAAGGAGAGCCCGAGCCGACAGCATCGGGCCAGCATATATAGCATTGACATTCGGACTGCCGCCGGCTTCGGGAGATCACAGAGAGTAGAGAGAGAGAGAGAGAGCCAGGCTGGCCCGCGGTAGCACCGGCAGACAAGAAGCAAATATTTGAGATGTGAAATGGATTAAGATGTTCAAAGTGCTCCGCTCCCCCCACCCTCCGACCCCCCTTCGGACCGCGCCGTTCTCGTGCAATAAAACAAGCGGCCAACGTTCCACTGTCGACAGCTTGTCCCTTTCTGGTGTTGTGTTGTGTTCGGTTTTAGACGCGTGTGAAATGGATCCCTGCGGCGGATTCCCGTTTGCCCTACCGATCGCACGGTACAGTGCTGGGCGGATAAACGGAGCTAGGAAACTTTGGTTTCCGAAAATAGGAAGACTGTAGGAAAACAAAGCTCACTTTTAGTCAGTACTCGAAATAGCAAAGACCAAATGCTGTAAATGCCTCGCTAATTAACTTTAAAAACTTGTCCAAAACTACTTGCTTTTTTCACGCATTCATCCTATAATCTGTACTAATAGGTTTCTATTTATAGGCTCTTCATTTTGACAGCTGAACATTTGACACAAGCTTAAATAGATGTGTTCTGTGGTATAATCGCTATGAGTCGAATTATCGTGACTCTCGGTAAACATTGCCCATAGTTCAAAATGTATTACATAATTTATCCTATTTTGTTTAAATTTTGGACGATGCTACTTTCCTTTGTTGAATACCATACCATACGAGATCGATACATAGTAAACTAAAGTCTGTCAAGAACTGTATTAGCCTCGAACCGTTCCGTTGAAATGAACAATCCATCCAGCGGACAGAAAGAAGTTCGGCACGGAATACCGGTGCCGG
>JAOEFI010000007.1:10764460-10775908 GCA_034621735.1 Anopheles plumbeus | reverse complement strand
GTGATTTTTTAGATTGAAATAGTTGCCCTCTAACTTTCTCTATAATTTAAAGTTCATATTTAAAAAAAGTTCCATAACCAAATCAATTTGAAGGGCATGTGATAATCGGGAACAAACCTTTCGGACGCACTCCTCGATGTGCTGGGCGATTTCTTCCTGCGTCCGCTGCAACCGGCCGTGGCACACCGGGCACGACTGGCAGTTGATGTTCGTCAGCTGCAGCCCGAAGCCATCCTCGCCGTCGAACTTTCGCTTCCGCAGCTTGCCGCGCAGCCGATCCTGCCGCTTGTTCCGGATGTTTTTGAACGTCTGCGAACGCGGGAAGTAGATGGAAGGAAGGTCCCCGCAAGACGACCGAGATGATGAGATCAGATGAAATAGAATTTAAAAACTCATCACCAAACACCGCGAGCCGTGTGGTTTGTTGTCCTCGAGCCCCAATTCGGTTCTTCTTTTTTTTTTTTTTTTTTGAGGATGTCATTGGGTTACTCGGCGCGAGGTGCTACAGTAATTGCATTCCGCCGCCCGGGTGTGGCGGGCCGATATTACACACTATCCCACCCAGCTTACCTCCCAGCGGCTCGTCCGGCCCTGCAGGTTGTTCTGCACCGTGTGCAGGTCGACGCTGAGCGTCCGCCGGAGCTCGATACGCTCCGCGTGCGTCGTCATCTTGGTGAGGCGCGCCATTTCGGCAGAGAAGTGGGTCTCCAGGTCACTTGGTGAGAGCTGAACGCCACAGATGGGGCACCCGTTCGGTGGTGGCGTCCCAACGAACGATTTCTTCGGCGGGCCAATTCCTGCGGGTGAAAGGATGAAACGATTCGCTATAAAGTTTATGGCCATTTCAACACGAAACCCTTGTGTCCGTCAATACCGAGTATTCTTTTAAGTTTCATGAATCGTAAAGTGTTATACAAAATAAATTTAATTTATTCTTTAGAGTTTTCCTAAGCGTTCAAGATTACATGTGATCATTTACCAAATGTGTATGTATCCAACTTAAAGTCAAAGACAGTCATGAAGAGTTCTCTGAGTTCACTTCTTAGATGAGAAGGACTTGACGAAAAAGAAGTGGACACAATTTTCCATTAGGGTTCGTCGTTTCACAAAGAGAATATTTGGTAAAACTTAAATGAACAGTAATTGGGAAAAAATTCCTAATTCTATTCCAAAAGTTTATCAGAAATTTCGTTAATAAAAATATCTAATTAATTAATATATCGTTAATAAAAATATCTAATATATTTGACGCATCTATACAAAGATGCGTGTAAAAGAGATCCAAGATATGATCAGTTTTCATTCACCAAAGCACCTCTTTTAAACTCTTATCTAAATCGAAAGTCATCTCCTTGCGAAATAAACATCAACGATAAAAATCACCTTCGAGAGGTCAGGTCAAGTCGGAAAATGTGTTTCGGCATTCGGTTTGCTGCAACCTCCTGCAACGGTCGCCTGCAGGGAAAAAAGGCTGCTAGTAATGCAATCCTGCTTCGGCTCATATTACGCCCGGCATTGCACCGAGTAATGGAATTTGACTGCAAAACCACTTTCCTCCAACCTGCTGCAGAACTCCCCCTCCCCGGGGGTGGAATAGTTGGTAATAGGTGTGTAATGTTGCAGAAAATGGAAAACTTTCCAAAACAGCTGGCAGCTTCGGGCAGAGAGAAGGCCGAGGATGCTATTTTCCCTCCGTCGACTGTCGCTGAAGAGTGTATGGGTAGAGGACACTTTCCACTGCTTCCATGCCCTGGCCAGAAGCGGAACGTGTCATCCGATTTCTGATGTGCCAGTGAAAATGTCCACCCTCCCTGTCGGTAGGAGGTAGGAAAAAAGGAGACGATGGGAAAGTTGGTGTAAAAATTTCGATGTACCAAAACGTCCTGGTTATTCTTGTTATCCTTCCATTCGTCCCCGTGTTCACAAGTCTTCTGGTAAAGAAGGATGGTTAATAGAGGAGTGGATGTAGTAGTAGTGGGACAATTTATAGTGGTTAAAGTGGTTTTCAAATGCGACATATTACAAACTCCTCGTACGGGTCCCGTTGCCACTCGGTACGGATGAACGGATGATCATGTCCTTTTACGATCCGCATACGGACACTTACAGCTAGTGGGGGATTTTTTTCTCGATTTTCCGAGACCAGGGAATGGGAACTGGATTGGAGCAAGGACCATGTATTACATGCCAAAAAGAGGTGTTCAACTGTGCCGTCCAAGTTCGTACTTCGGGACGTGTTTCAAGGGTGGAACAATCACCAAAACACACCCTAACTGCAGTGTGCATGTCCACAGTTCCTCCGCTTCCAAACCGAGTAGGTAATTTGTGGTCATGTGATACGAAAATGAAGGTGTAGGTTTACGACACCACGGTTCCGATGCAGGATGAATCCATTTTTAAGACAGCTTTGCCATCGTGGACCATGTATCCCCTTCTACGAACTCAGCGGCCGTCCGATTAGCTGAATTCCGGATTGCACCTCCTGTGCCCTTCTCTGCTCGGTCGACGAGTCGTGTCGAAACATTTCTCATTAGCACCGGTGACAGAAACAGAGCTATCAGTGGCCATCAGTTGGCGTTGGTGACTGGGAGAGATGGACAAATTGACCGCAAAAAAGAACCAAAAAAAAAAAAAACGCCAGTCCATCCCGAACCGGTGAACTTCCGCTGCGTCCGGTCGATCGGTTTGCGGTTGGTCAGCAGTAAATTGGCTGCAATTTGTGCGACTGAACGACTGTTTATGTCGAGTGTTTTTTTATTCTTTCTTTTTCGGTTGATGATTTCATATTTGCACCATCCCCCATTCAGTGTTGCTGACCATTACTACCCTCATGCCCCATTGGTTCTAATTTTTACCCACCCCCCCTCCGCATGGGGATGAATGCGCTATGGCAGAAAACCCAAACGGGTAAAGGGCGGTATCACAAAATCGGCTCAGATTGTCACGCGGGGCCGCAGTTGCAAATTAAAAAGAGATGATTAACTTTTAATTGAAATCTCTGGTCAGCGCGTAATCGGCGGCACGGGACACCGGGCGTTCGTGGTGTGGGGAGATTGAAAATTGTCAGCATGATCGGTCGGTCAGCGGTGGGTGGTGGACACAGTGTTCGATTTCACGCGTGAAAATGTGATGCGCCGGGCAAGCTGCCTGTCCGAGATGTCCGACTACTTTGGTCCAATGTTTTCTCAATATGTTGCCCTCATTCTCTCTTGGATTTATTTCAATTCCGTGAAGCCGAAGGCGTGGAAAAAGAAGCGAATGAAAAAAAAAAGAAAAGGCCAAGTGAAAAAATCTCCATCTGGATGTTTCTTGTAATCCACTTAATGAAATTCAGTTTAGCGGCTTTGTTTTTCATTTTCGGAGATTTCGAACTCCTAGCATCCGTTCGTATTCAACATCCCCCGGCCCCGGCCACAAATTGGGCGTAGCTGTGATTGAATTTTAACAGAGAGATTTTTTTCCCTTCAAATGCGACTTTCACTTCTACTTCTATCCATCCACCCAAACCGGTTGATGGGAAAACCGTCACCCAATTTTCCCACTTCAGCGCGAAAGGATATTACAAATGGAAGTCAAGCGTCAACTTTCTTCTGATCTCGGGTGAAAAGTGCAGCCAGTGGTCCTTGAAAACCTCCGTTCCCCCTATTTTTTTTTTGGGCAAGATTAGTTTTTTGTGTGTGTTGGATGTGTCTTTTTTGTATCCCCCTCTATATCCTTGCTGAACCATGTTGACATCCCTCAGGCTTTGGGTGAGAAGTTGCTGTACACAGTTGAGAAAGTTTGAAGTTTGAGAAAAAAATAAAATAAAGCCGTATCATGCTGATCAGTGGCGCATCCCGGCGAACTTCCGCAAATCCTTGCAGTCCTTCCGGACGTGCGGACACTGCTCGTGTTCCATTGCAGATTACTTGGCCGACAGCTGGGCTTGCTGCCTGGCGGGTGGACGCAGAAATTGAATAAAAGTGATGCGTTAAGCGTTTAATGGGATTTTTCTTCTTTTTTTCCCACCTCCCCGCTTCGGGGATTTCCTTCCAGTTCCCGGCTGGGAAATGATGTGAACTCGAGGAGTGAAAACACGGTCACACTTCGTCACGATTCGGCGACACGGTCCGGCTCGGGAAACTCTTTCGCATCTTCGCACTTTTCGGAAATTGTGCGTGCAAGATTGGGCACCCACTTGGCCACGGCCCAGCGGGATGAAAGTAATAAAGCCCTTTCTTATATCTTCATCATATTTATTTTTGTTGAGAAGCAAAAATCCCGGATGTCCGGTTGGGTGTTTTTTGCTCTTCACAAGGAAAAGTAAAAAAAAGGGTTTGTTTGGAAATGAAACATTACTGTGGTTATTAGATTTTCTTTATGGTTTAGAGGCAAGGAAAGAATGAGGAGGTATAACTAGGATAATACTATGTTTAATGGCACGTTTTGAACGGTGCAAATAAATTATTTTGCTCCACGCCCTTATTATTTATCTAATGTAAAAATAAAGTTTAATCATAAAAGAAAGTGTGAATGTGGAATGCGTGCGAGTTCCATGAATAAATATTTTGAGCGCTAAACAAACACCTAATCGAGTTTCACGTACTTTTGAAATGTATATTTTCCATGCTGTCCTTGATAGAGTATCGATAACTAAAGGATTTTTATGGATTTAAAGGAAGATCTTCCTTCCTGAAAGATGACAAAGAATCCTTCGAAAATATTATGGGATGTAATTCGATGTCTTTAATAGATTCATTTTATAATACATTCGTGTCACTAAAACATTATCTCAATAGCATTAACTTCAAGTTCTTGAGTAAACGTCCAACAATCGAAGGCTGCGAACCTTTCCTTTCCTCGAAGCTATATTTTACAATCGGTCAGTTGACACTCTTTCCACACTCCTCGACCGAAACACCTCACCCGACATCGGCAACATTGCTTCAGTTTTCCCCGTGTGGCCAAAGTTGGTAACAGCTGTCACTAAATCAAAACCGCACACTATCGCGCACTGACGGCGGGCACTGTCCGCACTTTGGCTTCAATTATCGGATCAACGCGCAAGCCCGATAAAGGATGAAGGACGTGATTGTGTTCGACACAGTTCTCCAACACATGTTCCACGCTAGCATATGTATGCTGTAGGTAACACGCGAGCGGAAACCTGGATGCCGGAGTCGGAATCGAAATCGGATCGAAACGGGAACCGGCTGTAATTAGAACATTTGTACCGGTTTTTTTTTTGAGTCTCCGTTCGTTCTCCTTTATGTTAATAAATCGACTTTAACTGTTTGCGGTAGAGATTTGCTACTGTGCGGGTCCCTTATTACCGTGCGCGTCAGCGTCGAGGCCCCTTTGTTCGGCGGCCGCCGTACCGAGAGAAGGGCAGCGGCGGAGTCAAGAATAATTGCCGCCAATAAATTAGCGGAGATTATTACCAGCAGTAATTTATTTATTTACGCTCCGTATTTATCGTATTATGATAGTGTGCTGAAAGGCGCAGGCTGGCAAAAGTTTGCTCGACTTTTTCTGCTACCCTGCTACCTGCCGCCGGCCGACCGAGCACACAGGGGGCACCTTTCGCCTTTCGGTGGTTCGCCCTTTCGGTGAGCCCCTTCTAAAAAGGGACACTTTCAGTGCAAGGAATCGAAGCAATCGAAGCAATCGAAGGAGCTCGGTGTAAACTGGTAAATTACACTCCATACACTTCGCATCGTTCCCCGCTTCCTTCTCTGTATGTGTGTGTGTGCCCTTATGGGGAATGTTGCTGGAATCATTTAACTCGAGCCACGTACGAAACGTTTCATTTAAACCCGACTTGTGATCGAAGTATGTGGTCTTAATTTAACTCCATCGATCGATCGATCGATCGATCGAGTGGTCGGCCGATCGATTGTCATATAATACACACACCCTTTCCCCCATGCTCGCGTTGGGCTGAAAGGATCGTTTTTCCGTCTTTTCCCGTCTCAAGCCGGGAAACTGCCGGCCGGAGATCGCTCAAAAAGGTGAAAACACCATCCTTTCCACCAATCGAACGGAACGAACGGTGCAAACTAATAACGATAATAGTGGAGGGATATTTTGTGTTTGCGGCACAAAAACGGGCCTCCTAAGTTGGTTGGAGTGATCCAATTAAGCAGCGTACAGATAAATCAACCCGTAACGGTATGAAAAACGCAAAACTGATACCGCGTTACGCGAGCCGAACTGTATCACAAATCACCACCCCCTTAGGTGTCCCCGTCTCCCTTGATTTCATGGAATCCTCATCGTCCTGGGGGGAAATCGAATCGGTCCTGCCCTTTCATCGTCGTCATCGCCGTCAAGAGACCGCCGCCGAGGTCATCGGTGTTGTGTCGACCGACAGTGGAAATGATTTCTTCATTATTGAATTAGCCCTCAAGGGCCAGCGGGGACGAATTTCAGTGGAGCGTTGTTCTTCTTACGAAATGTCAGCGATCATTAAACGTCCCGCCTTCCATTATGGGCATGATTGAATCTGGTCCACTCATTTCCGGGCTGATGGAGAAGTCGCATAAATGTTTATATGCTTTCGGTGGGTAATAGGCGGAAAAAGGAAGCGGATCCAATGGTAAGGATTTTTGCGCCGCACGATTAATTAATTTCTACAATCGATTCATCAATTCTTACACAAATGAACGTTTACTAGCATAAACGGTGTCGGCAACCGCGCTTGCAAATAAAACTGTGTAACAGTTGTAAGGACAACTGAAGAAATTAAATTATAGGAATCCTTCAAAAATGAAACCATTTACTAAAAACAAACATAACTTCAAGCAAAGCCAAGCAATGGAACAAATCAGATTATTCATCGAGACAATTTTATTTGCAGCATATCAATCCAGGATTGATAAAAAAAACACTGTTATTGATAATGTAAAAGGTTGTTTTGTTATGTTTCAATTTAAAATTCAAGACAAACGATAACACGTTTTGAGTTTCTTTTGGGATTGATTAAATCAATACAAATCTGGTATCAAGAACCACGTTCTCTGGGACGATCATGATAGGTCAGTTTTATAACTCCACAACTCTAGTGGCTTCTATATCCATTCGTAAAACGTGTTCATCCCCATTTGGTTTGAAGTTTCAAGGGAGCATTCCAATCGGCAGCGTGTTTATCGATTCCTCTTCCATCTTGCAGTGGCAACAAGGGAAGAATGTTGCTTACACGCTAACAACTTCATCAATGCAATGAATCATAACCGACCGTAGTCGAACTATACGGCGGTGTTGGACTCTCGGCTCACCGTGTTGGCACCGTTTGTGTTGTTAGGACACGATCGCTGTTGTAATTACCTGCACTGTAAGTCCGCCACGACTCGGTTGCACAACCACCGATCGATCGATCGAACGAGATCGAACGAATCTCATGCCTCCAAGCAGCTTCAAAGGTGAGCATCGCTTTGCCAAACGCATTCCAACGATTATTGTCCACCACTACACTGACTGGCCCACGGAGTGAGTTGTGAGTGATGGCATCTATATATTTTTTGTGCTTCTTGGCCTGGAGGGAGGGAATAAAAAAATATCTCATACGCAACCCGGACCCGGGGAGTTAAACAACAACCATCAGCGACCATCAGGTTCCACTTGTTTCCACTTATGTAGTGACATTTTCATTTCACATTGTGTCCGTTTTGGTGGCATGAAGCATGGCCCGTTTTTGCGCGGCCGCGCTCCCTGTCGCTCGATGTCTTTGCTTGCACTTTTTATCCGTCCGCGCGGTCCGGCAAAAGCACAGCACATTCAACATAATTCTCCACCACTGCCTGGCCTTCCCCATCGGCCTTCACCGTTTCGTCCGGGGGTGTGTGTGATGTTCCTGTTTTTTTTTTATTCAAGTTCTTTCCTCGAGATATGTGTTCACACCGTCCACCGGCAGGGAGGAACATCGAAATGCCTCAAACCCACGAACAACGATCCGTCGTGACACAATCGTAATGTTCAACACACATATGAAGGAACGGATGGTGGATTCGGTGGGACAGGGGCATTCGAGTACGCGGCACGCCGAGAGGAAAATGTCATGCCACTGCCGTTGACATTCCAGCGTACAGTATAGCGACGCGTCAGCATAGCTGGCGAATCACGCCGGCACACCGAAACGGAGGAAAAGGCATCAAGTCCATGTCATCACGCAGGGTCGCCCTCGATATACTAAAGGTAAGGTGGAAATACACGATAGTAATGCACCCGTGCCGGGCGATCATACTGTTTATGATTTGTCGAACATAGAATGGTATTTAGTTGTTGATTATTTCAGTATTACTTGGAAACATTACTTGTCTCATAGACTCCTAAACTTATGGATCCGTTTGTTATTTTGATAATGGAACCCTAGTATTGACCAACGATAACTTGTGATGTGAACTATAATACAAGCAGAGTGGCAACATCCTTATTTCGGAGTGTAGTGCCTTCATGGAACATTTCTAGTAACCGTCGTTCACAAAGAAACAGGGTAAAAGGATGCTGTCCTGGAGATTAACAACACAATACCAACATTCGTTGGATTGTGTTCAATTACACATAATTTTTTTCTTCTTAATAAAGGTTACCTGGGACTGCTCATCATCATCATCATCATCATCATCAATAATAAAAAGTCTCAGCATTCAAAGCAGCAATGCAACAAATTGATCAAATTGATTCCACTGTTTAAAAGTGTAGCCAATTGCACAACTATGACTTGCTACCGTGTATTTGTAGCTTCGGTGCTGGAAGGAACCGGCGGCAAACGATTTGCGGTACAAAAATGGTGCTAGGAAGAATAAATGAAAAAAAAAAAAACAAAACAAGGACAACGAATAAAAACCGTAACACACTCACTCACTTGACTGTTGTCCACGTGAAGCCACGAGCAACTAATAGAAACATCACATGCTGTCGGCGAAGTGTTTTTTTGTGTGTGACAACCCTCTCCCTTCCCCACGTGGGCAAACCAAACCTTCGGTCAGGATAACAACGCTAATAATGATAAAATATTTGGTTCACGTACGGACGAATTTTAAATTGTTATAAAATTTTTCCTACGTGATTTCCACTCGCCGGCGGTGTGTGTGTGTGTGTGTGTTTGTACGCTGTTCGAGTTCGGCAGGAGTTTGAGGATTCCGCCGCTGTGGAGTTTTTCTTCCCGTAGAACATTTGGCCGTGTCGGGAGCGCACACAGTAAGGTGCGATTTTCCACCTCCTTCCTCCGTTTGCTGTCGGCGAGCGTGTGATCAATTTAGAAAACCTACCCTTGCCCCGCGTGTCCTCCGTGTGTGTGTGTGCGGGCGGACAGGAACGGGTGGTGTTTTGCTTTCGCTGGCGCGCACCAGTTGGGCGAGATTGTGGCCTGACACTTGGTGGCCAGCGCAGTCAGGAAATTACTCATTGTTGAACGCAGGCGGGAAATGCGAATTCGACGTACGTTGCCGAGCCGCCCACACGGGGACAACGGATTGCGGATGTCCCGGGAACGCATCAACTGATGATGACATTCAGCCTTTTTCGACCATCGATCATAACTGGCTGGACACTTCCCTTCCCGCAGCCTTTTTCCTACAGCCTTCCCCGGCGTGGGTTTTATTTCTCACAGAAAACATAATGTTTGTATAAACGAGGATGGAAAACTGTTTGTGATTGATTTTTTAGACCAGCTGTTGGATCTAAATCTTAGTACATAGAACTACTAATTCGTGTAAAAGTGTAAAGAAAAACATAGTTTACTCATTTTATTCAGTCACTCAACTGCATTACATCAAGTGTTTTTGGAAACCCAATTTCCTTTCAATGTGTTTTTCAAAAGGAAAGTTGGATGATTGCTTCACTGATGAATCGTTTCAACTGCATTAAGTTCGTGATGGAGTCACGATGCCACAGCACCTGATCGATTTGACCTTACTTTAATTTAAGGCTCTTTTCCATCGATGTTCTGTGACTTGAAAAATGTCCTTCCCTCGCCCCCCGGTCCCGTGGATTGGTGGTGGAAGTGTAATTAGCATTTAGAAACCATTTATACACGCCGCTCACCCGGCATCGGGGTGGTTCATAAACATTCGAAGGCAATCCCACCCCCCCGGCACTGCGTCGATCTGTCCATATTGGGCGAGTGTTCGATTGTTGGCCGGCTGATGCAGTGGGCAAAAATTGCATTCAATTCAAATGCACCTCACGGATGCACTCGCGACAGTCGGACACGGCTGGAAAAGCGGACATCGCAGTTGTCGTCTACGTCACCATCGGCATCATCATCATCATTATCATCGTCAACGACGACGAGCGTGTCAAACTGGCATCGAACTTCCCCGTCTCTAAACTGTGCTCGCGAGAGAGAGAGAGAGAGAGAGAGAGAGAGAAAGATAGAGAGAGGGAGAGGCCAGAGAGAAGGTTGAAGTGGCGAGTTCCCGGTGGTGAACTGCGGTGCGACACTGCAACACTGCAACTGGAACTGCAACTGCACCATACACACAACTGCGCCGCAATCAGGCATGCAGTTTTGCAAATTATCTATTGCAACTCTAATCGTGCCGACCGACCCCCGGCCAAAACCCGCGCTTCCTTCTCCCGTTCCGTCGGCCAACGGCGCAGTTCCCGCAGACATAATCGATCATTTTTCCGGTGCATGATTGAAGTTTTTCAATGCCGGGCGCAGCAGCCAGTCGTGGCCAGTTTTTGCACGGTATCGCGACGGTACCGACACGGGCAATGTTTAGGTGATTTGATTCTTTGTTGGCCCGAGGTTGGCTTTTCGCCATATTTTCCCGCACGCTGGACGAGTGCCGGGATGTCGTCGTTTCGGAAGTGACAATTGTAATCGACCCTCCCCGAATGATGGCCAATTAGTGGGTTAATTTGAGTTCGATGGATTTTTGTTTTCCACTTTGAACCGGTCGTTTTTCTGACCAGAAAGGGACAAGAAAGGGACCCGAGCCGTGGCTATCAACTACGATCATCTCTAAGGAGAGCAACCGATATGTAGTTTAGTGTGTGATTTATGTGAAACTACTTAAGCTTTTGGATTTTATTTAATACATTAATACATGTACATTCAAATCAATATTTTACACTCTGTTGTTTTGTTGTAACTAAAATATGTAATTTTCCATTATATTTATATTTCCGCTCGTTGTTTAACTGTTTATTTAACTATGTAAACGCAGTTACCGGTTAGAAAACAAAACACTTTATCGTTCGATAGCAAAAACTAGAATGGGACACATTGACAGAAGCGTAAGGCTGTCCCGCGACCGAGCCGTGTGCGGTTTTACCGGCAATATGTTATTACAACCTAAACGAGGGGCCGGTACGCGTTAATACGGGGTTGAAGTGTGGAAAAGGCGCCACACACCTAGCGGCTTAACAACTTCTTATCCCGAAACCGACAAGTTCCCTCCGAGCGCCGAGAAGTCGTTAGTAGCCGCGGTCCCGCGCTCCATGCAACCCCTCGAGGGAGGG
>JAOEFI010000007.1:10737143-10752610 GCA_034621735.1 Anopheles plumbeus | reverse complement strand
TTATTTCATTAATTTTATTTATTCAGTGCAATAAGTTAGACAGAAGATAAGTTAGACTATGTTAAGCATATGATATTATTGGAAACAGTGCGGGGGCGTTGTTATCGTGTTTTTTACGTCCGGTTTTTCGTGTTCGTAGTGTTCGTCGTGAGTGTTCATATCGGAGTGTTGTCATAGTGCGTTTGTTTCAGTGCAGTGTGAAAGTAAAGTAGAAATCAATTTATCGTAAAGGTAGGCTGTAGTTTAATGCATATTAACCTTCTGATATGTTAACAAAGTATATTTCTATTTATTCCTGCCATAAATGACAACACATACAACACATACAATAAATGACATCGTGGCACGATCATATGGAACTGTCACTGTCATCTTTAGAATCATGGAGGAAGCAACAGTAGCCGTGAAAACAAGTGATGATCAAAACATTGTTCTTAAAAGGAGTAAAATGGAGTAACTTGATAAATGGGTGAAAAGATGAAACGAAAAAAGAACTGTCTACATGTTAGTTGAAGTGAAAATACTTTTAAAGTTACGTCATCGGAACAGATTCTTTGCGCAATCGCGCAGTTAGCAGTTCCGCATCAATTGGACATTATTGTCACTGCACCTGATTGTTCTGATTTGACTAAATGTCGTAATGGTCAGATGCAAACTGGTCACTATTGTTTGCGCGCATTTGTTCACTTCACTTTCCCTTCCTAGTTCCTAGTAGTGGCGTATACACTACTATCATTGAAGCTATTCTCGTTCGTAAGCCTAATACATTGTTGAGTTGATTCCTATTAATTATTCAACGTTTTTATTGTCTTATAATTATTTTCATAAATAAAGAACAACATTTCTATCGCAGTACAGCTAGTAGTAATAAAAGTAAACATGTTGCATGGCCTGTTGGACAGGACAACAGCGGAAAGGTTGTTAGTACTACGCAAGATTGTCCTTCATACTTCATACTTTTGAGCATATTAACACTGAACTAAACTTATTTGAAATGTAAGCAGTTTTCCACGGCCTTACCTGCGAGTGAAATGGACGCTGGATGCGCAGTGCGTCGCTTAATCCATTCGTTGCCTGCGAGAAAACTACCAGCGCTGGCGAGGACATGTGTGCGGATCCATAGCTCGGATTATCCATCATACGCGGGCGGTGAGAGACGGTTCTCTTCCGTGGGCGTTGCTGGACATTTAATCAACCGCTGGCAAGTAGTGTTAGTAATTACAGTTTCGAAAAGGCGATCACAACGTTCTTTGCACAGGCTTCGATTTCCTTTTTGATTCTAACTTCTGCATCTGCCGATCACTCCTGCACATTCTAAGCACACAACACGTCGTCTTGGTAGGTTTGAAAATGCATCCACTCACACACGCACTTTTCGGATGCCGTTTCACACTCGGTGGGTTGTCGATCCACCGCGAATCGAATGATCACTTCGCTATTTCCGCTCGTTTCGCACCGTCACACCGATTTTAACAAATGCGAACTAACACCGCGCTTGCTGTTTGCTCGTCACAATGTTGATTCTGGCACCCGCACGGCCTGCTGCTTGATTTCGCACGGACGGCCGCTGTTTGACGTTTCTCGTGCGTCCCGTGCGCTTGCTGCCTTTTCCCATCGAGGCGAAGCGAAGCTAATTAAAACGCAAACGACAACAAATCACCCGCGACACTGGAGGATGAACGCACCCGTGCAAACACCCTCGTAACACACGTACGCACACACACACACATGCATACGATGCACAATCGCGTTCGACTTAACGCGGTCAGTACGCGAGCAAGCAAATAAAAAACAACACGACGTCGCGGAAACAACACGGACCGATCCCGGAGCGAGAGAACCAACGGACGTGAAATCACGTCCTGTCGCAGCTGATACCTGAATAGTACTGAATCGAAGATGCACACTATCAATCGTCGACGTGCGTGACGCCCCGCGATGGTGTGTGGATGTGTGTGTAGCTGGTCGCGGAGGAACGCGGTTCGCTGGACGCATGGTCGCGCGCACTTTCACGGTCGGTTGCGAGTGCCGTCCCGGTCGTGCCAATGGCAACGAAGCGTGGATGGCGGACCATCATGTCGCGTTGTCTCGCTCGCACCACCGCGCGGTGATGTTGAGCTGTAACATAGCGCAAGCGCGTTCCATTTCCCGCAGTAGGCGGAGCAACGTGTTTGGTCGAGTTCCGCCTCGGATCTCTGACTGCTTCAAACTCTCTTCTTTCATCTCACTCTGGTGGAAAACTCGCGCGTGATTTTTCTTTCATTTTCCTAACGATCTTTCAGTGTAGCGGGAGGTTCCAGGGAAAAAAAACTGTCAGCCCTAGACACTGGACCATGAACGGCACTAGGACTTGTTGTTTTTTTTTTGTCGTCAGCTTTTCTGTGCCACCACTACTAAATATGAACTCGCACTCCGGCGGAGCCATCGCCGTGAAAAACTCGAACCCATACTGCGTAGTAGTACTACTACTACTACTGCCAGTGTGGCACTACCACTGTGCGTCCAGTGAGAGACGACATAATATTGTTTACTTATCTCGGCGGCGGCGGCGGCTGTCTCCCTCTCGTTCGCTCGTTCGCTTGTGTCCCTTTCTTGCCGACCGAATTTTCATCACGAAACTCACTTAGTAGAGCGTTCCCGACGCGCGGTGTGGGTTGAGTTCGATGGAGTTTTTCTCTATCTACTTTTATGTACATCGTTATACAAGGTAGCGTGCCACGGGGGGACGGTTTTTGTGCCAACCTTCGTCCGGCCCGGTTCCCCCCGTCGTCCACAACGTGGGACATTTTTCCGGAACGGAACATAACCGGTGGAGCCATTCCGTTCGTTTGGCTGGTGCTGCGGCGGGTGTATACATACTGACAAACTCCACCAAGAGCGAGTCAGTGTGTGAGTGGATGACGGGAGCCGGTAGAGGTCTTTTTTCTTCATCTTCTTCTTCGCTTTTGTGTGAGCCGCTTCCTTTTTCCATTTGGAACACCCGGACCGACGGGGTAGTATGTGAATTATTTTCTATTCTAGTTGTGTTTCCGAGAGTCGAGTTGTATGGAAAGAGGGACCGGAAAAGTGGAGCCTCGGGTGGGGAAAACACTTTAGGAATACTGCCACGGAAATACTCCACTCGATAGATACACCTCACTCTCGGTTCTTCTCTCGGTCCGGCGGAGGTCCTAGCGGAGAAAAAGTAGAAGGTTCATTGGAGAAGTCAGATGCCTTGCCGTAACTGCTCCGCTTTTTTTTTCGTCGTTTTCTTAGCTTCCGAGTTTTACCCCCACCCAGTCGCCCCACCTCCTTTTCCGCCATGTTTCCACCACCCCCACCCCACCCTCCCTTCTTCCTTCTCCGCCTGGTGATGGTCCTTTTCCTTGATTCAGGCGCCGGGAAAAGTCGTCCCATTCCGTACGATAACGAATGGGAGGCTCGATGGGGTTTTTGTTGCATGGGCAGGTTTTCCCCGGGACGGAACGATAAGAGTTACATAAAGTTTCCAATTGGGTTTTGGGCAACAACAATTTTGCCATGCTGGAGATTCTTTTTTTTTCTCGCTCGCTTTTCATGGCTGTCTCATTTGAGACACTATACTGTGAGAGGACATACTGCGCGTCTTTGGGGTGGTAATTTTCCAGGGGCTTCATTTTGGGGGCATTCGGAGAACGGTTTTTTTTCTCTCTTCCTTTCTTTGAGTACCCTTCGACCACCATCATCAAAGACGTTGGTCCGCTGGAGCCTTTTTCGGTACCGGTTTTTTTTTGCTTTTGCTCCACCAACGACACATGGTTGCTACGACACTTTTGGCATCTCAGAGCCCACCAGGGCGGGATCAGTTTAATAAGAGGAAAGTGACTGAATTTTCGCACCGACACGCGCACAAACGATCGGAGGTGTATTGGGGCGCGACTAAATTGGTCTTTTTGTTTGGGGGGTTGTGAGGGAGGTTTCGGAGCGGCGTAAAACGGGCCGCCATCAGGGCCTTAATGGCGGACGGAAAATGCGCCCCAACTGGGTAGTTTGTTCGGGGCTAGAAATTGTTCCACCTCTCCAGTGATGATGATCGCGCCCAGGACCAGTACCAGAGAGGGTGGTGGTATATTTTTAGCTGGCGCGTTTCAAATGAAGTCGTTTCCATTCTCCAAAATGGTGAAAGCATGCTTCGGTGAAATTGGATCACCTCGCGCTCGGGTGGAAGGGTGGAGGGCTCCTTGAAAGTATGTGAGCATAAATCTTATTTTTCCACGATAAAACAGTCCTGAATTCGCGCCATATTGAATTTCAGGAGTCCTAAATTGAATCACGAATGGTTTATTCGCCGTCGTACTTTATGATTTAAGTGTAAGGTATATCACATTTTTACGCTCAAAACGGTCAAAGGTTCAGCGAAATATCGCCGATGTCTATCGCAACAGCTTTTGTTGCTTTTTAAGGATATTTATTTCAAGGTGAAGTTTTATTACCATTTTTTCGTGTTAGATACACTGTAGGGAAACACAGTGAACAATGAAATATATATATAAAACTTAATGCGTTTAACAAAAAAGGTTAAATTTGAATCTACTACTACAGATTGCACTACTTTTAAACTGTTACATAAATTTTGCTAAAAAATTTGGTAATAAGTAACATGTCGTTAATTTGCTGAGAAACATTTTTCGGATCATTTGATTGTGTGCTTTACTTCGCGTTGCTGTTATTTGTGTCTACATATTTGAAATGGTTTGTTCCGATGACCAGAAATACTTCTACCTTAAAAAAAAAATTGTTTGTATCTCAATGTAGCAAAACAGTGCCAGTTTCAAACGCCCGATTTATTCATGTTATAAATACTGCCAGCAGTTCACCGAAGTTGTTTTTACACTTGAAAGTTGAAACAACCATGTTCATCTAGAAGAGTTATAAAACCGCACGAGTGTCAAAATATTCGGCGATGCTGCATCTGCCAGTTGTCGTATAATCACTTACCGCCTAGGTAGGCGTAAGAATGTTGTCGCAAGACGGTCGGAACAATCCACTACCGAGGGAACGGGTCCTGGGAGCACACACTACTCGGGCCCCTGGGCTAATAAATTGTGGTCACTTCATGAAAAGTGATTAAACCACTTTCGGGCGCTGGTTCGGGCCCCACGTATGTTGTGGTGAGAGCTCTCTCTGTCTGCGTCAATGTTTAAAAATTAACCCCAGCCCATTAGGCGACAGGAAAATCGATGATTTCGGCCACAGCAAGCAGACACCACATCCACCAAGTTCTCGCTCGGGAAACGAGATGGCCAGTTGGCTTCATCTTCATCCTCGAAACCGTCGCACGATCGGGCGTGGCAGTGCGTTTGTTTTATTGTCATCGGTGCTTGGCGACCGGGCGTCCCGAAAGTGAGACAGGACACGGCTAGAACCTAGGCTGAGGATGAGTGTAAATGTGATTTATGGTTCACACATGCTCGTTGGACATTCACACGCTGAAACCGGGGCCTACTTTACCGTTAAGCCGATGGGACTGCCAACTGCCGACGGGCGGAAAGTATTTGCCGGAAAGATAAGACTTTCTTCTTTGGCAGACTGCGGTCCGGTCCGAGGAGTTCACTTCACAAAGACTCACTCACCGGTGCCGGTGATGTTTGGCCCCGGGTCTTTGTCAGCCGCTGGTTAATTGTTGCAATTAGAAGTTTTCTCTATCAGATCTCGGAACTCGCAACTAAGAAACGCCCGTTCGAGGGAGGATTAGGGCTGTTTGTGAGAAGAATTTATCGACAGAGCGACACGCAGGACAGCATAATCGTTCGTAGCCGGGGGAAGTGCGTGTCCTTGCGCGGTTGCGAATGAAGGACGAAGGAGTAACCTTCATCGTCAGCTCGACTCGGTTGCTCAGCAGTCGATCGTGATATGGTCGTTTTATTATGTGTGCCACACCCCCGCCCCCGTAAAGAGATTACGATGATTAATTTGCCAGCAGAAGAATTTAGAGCACTGACAAACAGCACAATGTGTCGGCTGTGTTTGTAAGTTGTCTGAAGCGAATAGATTAACACGCTCCGATAATCTGAAAAGGTTGTTAAATCGTACCTATAAACGAAGAAGTGAAGTCGAGAGAACATGATTACTTGGAACGAAATTGAAGATCTTGAAGACACTGCGGAAATGTAAACAATGAAAAGCGTGGTCTCATGTGATGCCCTTTTCTCGTACCAATAGAACGACATACTTGAAGGACAAACCTTTCGACTCTTATTTAACAATTGTTTAACAGGTTAAGGTAGGGTAGGCGCTTGTTATTGAATGTAAAAAACTCCACAAAAACATTTTACATGAAAAGTTACATTCCAATAATCGAATTATTTTCAAATTTATTATTCTGGCCATGTTTATTCATTCCAGAAAACCAGCAAAATCCCCAAGCATTGAAGAACAAATACGATACTTTCCAAGCTGTATTGGGAATAACATAAAAATACCATAAAATGAAAGAGGTTACGGGTCTATTTCGGAACGTTTCAACAACATTGTACGGGAATAACGAGTCCAAAGTTCGGTTTTAAGATACTGCTACATCAGAGTAGCCCTTCACATTTCTATCATCGTTTCTTGGCCTCTTTTTTTTACGTCTGCCAGCGCCGGCAATGGCGGAACCAAGTCGCTAATTAAATGCTCACTCGGACAACTAATAGCGAGCTAGTCGGGTCGCTATTCGCCAGGCGAGCCAACGACGCCATTTCAGTCGAAATTTCCATGACGAGCAGCTTGGAGCGAGTTCTTCGTTCACGGGTTTCTTTCCTTTATGTACAAGCAGATTCAGGAGGGGTGGATGGAAAGGAACAGAAACGTGTAACCAGAACCAGCAGCAACACTGGCAGCACCCGTTGGTTGGCGAGTCGAGCTAATAATATCCAGCAACGACGACGACGACGACGACGACGACGGTGTGGAGTTCGGTAGCATGACCGAGCGCGAACCTCCGCGGATCGTTACCTTTTATGGGTTTCTACACGGCAACACAGCAACACGGCAACACTTGGCCAGCAGCAGCAGCAGCAGCAGCAGCAACCTCTCGTACATTTCGCCCGAGAAAAAGAGGCGGAAAAGTCTCGGGCCGAAAACGGCAGCTGCCGTGGAAACCGTGCAAACCACTCCTCTTTTGGCCCCGGAGAGCCAGGACGGCCAGGAATGTGGTCGATGGTCCCAAAAGCGGCAAACACGTAGCCGTTTGCTGGTGTGCCGTTGCCGACTCGGGCTATGTACTCGGTCACACCTAGTGTGCCTTCGCTTGCTCGCAACACAACTGTGGGTTTTATTTTATTTTTTCCTGGTATACAGTTTAATAGGGTGGCCACTCAAAAAAGATACTGTTCAATGACGAAAAGGTTTAACAAATGTTTTTATTCAGCAGCCAAAAGTATAAGTTAACTTTTATTATTTATATTTCTATAACCAATCGTGTGCAGGTTGTTGGTTTTTTATTGCATTAACCAATTTTGATAATTTGGTTAATTTTGTTTGAAGAATTTAAATAATGTGTAAACAATATTTGGTCCTTTTGGTCGATGAGTTTATACTTCTTTGTGAACCTTATGAAACCATGATGAACCTTATTTATTATGTCTGAAAATAAGATTTAGCAAAAGATTTGAAGCACTTTCTTTAAACATAGTAATGTGATTTTTTCTGTGGCAGATTCTTTGTTCAGAAAGCTATTTTTCTACAACACAATGGCACCTTTTTGAAGAGTGTCTGAAACTGTGTCTTAGTTTTAAACTAAGTTTTTACTTATTTTAACTTCGTCTTAATAAAGAAAAAAACTACTACTAACGAAAAAAAAAACACCATCAACATAAACATCTATATGCCAGCCATCTTGGTCGTCGATGGCGTACATATAGTGTTCCCCATACTCCGATACGCTTCGGCATCGATTCGAATGAGACGTTCCTTTAGCGCACTGTTCCGATGTTCTTTCACTCCGGTTCAAATGAACCAAATGGGCCCCGACTCCGGCTACGACTTGCTTACTGCTCCGAACTCCGAGGTCGGCCCAGGTGGTGTTACAGCCACTACTGTTGCTACTAGGGCAACTATACCAGCAGCTACACTGCCCTCGCCCTACTTGCCCCTCCATCGGGCCCTTTCCCATGATGGCCGCCCGTTCGATGTTGGCTGGCAGTGAGGTTGGCAGTGTGTTTCGCTTATATACTGCTGCTAGAGTCGGTTCGATTCCATGCCCGAACGTAGCATCTGTTGCCTTCCGCGGCTGGACTCCGCTGGCGTTGGGTATATAAGCTCGTAGGGAGGCACACATGAAACAGAGGAGAGAAAGAAGAACACAACGACGAACCTGGAAAGGGAGTTTCGGTACTCGTAGAGACAAAGGTTCGCGCCCAAGTCGCTTCCAATTCCGATCCGCTATCGATACTGTTGGAAGGTTGGAAATTTATTGCCTCACATAAACACACATACTGACTCGTGAAGGGTGCCCCGTCGCCACCAGCGTCCCCACGGCATCCCCACAGTGTCTGCGCGGGGACTAAAGTTCAGGTAAAGTTGTCCCCAGCGCGTATACCGGAAAGCGAGAGATATGGGAGCTTTGATCACTGTTTCGCACAGAGGGAGTACGTTTGCCCCGGCCAACAGTATCGGGAAGTTGAGTTCCGGGAGTCAGTGTCGTTGGAAAACAAGCAAATAATTTAGTATTTGTCATCGTCTATTCGTTGTTGTGGGGTTTGGCGAAGGGGGGGCTGGATTTCCGCCAGTCGAGAAAGTAAATTCTCAATTTCGATTTTTGGCATTTTCGGTGCATTCCGAGTTGACGAGTGCTTTTGACAATGAATTTGAGGAATGTTTCATTAGTAAGTTTGTAGATTCAATTAAATTGTTTTAGTTTGGTACTATCAACTCAACGTTTATTGTAGCACCAACATTAGTTTCCTTTTTTTGTTATTCTTTTTGCCATCTATCTAGGGCTTTTTTTTCAAACAATTCATCCCAAAGATAAAGATCATAGTATTTTGTATATAATAACTATAAACATCCAATAATACATTTCAATTCCAATTTTCTACATAATGTGAAAGCTACAAAGACCCGATGATAGTAACAACATGGATGCTGTTTTATGCTCCGAAATCATTAAACAATGTTCGCCAATACAAACACCCTCCACAAATCAACCTTTCGCCTTACTGGATTTACGCGGAAGGTTAATAGATATGCATTTATAGCAAACACATGCCATTATGGTACACGGCGGGGGTCCCGATGCCACGCGAACACAAAGCGCCTATCGGAGGTGCGAATCGGTGGTGCGAGCCGCGATTTGACTTTTAAATGCAGCCAATTATCGCGCTTCGGTAGTGTCGGCTTCCGGACGAGCGGCGGTGACGGTGGCGGTGGCGTCGGTCAACTGTTGACGGTTCGCTTTTCACACTTGAGTGAACCGCGTGCCAGGGCGCGCGCGTTGTTTGCGGCGGTTCTTCACTTGCGGACGCACCGGGGGACACCGTGGACCAGAATCATCGATGCCACCCAGCACCCGATACCCGACACCTTATCAACTGGCTGGCAATAACCACCTTCTCTCTCTCTCTCCCTCTCTGTCACTTCCCTTCTCCGCGGGGGCGTAAATCGCAGGCAAATTCGTTTGTTCGTTAGCGGAAAACAATCCGCAAACAAATCATTTGAATATTTGGCCATGTGTCTTCTTCTAATAAATATTTATCGCATTCCGTGGGTAAATATTTCCCCAGGCTTTGGTCAAGCGGCCGCCTGCTCCTGGTTGCTTTTGCGGGGGACCTCTGGTGAGCTGGGAAGGTCTTTCGACTTCTTCGTCCGCACACAAGACGTCCGATGCCACCCGCGCGCAAGCAAGCAGGCAGGGATTTCGAAGGGACTGACAGCGGTTCAGCTTTGCGGATCACGGCGACACGCGGGAATGTTTGGCCGCTGCTCGTTTGTGCGCCGCGGGACGCAAGTGGGAAATGAGGGGTCGGCATCGAGCGGTGAGATGCGGAAGAGGAATGGATAAAGGGCAAGCTATTTGTATTTAATTTAATATGACTAAGCTGAGGATTTCCGACGAGGGTGAGTTGTACTGTCGAGTAATCGGGATACTTGAGAACATGTTTCATAACTATGTTTTTTTCTTTTCTTATAAAGTTATGATAGAATATATAGCAAAGAGTATAACATACTTAAGCATCGTTTCTGAAAACAATATCATAACAGTACAAAAAGAATAAAAAACTAATCGAAAGTAGATGAGTTTAGATTCGTTTAAACTGTGTATTAAAACAGTTGTTGAAGGTATTGAAAACTTATGAAAAACTAATTGGCATAATAAAAGGCGAGAATAATGATTGTACACTTTAGTATAGTTTCTTTTTCTAAACGCAATTGATAAGATACAGCTAGCGAGCTAAAGTTTTAGAAGATGTTTTTATTTTCGATCCCTTTTAAAATAAATATTACTTTCTTAAACTTCTACAAGGACCCGTTCCCTCAGTGGTGCTTGGTTTCCTTCTTGGTGATGTACAGCTGTATCGGAATGTGCTTTTCCACGATGACCGGCTTCTCGATGTACACCGGGTAGGGCTTTTCCACGTGCACGATGTACGGCTCCGGCACGTGGACGATTTGCGTGTGCAGCTTGCGCTCCTGCTTCGTCACGCGGGTCGTTTCGTTCTTCCTGCTGGACACCTGCTTCACTTTCCGCCGGCGCGTTGCACTGTGGCGCAGTTTGGCCGCGTTCGGCGGTGGTGGTCCCATCTGCCCGGTACGTGATTCCAGGTCCGGATCCTCGACGTGCCGGGGAAATGTGATGTCCCTCCGGGGGCTCGGCTTGAGTGTGAGCCGCGTCGCACTAATCACTATCAGCGTAGATAACAGGCCCAGTAGTACAAGCTGAAAGTGATACGGAATTACTTGTTGGCCCCCCCAAATTGGAAAAGCGATATATATATATATATATATATATTGGAAAACTGCGCCACACGCTTACCTTCATCATTGCAGGGGACGTCCGTTTCTTGGGGGAAGTTGAACCACACTGCAGCGACTCCGGACGTGCAGTTCGGCTAAAGTATTTATAATGAATGCAACCAACACCTCTCCGTTGGACGTGGAAAAAGTAATTATGTTGTCATCGAAAACGGATTTTAGCCGGAACATGGATTGCGTAAAACGGGTACGCGACAACCGGAAAGTGCTGCCCAATCGACCAGAACTGCGTCTGCGTCGTTCGGCGTCTTCCGAGACGGATTGGCTTGTGGGGCCTTGTGGGGCTCGGTTGTTGCGTAGGGAGAAGCATAACTGTCTGCAAAACAAACCGATTATGACGCTCTCTCGACACTCTGCTTCGAAAACGGAACGACGCGGGAATAGTTCGGCGAGTGAAAAGTGGTTCAGCCGGAAAGTGTCTCCACAGCATAAGCGCGAGAAGTGGGAAGGCAAAAAAGTGAAGCTTCCCAATTACAAGCAGCACTTTGGCTGTGCCCCGCCGAGACGAGAGCTAGTGGCAAATACATATTTATAACTGTAGCGTTTCATTTTCTTTTCGTCACTTGTCCCGATGAGTTCTCGGACGTGCGAAAATTTGAAACGAATTCGAGCTGTCGGATGGGGTTACGGCGCCCTAGAGGAGGGAGAAGAATAAATTATGACGAAATTAAGAAAAAAACCGGGTGAATGTTGATAATAAGAGAATGAAAAAAATGTCTACAGTAGAATTGTATTCTCACTTGAACGATCTCACTATCACTTCTCACGTTCACTTCTGAATAAAAAATATTAAATTCGGTTTCAAGATAACTTTCATGTAGGCACATCTAAATATCAATACTTGTTCACTTTCGTGTCACTGCAGTAACGGCCACTAACGGCTTCGAATTCCACGCCTCGAAAAGGCAGGATTCAGGGACCGGGCGGCATTTTTCGCATTCTGGTCAACATAATAAAGATATCACTTCAGGTGAAAAATTTCGTAGGAATCAATAAATAAAGACGTTTTCGGCATATTTTCAGCTCACCGGGTCCCGTCATATAGCAAACGTTTTGTTTTGTGTTATTTTATTTTTTAGCCTCGCCTGACTGTTTCTTGTCCGTTCGATTCGTCTGGTGGGGCAGTTGTGATGGAGGAGATTTTTCCGCCAGACATCCGTCACCGCCAGTCACTTGCCAGTTTTATCGACGGTTGCCCGGAAACTGATCTGGGACCGCATCTTCTCCTGCAGCTTGTCAACGGTAGCGCGAAACGCGGGTCCCTTTAAAGTCGGGCGCGGCTGAAGTGTCTCCAATTTTAACCCATAAGTCATTTTTATAGCGTCGCGCGGTGAAGTTGTTGTCTATCGGTGGAACCAAACCCCAATAAAAAAAGGGGTCCCAAAAAGACGTCGCATCGTGTCGTGCGAGGCTCGAAGTCCGGCAGCTCCGACGAAATAATATAAAACGCCCGACAGGGTTCACTTTCTGCAAAATTCATGAGCTTCTTCTGCGGCTGATTGAATTTTTCGGCTGCACCTTTCCCGGGGCCGCCGTTTGGCTTAATCATTTTCGATTTCGGACCCCGCGTCCAGTGCGAACTTGATGGCAAGTTTGGTGATGACCAGTTTGATTTGTGTGTGTGTCGGGATTGTTTTTTGTTGCCGGCTTCAACTGTTGACTGTTCACTTTGGTATTACTGGCCCGGACGAGTGCCAAAACGGCGGACTGCTGGGTTCGTTGTTTATCGCGGGCCGGATTTTCCGTCAGGTTGGGAGTTGCCTCACGGGAGCGTATATATTTTTTTGTTACGTCTCCTTCCTTCCACCAGCTTCAAGGGCGCGTACTGCATTTTCACACAGAACAACACCCGAAACATGAAAAAAGGGCCCCCGTTTGAGACCAAAAGTTTGAGACCAAACGCTGTTGCCAAAGGGGTGTGATGATGTCGTGATGTGGTCCGTGGTTGGGGATGAAGGGGGCAGACGGAATGGGCAAACCGAGTCGATTCTGCGACTGGAATAAAATTCTTTTTGATTGTTTTGCAGCATGACGACATCATCAATCAATATATCGACAAGTTTTTATCAACTGATATTGCAATTCCTGGCCGCGCGCGCAAACAAGTGTCGGTTTGTGGTCGAACGTTGCATTCTTTGCCGCGACTCCCTCCCTCCCTTTCTCTCTCTGTTTTCGAACGATGCAGTTCGCTAGATGTGTTGCTGTAACTTCTTTTTTTTACAAATGTTTTTGATCATCTCACACCGCCCGACTGCTTTGCGAAAAAGGACGAACGTATCAGACATGTAACAAGTAGAACCACAAATGACCGTTGAAAATGAAAATGTAAGGATTCCGGGAATGGCACACGATTGACAGTTTTTAAAATACGTGTTATTGGGACTGTATTTCAGAGCAATACAGTCATTTCTTCCATGTAAGGACCGAATTACGGGTATAGGCAGCTGAAAGGGGGGGAATTTCTTCCCGAGGATGTCAGTTGTAACTTTGTGGCGTTCGCCGGTTTTGTGAGTTTAGAAAGGCGTCGACTGATTGTTGGCAAGTATCGTTTTGTGGTAACGTAAAAATGCCTGAAAATAGGACAGGGCAGTTAATTACATGGTTTGTTCAAATTTAGACAGAGTGCTATCTTAGTACAGGAGCAGTTCGATAAAAATATTAACTAGAGTTGATGATGAAAGTGTAGCTCTATGAATTGAGTCCAGTCAATGGCCAGTATGCCGTATATTTCCTGCAAACAAATTGTCCATTTTCAATCAGGGAAAGACCGTTTCGACAACAACTCTCTGTTAAAACGGATTCTGGAGTATCTTGTATGTTTCAGCGATATTTGGCAGGCGCTTCTTGATGAACTCATCGATTGCCAGCTCAGTCTGACCGAGCTGATCTGATAGCGAAACCATTGTACCATTTAGTTTGTCAACAATATCGTCAAACAAAAACCGCGTAACTGTAGTCAGGCTGGGGACAACTGTAAATAGCACAGAAGAAACAGAACTTCCGGAACCGCATAACATACCTAGTTACTTTTAGTGCAGGATTCAAAGCACTTTTCATAATAGATAGAGGGACACCTCCTAGGACATTCCTGTTTAAACAGTTTCCATCTAACCCGGTTCTCAACACATAGGTATTCCACAAAGCAGACGATCCTTTCGTTCCACTCGATTCCTCGTGGTCGCAAGGCGTCGGCCGAATCGTGTCACCTGGGCTGTGAAACAAGCGCGTCGAATCGCTCGGAACACGAGGATTTTCACGGTGGCTTAGCGGCATTTCAAAATATTGACACGAGTAGCGAAGCCAACAAACACAAACAAACCAACAAACAAAAAAAAAAAAGGAAAGGAGAATGGGCGTAGCGTTAAGGAGCGTGCAAATTGAAGACGTGCTGGCCCCGGCGGTCTGCTGGGCGGGCAGGCGAGGGATAATCAATAAACACAATTTCCACCATGAAACACCGTAACGATATTAATTTGAAGAACTTGCGCGGCATAAATCATGCCCGAGCCCATTGTTGCATTGTTGCTACTTAACGTCAATGGGGCTGCGTGTTGTTGTGTTATTTTTTCCATCTCTCAAACGTACAAAAATACGCCTCGCCATTTTTTCATGCGCTGACCAACTTTTCCAACGCTTCAGCTTGACTTTTTCTTGCATCAAACCGCACGGACAACAAGGACTAATAAGGACCGTGAAAAGCTACATTCAACTACGCTTTTCCTCTGTTCTCACTTCCGCTAGAGTAGACCGAACCTGCCAAAAGATAAAAGGGACAGGACCTGGGATGGTTCCTGGGGCCTTTCGTCTGCACCGTTACGTGTGTGTAATTTGATTTGGAAAATTTTTCATTTCTGTCGGTTTCGCAGAAGATTTTCCTGTTTTAGCTACAGCCCCTTGGCGAATTCCCAGTGCAAGGCAAGGACCGTTTCCAATCGATTCTCGGGCGTCTCGGAGCTGCCATCGACTGGAAGCCGCCTTACATAGAAGTTAGTCTTCTATGATCGTCCCGAGAAGATCTCTCGGGTAAAAACGATAGGTTACTTTGTGTTTAAACGAACTCCCTCCACAAGTCCAGATGAGACTTGTTTGGTCGGAAAAATATGCCCCCTTCGAAACGGCCATATGATGACGTTATTGTAACCGAATCTGTGACGCGCGACCGAAGCCCTCCAGTGAGGGAGATCTATCTGCGTGTGTACTTGCTGCAAAGGTATCGTATCAATTTGATAAGGTGTCATAATATGAGTATGTTTTATGGATTTCTCCAGCTGAAGTGATGGGCCCCGTTTTCCCCGGTGTCATTTGGTTTCCCGACCCCCGAAAAAAAAAACTGTCAATCGGGATAGCGAAAAGGGGAAAAAGAAGTGTAACCCCTGGTTGTTTCTTGTCTTCTTTATTACCATTGCCAGTCGTCGTTTTGTCAGTCCGAAACCCTTTTCTCCCGTTTCACTATTATTGACGGGAAATTTATGGGCTTGTTTACATACGAGCGAATG
>JAOEFI010000007.1:10657186-10669697 GCA_034621735.1 Anopheles plumbeus | reverse complement strand
TTTCTTGTTTTATATTCTCGACTGACTCATTCTTACCCAATATCAACACCCAGTGCCATCGAGCCTGTTGCTGTTGCAGGCCAACGCTTGCATAACATAACTTCGTCCCAACGCATCATTTACGGCGTAACGAATCTCCTTCGTACACCAACGACGAGCATTGAATTTTAACGAGCATTTTCCACACATTTACCATTTCGTCGATGCTGGTAGCAGCGTTTCATTATTTTGTGTGAACAGCCGGAGAGTCGTGACCATGTCATCTACGAGAGGCGGCAGAAACTGGCCGGAAAAGCGTCTTCCCATGTTCGGTCAAGCTGTTCGGTCGATCGGTCGGTGGAGCAGTCAACAGACGGCCCACGAAAGCAATGAAAACAAAATGCGCCCGACGATTGCGCTCGCTGTGATTTGTTCCGTGGTGCAATAATAAATTCACTCGGGTTTTCCATTCGGTGCAGCGTGAACGGCTGCATTACGCCGCCCGCCGTGCGGCGAAGAAGGAAAGAATGGGAAATATCTTTCCATCAAACGCTCAATCGTCAACGGAGTAGAAAAGTCTTTGCCGTCGCCTGTACTTTGAACGACGACCGACGACCGACGACCGACGATGACGACGAAACCGTGAAGATGCGCCACTTTTTCCGCTTCACGAAGAAACAACGCCAGCATGCAATGGCCGCCTGCCGCTTGTTGATAATGTCAAAATTAAACTGCCTTTGATAAATACGAGAAACGTGCTCAAACAATAACCGAACCGAAGCACCGCACCACATTCCTTCACCGTGTCTGTCTGTCCTCGCGGGGAGGAGCGAAGCATAGTGCAGTTGGCAGCTAGGGCAGGGCTCCCCAGTGCTCAGGCTTTTCCCTGCTCCCGATTCCTCGAAAGTTTGGGGGAGGAAATGGATTGCAAAATAATTGCAGCTGCAACGGAAAAAAGGGAAACTGCAGCTCGCTTCGCATGGCGTCCGTGTGTGTGGTCCAGGGCGAAGGAAATTGACTTATGGACCGACTGGACCGCAAAGCCGGACGGGGAAGTGAAAAATGTAATAACTATTGGCAGATGTTGTTTCCACGGATGAAATATCAATTTCGACTTATGGCCTGAACCTGGGAGGATGTGGCAAAGCTGGTGCTTCCTGTAGCAGCAGACGTCAAGATTGGTTTTTTAAAATTCCCAGTGTAAAGGAAATGGCTTAGACTTCTTTCAGAACTCACTTCAGAATGCTGAACTACAAGTATGTAGTTTGTGACAAAGGGACTCAATCAAATGCGCCCCCTAAATAATTAAAGTGTCATCCTTCAAATCTATTCGAATGTACAGTTGCATGTAAACACATTCTAATAATCTGTTACAAGCTGTCCACTCGCATTCCACTCTTTGAACGGATCCGTTTGAAGTCATTGTTTTCTAATGGGGAACTCGCCATCATTGGCAGACACGCTAGGGTGCAACGGAATTTCGTGTATGTCCACCGACCCCCTCCTCCCCCCCTCCCCCCCTTCCTTTCCGTGGCGCTATTTTATGATCATAATGACATTCGTTTAATTCAAATCATGTTGACCACCACATTGTTAACGAGCTGTGGATACCGGTTGCTACATTGTTATGTGACCGGAATGGACCATGTCGGCCGGCGCGTTATTACATGCATCCTCCGGTGCCAATCCCCTCCGGCCGCTACAGGGCTTTTGATGGAATGCGCTTTTGTTGTTGTGCATTTTTAGCTAAATAACAATTATGGTTTACGCGATTACGCGCGTCACTAACGAGCCACAGATGGGGTGCCGCAACCCACTACTGGCCAGCCAGCCAGGTGCGTTTATAGTTTACCCTGACCCGGATTGGGTAGGCATTTAATTTGCGCCCCCTTCCACCACTCCCCGGCGCCAAAACTGGGATTTTCCCGGATTTCCCTTAACACAAGCGGATGCACCAAAAATGGCCAGCATCACGGTGGTCACGCACCGATGAACCAGTTGCACCGCGGGCCGGTTTCGGTGCGGTTAGCGGGTCGCTTCGGATACTTTTGGACAAGCTTCCCAAGTGTGAGGGTGTGTGTGTGTGTGTGTGTGTGTGTGTTGTATCGCTCGCACTGGGAATCGCAAACCCTGGCGTGTGTTGGCCGAACCGTGATGTGGTCAGGGCGCTTCTGTTGTCGAATGTTCTCGCACATGGCACACTCCACATTCACAATAGGCTGCGTGCTACCTCTCGGGACAAGGGCCGGGACCTGTAAGCGAACAGTGACAGCTTCACGCTGGTGGGCCATAAACACGCGCGGGGATCATCCCGAAGGGACGAGCGGGCTTTTTTGCGCCCACAGCACAGTGGGATCGTTCCGGAGAATCGGGTGGACATTGATTTTTTATTGTCGATCATAAAGCTGAATTTATCAAGATTCAACAAATGAGTATTGTGCTAAGGAACCGAACAAAAATAGATCATCTTTTTTCAAGTTTTTTTTCTTCAGTTTAATATAGAACATAAATCTCGTTTAGGAAGTAGTAAATCCTCTAAAACGGGTTTGATTTTGACTTGTAAGACTTTGCTTGAATGTGTAACACAAAATCACAGTTAATTAAACACCGATTCGGCGAACTGTCCATCTTGGACTTTACTGCTCTATTGTACAGACAATCCCTTTCACAAGCCGAATACATTCCCCCCTCGGGGGGTGGGGAACTGAGGGCGCCACCAACTGATGCTTGTTTTATTTTCGCGGGAACACAGTATGTTCAACTAAAATTCTGTGGTCATCCTCCATCCATTGTCGGGATTCGGGCGTTAATGGGCCGTGGGCTGAATAAACATTCGCAAATTACCTGCTGCGGTCATCGGCGGGTGCGGTGCCCGATGCAGTTTGGCGGTGCAATCCATGCCCCAAGCGATGCACTTTTCGACCCCCAGGCAGGGTGGGGGTCGTGGAACGATATCCCGGTGCGATACCGTGTCAAATGTGGTTTTGTGATTAAAAAATTAGCAGATCCACCGTGATGTGATGCGGGTCCACCGGTCGGTGGCCAGTCTGTTCTGGCCGGTGAAAAAGGCCATCGCTAGGGCCGGAGTTTGGATTATGCACGGATCAATGTGGAGCGCTAGGATGAGCTGCCGGATGGATGCCGGCTGCCCACGCGGGCATATGTTTTATTGCTTCGCATCAAATATTAATCGAACACTTATTTTGCTCAACAAATTCGATGGATATTCGCTCGCGGTGGATCATGTTTATAACACGGTGTGCCCTGAGGGAATTGGACAGTGAAACCTTGCATTGTTTGATCCCTTGTTGAAGGATTCAATTCTACTATTGTTCAATTATTGGCGGTAGCCGTTTAACCGCGGTCTATTTGTCTGCGAAATTCGGCACATTGGACTTTCGTACTAAGAATCGAATCGCTATGTTCAAAGGGCGACTGCTAAAGATCATTTACAGATGTGAATAACAAAAGTCCTATTAGTATGTCTGTGATTGAAAGTGATTGAATGTATTTCATATGAACTAATGGAACTTCAGTTAGTAGTAGAATGGTTTTTGAAAAGCATGGACTTGCGAATAGAATTAAATAAAAATATTCGATCTGTTAGATTCCTTTACAGTCCTTTTTTTTATTCCTTACCGGGAATTTTATGCTTCGTCCAACTTCGTTTAATTTAGTTTCTTGTTATATTGCAACTTTCATCGGTATTCCGATACCTTCACTGGATGTTGATAGTGCCATAGTCAAGTTGTGACATTTTTATTTGAGTTGTGCAACAATAATTCTTTCAAGCATAATCAACACATTTCTTGATATTCAAAGTGATTTGAAGAAAGGAAAAAAAAATCCAGCTGTTTTCTGCTTATATCCTATCACCATTTATCTGCTTCTACTTCTCTTACGGTCATGATCAATCGGTCTGTCATTTTTCCACTGGCCACAAAAAATGTGACAAAGTCTTGGAAAACGACGGAAACTGTGCACTCGGAGTGTAGTATTTGTGGAGTATTAGGTTGTCTCCCGTCTGCTGCATAGTTTCTTTCGTTCCGACGACACGTTTCACGGCATGGCGCACGTTCCGTATCGTTGAGCCCGGCACACGAGTCGTCGTTGCAACTGCTTGACTTTTTCCCTGGACCCTTGACCAACCGCTCGATGATGATGGTGGTGGTGGTGGTGGTGGTGGTTGTGGGAAGTGTATTGCTCGACCGACTACCGAACCGGTACTCCCATCCCGGTGGCGAAATCTGGCCTCCCAGGGATAGCTTTTGGTTCTGTTGTCGTTGCTGTAGTTACGAGAGGGAACAAAAAATTATGAGAAGAAACACGCGAAGACCCCGTCGTCGGCCCGCGCCCCGAGAAGCGGGAACGAACGGAACGAAAGGCAAAAAGCATAAAACGATGATTATGAAGTACTTTCCGCAGCAGCACGATGACGGCCGGGCGCGGGACCGGGCAGTGCATTACCATTGAGAATCATGACAACCTTTTGTCTTGCATGGCCTGCGGGATGCAGTCCGAAGGATGCATTGCATCGCCGCAATGAAGACGTCGCTGTCGCCGGGAGAGCCACCGTCGAGCCGCGCGGCCAAAAGGGAAGCCAGAAAAGCAAACGCGCTGCACGAAAACACCCAACGGGAGCGACCGGGAAGCGTTACGCTGACGATTGATGGCCGCACGATAGGACACCAGCGAAACGTTCGCCCCGGTGTTCGCTCGGGTGGTGGTGTCTTGGTGTCCCTCGGTGTGCCAAAGTCCCGAGATGACGAGGACAACACGGGTTCGTACAAGGGTTTTCCGTCTTTTATCACGCGTCATCATTTTCCCATTCAGCGGGAGAATCGTCGGCCGCCGCCATCGTGATATCGAGGCGCTTCCATGCTTCACTTCGGCCATTCGGGGGGAACGCTAACCGGTGGCCCACAGACACGAGAATGAAGAGGGGACTGCAAACATGGCGCGAAACCTGCCCACCATCCCACCCCCCGTAGGTCGACACATTCAACCCACGGAGCCATAATAATGATGTTGCAAGAAAAATGGAAATAAGAAAAAGGGCCGCGATTAATAATGACATTGTTAATATTGAATTAATGTAAGCATCGGTGGCATAAGGAGGAGAAACATGCACAAACCCACTGACACACACACTCACACGGGTATGCTAGGGTTGAAAAAAAAGAAGCAGGACAAACAGTAGCCCGTGCAGTGGAATCGCAGTCAAAGGAGCCAACGACGACGGCCCGGTTGGTGATGGAACGAATCTTTCGACGGAAATGGCGAAGCGAGATATTAAACTTTGATATGACAAATTTATTATTATAATGAGGAAATACGAAGTGCACACGCTCGCGGTGTGCGATTTCGGCGCTGCCCGATCGAACGGTACCCGGTTCCCCCTGCCCCTGGACATGGTTGTATTTGGTGCCGTTTTTCTGCAGCATCCTGACGGAATCAGCATAGGGAACGTGGCCGTGCTCGGAATAGATGATTCGCGTGCATGGAATAAATACATACCCGGGGTAGCCTTTCGCTGATGAGTCGACACGGAATTGAGACCCAGAGAGTTGTAAAGGAATGACGACTACTTGCTATAGTGGGAAGGTCGGAAAGTCATTTGTTCACAAGGAAATCTACTTATATAAAGCCGGAGTAAAAGCCCGTAGTAACCATATTAAACAAGCTAAACAAATTACGAAACAATCTTTTTAATGTCATCAGTAATTAAAAAGGCCAGTAATTCTAAGCCTTTGGCAAGTTTGCTGTAAAACTATCTTGAATCTTGAATCTTGAATTAGAAGTTTATCATATTTTAAACTAATGTTTTAAAATGCCACAGAAAAACATATTCCGGTTCTGCTCGGGGTTTACGGCACGGGCTCCACCGGCGTGATCTCGTTTCAAGCGCGACATCGAACGACCACTTGAAACAGTTGCAAAACACACAGCACACACACACACACAGCACACAAGAAAAAAAAACAGAAGCCAAAAAGAAGCTTATGACAACCATTCCGCCACGGGGCACCTTCGAAAATTGCAAGATCCCTCGCGTCCCGGGCACGAATTTCCGCGCCAGGCGATGAATATTTGATGCATTCATTTCGGTTCGACGGTGCGCCCGGAATTCACACGGCTTTTGATGGGGCTCTCGGAGTTCGAGGTTGGGTCTCCGTTGGGCCAGCATCCTTTCAGGGGTTGGTTTTGGGTAGAAAGGTGGCACACCGTTATGTTGCCTTGTTCTGACACGCGGAGGTAATGAAATTCTGCCCCAACTAACACGCGCACAGTGGGGCTGCTCCCGGGGTGGATGGGTGGAACACAATAGTTTTGGTGTAGGTTTGCAATCTGATTTGTACATTTGATAAAAGTATTTGCATACAGCGTAATTAATTTTGTTTTCTTTTATTTTCACAGCTTCAACAACGGTTTGGTGATTGAATGTAAGTTGAACCAAACAATTTACTATAAGTGATGCTTTAGTGCGATAATAATGTACGAAAATGGTTTCGCTGCTTTCAAATCAGTTTTAAACCGTTTCTACAGAATTGAACGGAAAGAACAATATTTTTTTAGATTGTTTGAGAGAAAAATGAAAGCTTGCCTTTTCTCCAGTACTACTATTATTTAGTCAACCAAAATCTGTGGGACTAAGGCTCTACCGCCGTCCCACTGTGCAGCGTGGTGGGGTAGGCCCTGCGCGAGCGGAATTCAGATCAGGCCACCAGGTACTCCGCCGGGAGCACCACCTGAAGAGATGTGCGCTAAAAATTGTCCTTTGTTTCCTTTGGCCCATCTCGGGCGCATCGATATTCATCTTCTTCCAGTTGCCGCACCGTGGGCTATATATTTCAAGGTGTATGTCTGGTATACAGGTCTTACGCGAAGGATCGGCCCCGTCCATTCCGTGGGAGGGGAGAACCGGTAGGGTGGGAGCAAAGGATATAAATCAGCTGGCCGGGAATTTCCTGGCACCGTCCGTGTCCGTTGGGCTCGAAGACCCGAAGACGGCCTGCCAACATTAATGCTTGCTGCATTTTCCTTCGAAATGTCCTCCTTCCATCCCTACCATCCCCCAACGCCCGTCACTCCTGAACAATGGCCATCCATTGTGCACTCTTGACAGAAATGATGGCGATATACATTTATATTAGCACGGCATGAATCTGCCGGTGCGTGGTGCAGCCGGGATCCGCGGGCCCGCATGCAGTTTGCACATGCACCCAGTCGGTTTTCGTCCCTTCCTCCTCCCGCCCGGCTGCGTGGTCCAGCCAGGCTCCGATGGCATATTTTGCATAATGAAATAAATTAAAATAATTTATAAGCCAGCGTGATACTCTTTCACTGTAGGTGCACGCACACACACATACACCCACACGCCGCCACTCGAAGAGTAGCCGTGCTTACTATGTTTGCACAACCAGTAAATTATCATTATCGTGTTTCGGGTTCTTAATTTGACGTGGCGTAAAATTTCGCCAGCAAACAGCGCTGCAGGGCGGGACGATTTATAAGTTGCAATCAATTAACGATGCGCTCGTCGACGGCTCTCGTTATCGTCGGCGAGGTAACGGCGAGGAAGGAGTGTCACATGTAGCCACGGCCACGCAGTGGCAAGTGTAACTGCGACCAATCTCAGGATGCCTGGACTACGGGAATGAAACGTCAAAGCGGAGTTGAGGGATGCAGTAGTTTATTGATTTTGGAGTGCTTACCATTTGCACAAAATTGTTTCAATATGACGAACGTGTAATCAGTTCCACCAGAATTATACGGAGTGAATTGTGTAAACTGTTAGATAATGTTAATTTAATGACAATTATTTAATACTCTATGTAGCCATTTATAGAAATGCATAATTTTCCTGGTTGGTATTTTTAAATAAATAGCTACAGTCAACAGGGTCCACAATACTGCAAATTTCATACTAGGAATCGATTGTTCTGTTGCAGGGCACCTCTGTTGCATTTTCCACCGTGGAAAACACATTTCCCCTCAAAACAAAAATCAGTTCAAAGCCAACCGGGACACAGTGGTTACGATGGAAAATAATGACAACTTTTCCTAAACCCATTCAGCCAAAATAATTCCGAAACAATTGACCTCGTTGGAGTAGGGAAGTTTTTCAATTCCAGCCGAGGTCCTATCGAAATGAAATTTAATACCAGCGACCGGCAGCGCCCGCCAGCGACTGGTTTTGTCAACGAAGCAGTCAACGGAAGCCGTACCCTCGAGGCCAAAACCTCGCCCAAATGCACAAAATAACCGAGCGTCATCGGAAAAGTGCGGGCGGAAAAGTTTCGTATCGAAAATATGAAAAATTGCATTCACCACCGCCGCGCCGGCCACCGCACCGGTGCAGTTTTGTACGCCATAGTATTCCAATTTTTGTATTACAACCCCCGCGATTCCTTGTTCAATTGTCCCGATCGTGAATGTGTGTAGGTGTGTGTGTGTGTGTGTGTATTTGGCTGTTTTTTCCTTCCAGCTTCATCAATTCAATATTGTTTCAAAATGAACGCCATGGAGCTTTCTGAGGCAGAAAAAAAAAGAAGGAGAACCTGCAAGTGCTCTTTGTAAGGGAAAACTAAAAATCGTACGACGGTCGGTCGGACGTGCGGAAACGCGGGAGTGGAAACTTCAACTTCAACTATTGTTCCATCCGATCCGATATCGGCGAAAGACGAAAGAAAGAAAAAGGCTACGCGTGGTACGAGGGAAAACCTGCGAATGCGAAGAATGTTGCACAAAAGTTGACACGTGAAAGCTCGGAAAACTTTACGACTCGTTGTGCGGGGTGCGGTGGTAGTGGGCGAAGAGTGGGTGCTCGTACACACGTCACCATGTAAGCCGGCGCGGGCAGTGAATGTGAGAAAACTGGTGGAGCTTACGCCGTTCGACATACTCTTCACACACGGGCGCGTTTGCGACGTATCTTGGTTGGCGCTCGTAAAGTTGTCGAGAACGGATACAGTAGGAATTTTCTGTTTAGCTGTCGTCCTGTTCGTCCTTTTTGTTTTGTTCGTATTTGCTTTCGCGTTTGCTCCCGCTCGTTGCGCGATAGAAAGGAACCAAGTACAAATTGAAAATAGAGTCGACAGCAAAAGAAGAAAAGAAAAATCTACCCTACGTTACCGTCGACATTCCTCGGCGCCCTCAAATGAACGATCTGTGAAGGAAAAGAGAGAAGAAAAAAATATATACAAAAGCTGTGGAAAAACTTTCCATTGAGCTTCGCTTCTTGCATTTTTGAAATTTTACGTACAGCATTTCTTGCACTTCCCTTTCCGTTGGGTCGTTCGCGCAAGATTGTCTCGTCTCACCGATATTGTCTCGGATGTACTTAAGTTACTTTTTCCACCATTCCACCCCTCCCCCCCCCCCCCCTTCCTACGCCCCGGAAAATTCCGCTTCGAGTGGCCTCCTAACCTATCACCGACATAATGCCATTGGGTGGAACCCTTTTTTCCTCCTCACGCCGAGTGGAGAAAATCCGGAAAATGTAAAAGTGATACTCGCCGCGAGGAAAAAAAAAGCCTCAAAAGGGTGGAAAAAGGAGCAGACCGTATCTGGGAAAGTTTTCTTCTCAAACTCATCCTTGATTGTTTAATAAACAATAAATCATTATTGTGCAACTTTTCGCGTTATTATCTCCAGCCAAGGGATGAAGGGGCCGGGGTTTTTTTTTGTGTCCCTCCCGAGACCTCTTCTTGATTTTACACAAACCGGGAGACGTCTTTATTATTATACTTTCTCTCGCTAGATATTGGGTGAAGTTTTTCCACTTGAAGTTTCCCCCCTTGGGTTTATTACAGCATTCATTACATTGTTTGCTCGAGTGTGGCTTAATGAATCTTGTAAGGTGGAAAAGTGCGATTAATTGTAACGTCACATCATTCGGGGAAAGAAAATTCGTCGATGGGAATAGTTTCGCAAAGTCTTTACACTTTTATTTTCATCTATTTTAACGCTAATCGACTAGTTAATTAATTACCACTGGGAATATTTGATTTTGAAAATAAATAATTTCGTTCATTTTGATTGATTAGAAGTTATTTATGGGTGGGAAATCTTCTGGGAAAGCTGAATTGCTTGTAATGAATATTTGTTGGTTAGCAATGATTATTATTTTAATTACATTCTTCTATCTCTGTTGCCAGTTTCTAGTTCGATTATGTAAGGTGTTACCACATGTTCTTTAACTATAAAACCACCGACAATCCTTGTATGTGTAAATATGTCTATATCTTCTTCGATTAACGTTAAAATCGAAAGGATCGAAAAGGTCGAATTAATGGGAATCAATTTATTTTTTTTCATTATATCAAACATAATCAGCAAAGATTAAGGTCAAAGATTACAAACTTTTAGTTAAGTCTGTGCCTTGCTCCCATTCTTTTTCGACAAATATAACATTCCGTTGAACAGTCGAACTGCATCCAGTTTGGTACCGGGTGCTACCGTGATAAAAATAATCACTGAAACTAACACAACGCTACGCTGCTGGCAATGGTTTTGATTGACTTTCGCGGGCTTCTCAATGCACTCCGCACACACACACACACACACACACACACACACACACACACACACACACACACATTCTGGATACATTGTTCGAGCGCGGAAAAATGGTTCGACGCGAACGCGCATCTATGCTAATGTGGCGTGTGGGTGAACGAAAGTCGTATGGAAAGGCCGTGGCAGCGAGCGCGAGCTAATTAGGGACGCAATTTCGCAGTCGATATCATTCGCGTAATGGGCGAGTTTTTTTTTTATCCACCCTCTTCTTCCCCGAACTGCTTCCATGGTGCGCGAAACGATGCAGGAGTTATTTATAGGTGGGGCTTTTTGGAGGACCGAATGTCGCCATTCGAATGCGCCGGTGGGGGACTACCGGGAAACCGGAGCACATCATCTTTCGAGAGTTAATTAACTTATGACTAGTGACGGTTATGATGAAAACCTTCCCCCAACCCCCCGTTTCTCCACCTTCGCGGGCGAGGCCCCGTTTGTAAAAGGTCGATGGTGATGACAGGGAACGAAAAACGGAACGTACTCTTGCGCGGCCTATGACGCAGCGAATGGGCCATCGACGACGGATGCACTCGATCACAATCGTGCACTAAATGGCGCGTAGTCCTGGCACAGCCCTGCACTGTCCCGGTACGCAGGGGAGCGTCCGCAGCAAGAGGGCGCCCGAGTGATAATTGTCAGGCGCCGGCAAATGAACATCACTTCGTGTCGATAGCACAGATGTGGCTGTCCGCTCGTACCCTACCCACAACCCGCCAAAAGGGCCTGTGGCGGGCCGAAATCATTTCGCGCCCCATGACAGTACCATGTGTTGTGGAAAAAGGTTCTCGGGAAAGCATTCCTTTTTTCCTTCCCTCCGCGCCGTTGGAAAGGAGAACTGTGCGCGCACAATCGTACGCGATAAAAAGATGGAAAATATGACCCGCGCGCTTTCCCGGGCGGTTTGGCGGGTGGCGAAATCTGCGACGAGCTGCTAATTTGAGAGCAGTGAGTTTTCATGTAAATTATTGCAACCCCAAAATTGAAACTGACTGGCAAATGATCTGGCGGGCTCGTGGAAGGCCCAGCTCGGTGGTGGTAATTTTCGAGAAAGCCCGAAATAATACTTAATCCAATTAGACCTGGTGGAAGGCTTCAGTTTAGCGTGTCCTGCTGATGACTGTCGAGGGGTGAAGTAAAATGGAAAGGGAAAAATAAAGACAGTTGCTAAGTGCGTTGCCAAAGTTGCGAGGGTTAATAATTTTCTAATTTTGATAAGCTCGTAAACACGGTGTTTAACGTTCCTAGTCGAAGTACACACAAAAAAACCATCCGGTTCATTGTACAGGAGCAGGGATATACAAGGGATGTTCTGCTGATCTTGATGCGAATGAAGCCATCATGGAAATATGGTAAATGAAGTTTTTTTGCATTGCTTAGAGACGACTTTTATTAAATTTCAAATTAGTACATGTTGCGATAATGTGGAAATTGAAATAGCCGAAAGGAATGGAAAGTAACAACATGGCAAAAAGCTGTAATCTAGTTCCTCAATTGCAACGAAACGCATGTGGGTATCATGATTTATTGAAACACATTTCTTCAAGAGTTGCAATTCGCATTAAGTTTTAATTTAGCTTAACTGATTTACTTGATGAATCCAATAACCTATCCAACCACAATGGATTGTATGCAAAATTAAATAGGAATTGTAGTGCCGGTTTACACACTGCTCCCATCAGCTTTTCTCCTTGCCACGCAACGCACAGTTGTCAAAACAAGAGGCAACCACCAAGCTACCAGATTAGAACTAGAAATCCAATTATTCAGGGAACGCAATCTCTGTTCCAGGTTCTCGCACTTTACTGGGACTCTGGTTTTTTGTGTTTCTTTCGCCCATCACTCAGAAAGGATTGACTGTGTTCGATAGAGTCTTCCACGATCACGCCCGCCCCCGAAGGCAAGCCAATAAATTCCAATCAAATAAACTAGTCAACACATACACACACACACACAC
>JAOEFI010000007.1:10624976-10637585 GCA_034621735.1 Anopheles plumbeus | reverse complement strand
GTGTGTGTGTGTGTGTGTGTGTGCATTTCTTTCTTTCTTGTTACTTTGTATCTTTTACCGAAGGGAAATGTTTTGTTTTGTTTTCGTAAGGTTTCGAGATTTCTCTTCCAGTTCGTTTCCTGCTGTGGTTTGCAGGGAAAACAAACGCCCTCCGATGGGAAAACGGTATTTTCGAAAATGTCCCATTTGTGTCCCGCAGAAACGTCAAGAGTCGAAGATTTTTCTTTCGTTTTGTTTTGAATTTGAGCAAAGCTAAATACGTCGCGTTCCGCCGATCGACGACTTGGAAAGAGGAAACCTTGTTATTGATGAGAAATCAGTGATGCTCTATGAACTTCATTTCGGGCGCACGAACTTTACATGCGCATCGGGCATATATCCACCAGCTACGTTGATCACTTGTGGGTTTGGGTTCATTTTTGTTTGGTTTGTAAACGAGAACCGTCTCACACGCTAATGAGGGTAATCTTTTTTTTCGGGTGTTTGAAAAACGGAAGCGAGCGATAATGCGCCAGAACTACGAGAAAAACATATGTCCATCACACACACCAGGGCTTGGAGTTGCATAATGATTGATCGAAGAAAGGTGACGGTTTGTTGGCTGCACATTTGGGATTTATTTGAATGCATTACGACGCTTGCAGTTGTTTTCTACTGTTGTTCCTAATGCGATGTGGTCATTTGTCACTTTAGCGGTTAAAAGACAGTGAAAATGTTCTGTACGATAAATCAAACTAGAGAAACACCAAGATGGGAAGGAAAAGGAGAATCTATTGGAATGTTTTTCGAGGAAATTTAACGTCAATGCTTTCTATGACAACCGAAGGCTTCAATGGCTAAAGTATTGTAATCAAAAGAATTTATCAAATTTCAATCAACGGGAAGCCAAGTCGTATTCCATCGCCCTAAGATTATGTAATAGAAAAGGGAATACCAGTTCCACTTTAAGACATATAAAGCAAGAGCGCCGTTGCGGGATACGCGAATAAACTGCTTCTAAACTCCCCGCAAACAAAACTGTCCCACTGCAAACTGTGACCAGCGCCAGTGGAACTCGGATATGATTTACTTATTCATGAAAGGAAAAGAAGGAAGAAAAAACATTCGCCCATCGTCCGAAACGCGAAGTTTCAATTGAACTTTCTGGGAAGGGATTTTTTTTGCGCTCTTCATTCGGTTGCGCGCCCCCGTGTTGGTTTGTGTGCTTCTCGTTTTTAATTTCGCCCTGCTGGAAAAGTTTGTCCATTAGGCGAAATAAAAGCGTGAAAACACCTGCAGGAGCGAACCAACGCACCCCGAATGAGCGCAAGGAAACGTGTCCTGTAGTAGTCGCGTGATTTAATTTGAGGCTTAATTTAATCAAACTCGTCCCCATAGCGCTGGAGGGGGGGATGGCCCCCGGGTGATGGGGGGAAAAGAGAGCGAAATGAAAAGTATTGCCTTGGTGGTGCGGTGAAGCGGTGGCAAATTATGGGCTGCTGAAAAGTGCCAGGTTGGTTTTCTTTTCCCGTGGCAGCAGGTACAAAAGCGTAACGTTGCCAGAGGAACGGAAACAACGAAATCTTTCTTTCCGCGGACCATTCTTTTACTTGTGCGAACTGAAAATGATTGGAGAAGTTCGAGGGATGTGTTCCGTCTAGAAAGCTTCAATATCGGCCTCGATCACCAGATGACCATCTCCGCCGACAAAAAAAAACAAATTCACCAAGCGACCCATCAGCTGATTTCCACAAAAATCTCCGACTCCATTCCATAATCCCATTCGTTATGCATAATAACGTACATGCTTTAATGGCAGCGCAGCATCCATTCGGGCTCTCCAGCTTCAAGCGCCCGGGGGCACAACCGCATCGGTTCGCAATGATCTAAAAATGTTGAAGCAATTCCCTGGCGGCGGTTCGCGATTGATGGGATTGCCGGCGGAGTGGACGCTCTAGCAGCATCGCTAGCCCGCAGTAATCGGCGAGTTTGATAATACATTTAATTTATTTTTATGTTTCTTCGACTACCTCCGGCACACCGGAACGGGAATAGTATAAAATCCCACCGGCGGACGAAGCCCGGATCGGCTGGCCTTGGCCACACCATAAGCCAGCATCTCATAAAGCGACGGGTTTTATAGCAATATACTGCGGATTTTTTTTTTGTTGCCTCTACTTTCGCGAGCTTCTTTAGAGTTCCATTCCGCACAGAGAAAGAGTGAGTGAGAGAGAGAGAGAGAGACTGTTCGATCAGATTATTCGTCTAATCGTTTATTTATTCAATAAGAATAACTTTTGGTTTTACGGTTGTTTATGGGAAAATCGCTTTTCGATGCCGGTTTCGTGGCCCCTTGAAAGCTTCGAACAGCGGAACAAGTTGAACGACCGCTAACGGTGCAGTTATTACTCAAAATATGCCATTTCGGTACGATTGTCGGCCGTCGTTAACATATTATCGGCGATGCCCCGAAGATGATTGCCAACTCCCGGGGTTTGGTGTTTTTTTTTTTTGTATTATACTTCTAGTACCGGTGACATAAATGGACAACGTTTCCAATAGCTTCCAATCCTGCTTTGTTTCGTAGCCATTAAATGTGAGTTTCTTTTTTCATGAACCAGCTTAAAACAACTCCAAGCTTTGTTGGTTGGTCCTCTCTAACATTCGCAGAAATAAAACTATTCCCATTAGACTTTTTGAAGATTTTGAGATTTGAAGCCACAACAAGTGCAGTACAAATACTGTTTCCGGTAAACAGCGAAGGATGGATGGATGGCATCGGACATTTAAAAAAAAAAAAACAACCCTTCCCTGCAGTGGTAAGGATGCTTCGTGCATTTATTATTCATCCCTACTGCAGAGCCAAGAGGTGCTTCCTTAACCCGATTCCCGGGGGCCAACACCGGGGCATTTATTTTCCTCTTTCTGAACAACGGTTACAATGAATGCGTCAAAATGTCAGAGAAGCGAAACCGCACTTTACGATATGATGTTCATGTTCATAAAAGTTGGAAGCTTTAGTACCAAAAATCAGAGCGCCAACTTTTGATGGACTCGAACCCGAGAGCAGCCGGTCTTCTTTAGCCGATGCACTTGCAGTGTGGCTCCAATGGCGTTCGAGCAGTGTGATCGATGCAGAACGATGGTGGGATTTATTTTAGGAGCTTAAACTTAAGCGGAGGTAGATTTATGGGGAGGGTTTTGGGGTTTTGATCCGCTTCTTGAAATCTTTGATGCTGTTAAACGGGAATTGGAACAGAACCGGTTAAGGCAAACGGGTCGATAGGGAAATTTTGAAATATTAACCGCAGTGCAGGATGAAGTAATGTCCTTCAAATGGGGTTTAAAATGAGATTTATTCAATCAAAAAGCTAGGACCTAGGAAAGTCTGTGAGAATTATTTGTACTACACTTTAACGTACAGGAATGTATTAGGAGACTATGTCGAAAGGACGAAGGACTTTCCTTTAAAGGAGCATATCAGGATTGGTTGATTGACGATCATTCATTTGAAGTATCAGTTCGTTTTAGGGAAAATGGAGATAGTTTATTTGACTTCAAAATTCGAAAGAACTCATCAATCCGTTCTATTTCAGTTTTTCTGACAAACCAATCAACTGTCAAATCAAAAATCTCAAAGTGCAATCGATTTATCACAAACTAATCGAGCCGGCCGGATATGCTCGAGTGATCTGCACTTGATTGGTCCTTTGGGGATGGCGGGAAATCGACTGATCCTGCAGGCTGTCGGATGAAAACTCTCTTTCTCTAATTGACAAGGAAAAGCTCTTCTCATTTCACTCTTATTAGCACAATTAGTTTGCCACGCAGGAGTAAAAACCATCCATCCACATATCGCTGGACCCTTTTGCGCCGGATTGCAACTGGAAAACGGGGTGGGGAGGTTTTCCGCAGGTCCTCCCCCGGTCCGCTGGGAAGTTATTTAAAACGAGCCGGGGAAAATTGTGACCCGTTTCTTACAAACGATCTTCCAATTAAATGAATTAATTTAATCCTTTTCAAGTTTGCACGCCGTCCCGATGCTTCCTGCCACTGGGGTTTTCCACGGGGCTCCTGCCCCATGGAACGCTCTCGAATGCGCTGGAAAGCGATAAGGTTTTCCGAACCCGGTCTTATCGCACGGTTCGTTTGTCCGGCACTGGAATGTAATGGATCCGCTATTTGGGGAACGAGAGAGAGAAGGAGGGCAGCAGGGGCCGGGGCATCGGGACGGAGTAAAACTTCCTACCAGCTCCGGGCTTATCAGCAATAATTGAGATAGGAAATAGTGGGCCCGAGCAAATGGTGACAGTTTTTCGCTGGCAAGAGTTTATGAAGCACTCCGTTGAGCAAATGATGAGCGTCTTCCTTGTGAAAATCTGGGTGGGGTGGGAGGGCTGGGAGGCAGGACTCGGGGGTTGGCATCCGGATGTTCGAGGAAAACTATTCCGCTACCGGGGAACCCGAACGACACCACTGGGACAAGTATCGGATTTGTGGTGGTCGGTTTTTCCAAGTGTGTGGCTTAGTTACACGCGCCATCGTTCGTTCGGGCGGGAGGAAAATCGCTGGAAAAGTCCTCCGTCCACCGACGTGCGATGCTGGCCGATGCACGGATACAGTACTTTCCTTGGCTGGTTTGTCTTTGCCGGGTGGCCCAGTTTGCTTGGCGAGATGAAAACCGAAGCGCCCGTCGATGAGTGGGTTGATGGAAATTTAATATCACTTTCAGTTTAATGAAATTGTGTTAATGGGTTTCTCTGTTCGTAACGATCGTGCAGACGTCTATAACTATAACTTAAATTTCTTCCTGCCAGAGCCCCCTGCTGGCCCGCCCCGGAATATGGTGATACTTTGCGAGCGGAACTTTCCACCACCCCGCCCCAAACGTGAAGCGAGTCCTTGACAGGACGGAAAGGATCGGGTTTACTTGTAAGTGAGAATCGGTGATAAAGAGAGAGAGAGAGAGGCCGGGTGGGGCGAGAACTGATACGATGTCACAGTTTTCCTTGAGAAAAGCGCTGATTATGATGGCACTGGATATTTGCACTAGAAAAGGACTCCAAACATCCGTGGCACGTGGGAGGAACTTTCCCGACCGGGCCGTACTCGTTTACCGGATCGAAGCGGGGTTTCTTACGGACGCGGGGCTCGGGTTCGAGCTCGGCTTCGGCAGCTGGATGATGCCATCGGACACAGGAACGATGTAACCGTAAACAAGATTAAACCAATCCGGGAAGGAAGGATGGAAGAAAGGAAGGATATTCAACGATGATTATGAGCGGTCTTAATTGCGTTATCACAATTACAGGCGCCTCTGGGGCTGTTGCCGGCCGATAAAGACTTTGCCGGCAGTGAATTGTTTTAAACGTATCGACTTCTGTTCGTAATGGCACCAGAGCTGTAGCGAAACGTTTGAGGGCAATAATTTGTAATCGGAATCAGTGATTTTCCAACACTTATCGGTGTACTTCCGGCGGGGGTCGGGCAAATAACAAATAGTTCCCGGGGGCGGGGAAGCCATACTTTACACACTTTTCCTGAAGCTGTAGCATGCGACATTCGTTGAACATTTCCACTTTATCGTGAATTGCTTTCCGGCGCCAGTTGTCGATCGAAGATATGCAATTTCCTCCACACAAATGTAACTCTTTATGGCACCACGGCGCAGTACGTTACACTTGCCAACTCCATCACGTTCTCCAGCTCGCGAGACGCACATCAGTTACATCAGATATGACATTCCAACCTTCGACGGAATGTTCACGCGAAATGGTACAACATCGCGCATTTGCAAATACTGCGTAGGATTGGAGATCCCTATCGTGTGGCACTTCCCACTTTCCCGTGCAAAAAATAAAAAATAAACCCCCCCCCCCTCCCGTTTGGAGTACGGGAGGAAGTCGGTCGGAAAAGAAGGAACACGTTTAAAATAACGCACCAATAATGTTGGCGTCGGTGTTTGAGGACGCATGGTAGCAGGTTGCTATGTGACTGGACTACCGGAGAGGAGTTTATCATATTGTTGGAGCCGTCGAACGGATGGGGAACCGATTCCCCGTACTTTGGAGTACGATGGGAAATAAAGGAAAACATGTCACGCGGAGTAACATGTTGCAGTACAGAAAATAGTGGCAGAACATAAAGGGAATGGAAATCGCCGTGTTTGAATATGTAGGTCATCTATACGGAGGATCCGATATTAAATGTTTTATTTTTTCTCTATAATATGCTAAATAATTGAGTTTAGTAACTCATCATAGTCATAGATAAATATAATAGTTTAAAGAAGTAGTCATGAACTTCGGTGGTTCGTATTTTTGATGCAATTACATTGTTTGATATTCTTATTTGATTGTTTTCGTATTTTTTAAAGAATTTCTAACATCTTATTGAGATACACTTTTTCAAACCTTTTTTTCAAATTCAAGAAATACTAATCAAAATGTGAATGAAAATTAAAATCAGATTTATCGAAGGTTGAATTAACTGCACAGAACATTGCTTCCAAAATTCCGAAACGAGAATAATGAACCTTTCATTGGTAACCCCAGCTGGTGTAGAAAAGACTGGCTGTCTCATTTAGGCCCCATTTTCCCCATTTTCCATCGGTCGGTTTCTTGGGACCTCCGTCAACGGACAACTACATTATGCTCGCGTAGAGAGGAAATCATTTCCCTATTTCGTCTTAGGCAGCAGGATGGCGGGTTCCCGCGGGAAACTGTTGAAGTGCTCCGACTTGTCTCGCCGTCGGATTGGAGAGATACGGATGGAGTTCCCGAAAAAATTGGCCGCGTTGAATATTTTCACCATTCATCATAATTTTTTCCACTCAATGTTGTTTTTTCGTTTTCCGTTCGTTTTTTTTTTTTGCTCTCGATTGTGCCAAGTCATGACAACGGTGTGAATCCATTCGAAATGGAACTGGATTCCGTACGGACATCGGGGGAGTCACGGTAGAAGGGAAGGAGGGAGGTCCATAGGAAACGGCGCCGAAGGTTGGCTTTAATTAAAATGTCACTCCAGGAGGACAGGAAATGAAACGGTTCGGCGAACGGAACGCCGAAGTCCAGAGGCCAGAGTTCCGCCCGCGAAAGGGGAGCCGGATGACGGGGAAAGTTTTTTTTTACCGCGGGAGGAAACTCCGCGGCGCTCCGCCCAAACAGGAGCAAATTAATTCTAAACCGAAGAAATAATTTTCCATTCTCCACTCCGTCGGTCAGTCGACCTCGCCACGGAGTGATTATTTAACTTGGCCTTCTCCTTTCGGCCGCAACGGATTTGCGGAACACTTGAGTGTAACACGCGGCCCGGCCGGAAAGTGAACACATCGTTTAGGTTCGTTTTCAATATTTCCACCTCAAACCCCGCCATGGTCCGCGCCACCACCCGGGGTTCGCTTTCGATTCTGGAAAAAGAAGTTGTTCCCTTTCGCTGATTGTGTCTGGCTGTCCGTGTTGGTCCAGTTGAAAATGAAAAACGATGCCCTCCGAATTCATGCGCATTTGTTTTATGCATAACCGAGGGAACAGAAAGAACTCAGAAAGACACATAAGACCGACCAAAACAAAAAAGAAACCGATAAAGAATTACCTTCAGATGAGCGCGCGGAAACACGAACAAAACTTTCGGGCGGGTTTAGTTTTTAGTTGTTCTTTTTTCTTCAGGATTGGCGGTCGGACGATCGTTTGCTTTTCGTGGGTCATAAATAAGAAAGTGGCCCCGGCGCTTTAATTATTTGTTCACGCTGGGTCCGCGCCCATGGGTGTTCGCTTTTCGTTCCGATTCTTGACGGATGGGTGCCGTTTTTCTTCCCCCTCTTTCGTCCCCTTCCTAGGCAGTGGGAGGGTGAAATGGGTCAGGGGGGCGCTTTAGATGCATACATAAAAGGGCATACTGCCAGTGGGCCAGGATTAACACCGGCCGATTGACCATTGATGCCATTCCAATAAGTCGTTCGCTTCGGGGTCGCTCGCGCTACGGCTAAGCATTTGCGTTTTCTTTCTTCTTCTCCAAGTTGTCCCCGAAGGGTTGGGAGAAGGGGGGCCTGGGGATTGGAATTAGAGGTGCGGCCCAAGGCATCCTAGTGGGGGGTTTTAGGCGTTTGATTGTTTTCGTTCCGTTTCGATTCATATTTCATCCGGCAGAGGCAGGGCAACCGGTAGGGACGCGGGGCAGGAGGTGTGCGTACTGGGAGCATAAAAACGCCACGGTCGCCGTTTTGGTTGATGACTTAATTCTATGCTGAAACGTGTATCTCTTCAACGGGTTCCGATAATTTCCTAAGTAAATGATAAAGTGAAGCAAATAACTTCAAAGAATTGCCGTAACTGAAGAAGAAAGGAAAAGTTTGTTGATTATTATAAATATCAGAAACAATATTAAATCAAATATTTATTAAACACAATTTGTAATAAATATGAATCTCACAAAATGATACACAAAAAAATCACAATACTTCAAATAAACAATTGCCAAAGTTCAGTTCTATTCTATAGGTTAATATGTGATATGAAAATACTGACAATAACAGTACAAAACGTCAAATAAGAAACAATAAAAATTTGGTGAAAATTTCAGATGAAACTAGTAGTCTAGTCATTTCATTCAAAAGTAACATTGCGGCAGCATTTGTCAATGACACCAGTTCATTTCTCCACGAAACTCTATCTGCAATACACAGTACTGAGTTGGACACAATCATTTCACACTCGGGTCTCGTTCCCGGAGTGCGCAGGCAGTTTTAATTTGTAACAAATGAACAACTGCCCCAAAATGCGCTCCTGATTGTGTGCCGACTACGATCGGCGTATAATACCTCCTCCCCGTGGCCGGCAGGACGATGAGAAATTGGTACCGGCTGTGCCCAAAAGCCAAACCCTACGGTGGGGCCCGTCCCACATATGTGGCCAATGGACCGCCGTCCCAGACAAGACGGTTGCTCTCTTTCTCTCTCTCGCGTAAAACGCAGGCATCATAAATCTATCAAACATTTCAAGAAACACCACATATTGATCGATGACTCCCGTTGGCCATTAATTTCCGGCCACTTTCGATGATAGCCCCTCTCCACCCAGTCGGTTCCCTACGCCCGCCGGTGAAAGGGCAGCGGCGTCACGCAAAAACAGGTCGACTTGCCGCAGGGCGACCCCCGGCGCAAAACTGTCACTGAAGGCTGGCCCGGGAACGTTGCCGGACCTCGACTGGCGAACTAGCTTTCTGCTGAGCTCAGCGACTACATTTGCGGAGGAGAAGGCAAATAGAAACATTATTGTTTACGTAAACACTTTTACGGTTTTGCGGCGGCCGGGGACGACCAGCGGAGACATCGGCCTGTTTCCTGCCGGCTTTAGCCCGGAGTGGATCCGTCGGTTGGATACATTTTTAGCTAAACACTTGCTACTTCTGTTTTCTGTGGGACCGTACCTACCTCGAGGATGCACAACGAGGTTAGGCTTCCGATTAGAGGTTATAATTCTGGGTTCCAATTTTCCTCCCGCTACCGGAAAGGTCTCATAAAGTTTGGTCAATTATCTTTAGAAACAGTTTTGGTTTTCCTTTCGTTTCCCGGGGGAGGTTTTCGGTGAACTTGCAACTGGAGCCCCACCATTTTGAATACGATAAAGTATGAGGGGTCTGAACACGGCATTTCCAAATAATTAAGTTTCCCCTTTTTGGACGAAACTTGCGCGAGAATGCTTCCAGTGTTTGCACATGACTACTACCATGGCTCTGTGGGTCGTGTAATTGGCCATCATGGTGCGGGCTCTCTCGTATGCCGAAACCGATCTTTACGGGACCCTGGTATTAATTTACTGTGCGGTTGCTGCCAGGATACGCCGAGGATACGTTGGGCAGTGCTGCGATGCACTTTCTCCCAAGGATGGGGCGCGCGTCCCGGGGCCCATGCTCGCCAGTAGCAAGTGACGTGTTTATGGCCATTGTGTAATTGTAAGCTCTTCGCACCGCAACATGTTTTATGATTATTTGGCCCGTTGGGGGAATGAGAGCCCGGTTTCCCGGTGGCCAACATCCGGCAGCGGGGGAGCCGCTTCGAATCTCGGTAAGCCGTGCCTAATGCACTTGCCGAAAACTGTATCACAACCATCATCGTTATCTGCAGCCGTCTTGAGGACTCGACCGGGCACCTAGTGCGACCGAGGGGGGTTGCCAACTTTTTCCCATCGATTTCCATCCAAACCGACTGAGTGTCCGACGGGAGTGGGGCCACACACTCGACCGAGTGGTAATTTATGCCCGAGTTGGGGAGTTTTTCGGTGCGATAAATTAAATGAAATTTATTACAACTAAATGCACGCCAGCGCATACGACGGCGGTGACCTCAACGACGCACCGCTTTTGCATTCGTGTGCATCTCCAGTCTACAGCTGGACGCTTCAGATGTGTGGGCGTAAAAGTTTGCCCCCCTTGCGCTGGGTTTGTCAGATCGGAACCCTGGGCCGGTTGTGAAAATGTCGCCCCATTTGAGAAATCAAGTGCAGGCGCACATCCGGCCACCCCGGGGGTGGACGATTATGGACCGAAGATGGCTTCCGAGTTTGCGATAATTATTGCCGAGGCCTGGCTTGATGGGCGCCTGTGTATAGTGGAGGGAACTAAGCCAGCTAGTGCATGGTGCAAGGATGACATCATCCTTCAAAGCAATCAAGTCGGTTGACGGGGTTTACAGTGTCGCAGTTCGGTCGCACGGTGTTGCAGTCCAGGTGGTGCTGGTGGAGGACAACTCATGCGGTCAGAGCAGATTACATCCTATTGTTGATAATTGGTTCCGTTGCAAATTTCAACGCCATTTTTACGACACAAAGCACTTCTCATTTTAAAATGCATGTTTGCAAAGGAAATACATACAATAAATATTATACATCGTTGTAAAGGATATAATTTGAGCTGTTAGGTTGATCCATTTCCTTCGCACAGTTTTGAAACTGAGTGGTGAGTTTTGTTAGCATCTTATTTTGAGGAAAAATCATTGCGTTCAAATTACCAAAAATATTTAGAATAGTCCGAGTAGGCTTCTTTGTATAGTCACAAAGAACACGTTGCATTCAACTGAAGCTCATCTAAAAATTCAAAACTCTTCAAACACGGCAATTAACGCTATAAATTTTAATCTGCCGATGATGTAAATGAACATTTTCCCTCAGCTCCCATGAAGCGTCTTTTTGCATCAGTTTAAAATTCGTTCAATTTCCGAAAGTGCATTGTTGCACAGAAATTCGATTAAAAACACCGACGAAATCACGACGATGCGGTCATCCACCGTCGGTTCTCTTTGTTCCACCTCGGCCCGGGTAATGGAAGGAATAAATCATTCTAATAGCATTCCAGCGCATTACATTGGACGTACTACAAACATCCTTTGAGTTTATGGTTCCCTTTTATTGATTATCTGCAGCAAGGAGTGGAATGGAAGCGTTCCTTGTCGACGAACGGGATCCGGTAGGCAGTGGGTTCCGGCACCTGTGTGTTCAGCGGACGAGCTCCGTAAGATTTTATCGACAATTTCCCCACCGGAAGTGCAACCCGCTGTGTGGCCACCCTACCCGCACCTCTGGGCTAATTTCATTTCCCGCAACTTAATCTTCGAAAAAGTCCACCTATCTTTATGAATCATCGCTCTTCACGTGTGCAACAGACACGACGACGCAGCGTGGATCAGGGGCGCTGTATCGGGTCGGTACAATCTGACCTACAAAACTGGGAAATCCGCGTCCTCGACCACACGACCCCACCGCAGCCCCAATTTCGCCAAAAGCGCCCACCGGGTTCAGTCCGGGGCCCGATCGGAAGTGAAGTAATGGCTGCTCGAAAGTTACGAGTTGGCCGTTTTGGCCCATAGGCCACCGTTTTCAAAAATGGCACAACTAGAACTGCGGCTGGGAGCGTGAGTGAATGCGGCATTCCACAGGGCACCGCCACCCCCCTTCCACTTGTTGACTAACTTTTTGATTTATACCCCTGCGCGCCCATGGACGACAGCGAACCCGTGTTTCATCGCATGATGTAATCGATCGATAATTTATTCCCGCATCGAAAGCCCATATGCAAATACATGGGGGCCTGCTGCACGGCAGCATGTGCTGGGGGTGGTGGTTGCTGGTGGTTGGTGGCCAATTTTATAGTCCATGAAAACGGAACAAAACGGAACAAACGTGCCCCCGGGCGCTGTCGGGTCGGGACGGATCAAGTGGTCCGTCGTTGTTCTTTTTCTTTTTTATTATTTCTGACCCGTGCTTTGACCCCGCCCGACAGTTCCGGCAGTAGTGGTCGACACTTTTGCTGAGGACATTTCGGTAAAGTTACTTTTTGCGAAACCCCCTCTCTTTTGTGCGGAAGTGGAAAGCAATTTCCCAGCGAGAGAAAAGTTATTTTTGAATAAAGGAAACGCTTTCCACACTCGGCCGCTTTTGCGTGAAGAGCTTCAGTTTAAGGTGAATTCTCTGTTTTTTTCTCCTAAATGAAAGCGTTCTTGAGGAAGGCAAGAAACAAACCAGCTGGTGATGTATTGTAGAAAAGTAAAGAAGTTGTGCTTTGCAGTCAGGAAATCGTATAAGTGTTGGGTTGGTGGAAACGTTCGGTAAAGTTTATCGAAATGAAACGAAGCGTACA
>JAOEFI010000007.1:10591971-10616032 GCA_034621735.1 Anopheles plumbeus | reverse complement strand
CCGCCCGGGGGTCTGGGCGCACTCTTAATCGTCGAGTAAATGATCTCTAACCTTCCGGAACGTGCGGCGTTTGAACGTGCATACATTAGGCAGCTTATGGTCCTGGGCACTCTGGGAACGGACGGTGCGCAGCCAGCGAGAACGAACGGGACGCGGGGTCTCGAGTGGCCCGGCAGAGTGAAGTTAGTGTCCCGCCTTCGGGCCGGGCTTCGGGAACGGCGAGATGTTAATGTTATGTGCATAAATTGGCCGCCGCAATTATTAATATTACCAATTTATTAATTTCCATCCACCTCCGGCCGGGCAGCGGATGCAACGGCGGCCGGGGCCGGTACGCTCCGACGGTGCCCGGATGGAGTTGTTTTCTTTAGCGAGCACATTTCGAAGGAGTCCAACGAAAACATACCACACGCTGAACCGCTTTGCTGATGGTCGTGGCCACCGGCATCGAGCCCGGGTGTCGGGTGCTTCCGAATTTTCCCATCGCGTTCGGGCACACTCGACCCGGGCCTCACCCACCGGGGATTGTTTCTATAACAAATATTTTGATTGATTGATAGACAAACAGATCTGGCCGTTGCTTCCGTGCCGTATGCACCATTTGCTTTCGATCGAATCGGGACGGAGATCGCATCCTACTGAAACGTCGTCCGTTCGTTCTCCGGGAGATGGTTCTCGCGCCCGTTCCCATGAGCTGCTCCATTTAGCCTCTTATGCGTTTGATAAAAATAACCTTATGGGAGGAAAGGATGGGTGCTACCAGTAGAAAGGGTAGCGGACTGGAATTCTGAATCGAAACGGGTGGAATGTTTTACCAAGTTCGTGTTCATGTTCGCATGATCTTAGTAGCTGTCAAAAGTTGTGTGAACGAAATATCAGTTACATCGGAAAAGTCTCATTAGCTTGAGCTGCTTGCCTTCTCATATTTGTCTGTTTTTATCAACATCAACTGCATTTTTTCACTTCAACGTTTGATAAAATGGCGTCATCTTACGAAATTCTATATGTCAAAGTATGTAATGGGAAAATAAATGTGCAAAACTGTCGTAAGGTCTGTACAGCGTCTGGAATCGTTGTCTTTTTGAAATAGTATTGTAAAATTATTTTAATTTGCAGAATTGTTTAAAAGTTGATCAAATCTCTCGCCTAAATAGCCAGCTGTCAAAGTGACGTGCAACCGTCCTTTCTTTGCTAATTTTTCCTCCAGCCTCCTTCGAGGTCTTCATGGAGTACATGATCAGGAGCAAATCTTTCATCAACCCTCGCATGGAGTAGCATGAACCGTTTCAGCACTACCATGATGTTGTTCAAGTCGTGCACGCGACACGGGAATGGATTTGTCCGTTTTTTTTTTTGACGATCTCACCAGAGGTCGCCTGTCAAGCGTACGATCTGGCAATGTACGGGCGGCAATGGGCCGTCCTGTGTTCGGCAGAAAACAGTACGGCTCGCCGTGTCGTCGGCTGCATCCGTCACCACCTAGATTGCGAATCTTGCATGCTCGCCTGCTCGCCCCGCCGGGGTGTTGTCGGGTGATTTATGAAGTAGATTGTGCGTAAAAGATACATCCTGCGCGATGATAGGTTTACTGTCACGCCGAGGTTTGAAGATAAACATGCCGGTGTTTGGATAATGCACACGATCCGTGTGCTTCACTGGCATCCTTTTTGGCAGCATTTCTTTTCCATTCTCAGCCCCCGACGACACACAGATTGCCGTCCAGAACCACATACGGGTGAACGTGAGTGTTGGCGACCGAAACACGTGCTATCTAAATGGAACTAAGCGATTTATGGTACCACAAATGATACGGGCATCATATTTATGAATATTTGATTGTTTCGAATGAGCTAATCAATCAATGGGCCGTGTGCGGAAAATTTATATTTCTGTTACGGAACTGTTGTAAATTGGTAACGAAATACGGAAAGAATACATCGTTATTCTAGTCACATTGATTAGTTATGGATAAAGTAATGAAAATTTTTCAAATGCTCCCTAGCATTGACAGTAATAATTGGACTCGGGCTGTATTTGATTTTTTGGAACATTATGTTACATGGCAATTAATGCGACATGCTCAAACATGCTTTCACAAGAAACACGTTAAATACAAGTAGTTACATTTAAATACATTTAAAACGTGGACGGCAACAAGTGGTTCGTTTCCAAGGATGAGAATATTGTTTCCTGAATCCACCGAAACGCATGAAACGACGTCCATAAATTTCATTTGAAGAAAAAATAAGTTCCAGCTCACATAACTTATGAGAGCTCCTTCGGTTCGAATGGCTTTAAGCGTGTTTATCTCCTTTTTTGTCGCTTCCAAATCAGTGCTGCGGCCCCCAAGAGCTGGGAGGACGTGAAACCAAATGTGATGCAAATTTCTTCTCAGCTGAATATCAATCTGACCATTATCGTGATTTTTGTTCTTCGGTTTTTTTTTACTTCCCTGCTCCCAGAGTCCAGGGCGAAGGACACCCGCGCTCGGGACGAATGGGGACACTCGGTTTGCGGATACGGGCACAACCTCGGACATCGCGGCCGGTGATGGGATGGGAAGTCGTAGCCAATAAATTAACGTCATCGCCGTTCCGCGTCAACAACTGCCCTCGTTCAGGGGTGACGGTGATTTTTTCTCTTCATCACAGCCACGGAGACAGTATCGAGGAGACAAACTGGCAGGCAAGCAAGCGAGTGAGAAAGGATCCTGGGAGGTGGGTGTCGGTTGCTGAGTTTCTTTTTTATCACTCACGTTCCTGACTGCCGCTGGAAGTTAATTTATAGGATGGTCCACGCGATTGACGGCAACAAAATGCTGCATAATGGCGGAACACTGGGACTTATTTAACTAATTGAATTCCACATATACTTGAGGGTGAACGAGATATGCGCCAAACGGGTGTGGTGCGCTGAGGTTCGGTGAAGCCCGGTTAATTTCCTATCTCAAGGAAAGATTCGAGCCCGAGACCCGGGCTGATTGGATGGCAAGCGATGCGGTGATGATGCTGGCTCGCCCTTACGGAGCGGCCCTCACCTCAATTAAGGGCGAAGGATAAACAATAAGTGAACCGTCGCGCGGGCTGATGCGCGATTAAACCGCACCGATACGCCGTGGCCGTGCGGCGAAAGGTGACATCTTGAAGACAGGCCCACCGGTGCACGCCCCACGCCCGTGGTTCGAGATTTTAACGACTGCAACCAACACACCACGACAGAGGTCCTCCCTCCACCGGGTCACGTGAACTCTTTAATCGTCGGGCGTGCGGTGCGAAGGGCGAAGTAAAGGACCCTCCTGTCTTGGGCTATCAGAATCTGTGCTGAACGAATGTGAAAAGAAAGCCAGCGAGCGGTTGCCAGCAGTCAGCGGTTTTTGAAGGCTGCGCGTGATTCACCCACCATATGCCACGCCTTTGCCGATATATAAGGGATGTGTGACAGACCCGATCCACCTAGGGAGGCGCACCTCGTGACTTGCTTCTTCTGTTTGATATTTGATGAAAGATGTGTTCTTGATTTCGCGAAGGATGCTGGAGTATTTAGGAAGAACAGGAAGGCAGGGATTTGGATTTCAATTATTATAAAAATTATTCCAACAGCAAACTAAAGTTGTAGGGAAAATGTAAGAAAGAACGGATGAAATTTGACGATACTTTATCCACTGATTTTGATTCTGTTCTTTCACTTCCAACGAACGGTAAGCCAGCTTCCGCAGCTCATCCAGAACGTGTTGCCGTGTTACGCGGATGGGCCGCCGTTCTCCGATCGACAATCCGCGATATTGGCAGCGTGAACGAAAAACGCCGTGAGTACGAGCGCCGAGCGAGATAATTAAACATGTTTAGGTATTTCACTTATTGCCACCGGTGTGTCGGACCCGGGAATCATGATACGAACGATGCGCGAACGATGCGCGCCAGAACATGTTTCCCCGACGCCCTCTCCCGCCTCTGGGGGTTGACGCGCAGAACGGAACATGATGTTGCGGGAAAGAAATCCGCGCGAACGGAACACGGGTAGCCACGGTTTCGTCGTCATCGTCGTCGTATTCGTTGCAAATGGTGTGTAATGGTGGGTTGGGCGCGCGATAAAGCTCGCGACACTCTCGCGCTTCTTGCCGGTTCCACCGTTCGTTCGTCCTTTCGGAAGGGCACCGCTGGGGGCCAGCAGAAACATACATTCCATCGAACGGTCGCTCCAGTCGGTTGTGTTCGGAAAATTCTCTACCATTCTGCCTCCGCCGTTCCGTTCCGTTCAGGTCAGCCCGGCGGCCATTTTCAGTGTCTTGAAATAATTTCACGGCTATTAAAATAACGTAATGATGAATTCGACGACTTTTCCCTTTTTTCGCTGCTTCGATCGTCACATCGGTTTTGTTTCTACCCCGTTCTTAACTGGTGCTGTTTGTGGGCGAAGGTTTAGTTCAAGGGCCTCTCGTGTGGCTGGGTGAGTGAGTGTGTGTGTGGCATGCCTCCCACTTGAGCATAGCCGCCACAGGGCCAGACGTCGGAGGGAAAAGAAGCTTCATTTGCTTCTTCGGAAGAGACAGATGTAGTAGCAATTCACTCCGTTGGATAAACATTTACATTTAAATTAGCAGCAAATACTTACGAACGCCAAACGCCGGAACGCCACACACGGCGTTGTTGTTTCCGTTGGGCTGCTTGTTCAAAACGACTAGCGGACAACGAGTGAAAACGGATGGAAGAAACGGCGACCACAAATTGGTTCCCGGTGGCCGCCTGAAGGGAGTAAGATTAGTTCCCCACGAACAGTGGATGGTTCGAGCGATTGTTGAGTGAATTACACGCACATTCGTGACATTTCAATTTGACTGCATACAACTTCAAATGTGGACATTTTTACTATCGCAATCGAAATTAAAAGTTTGAAATAATTAATCAAATGTTTATTCTTAAAATAATATACAAGATAAATAGCTTCTTGATGGTTTTCCCCTGCGTGCCGTCGTTCAACACTCCTGAGTTAGATACACTTTTTTTTAAATTAAAAAATTCCAAAACATCGTCTTAAAAAATGAAAACCCATCCATCCGTCAAACAAATGCTTTTCGGTGTTTTGTAAGGAAAGCTTCATCCTCCTCCGCTAAAACATCACCGAAAACATGAATCCCTACACCATCCAGACAGACAGCAAATCCATCCGGTCTACTGTTGCCAAACCTCCCGCCCAAGACCCGTGCGGCGAAGCTGTTGGCGAATATTTACGTTTCATTTTACGCATGACAGACGACCGGATAAAAGCCATCCGGACAGCGGCGCCGGTGGACAGTAGGAGGCGGAGAAGCTCGAAGGAGTCAACGACGACGACGAAGAAACGGAAGATTCCTGGCACATCCTGGACTACCGTCAGGACTCAGGGACCATCATTATAACGAAGCGCGCTAGCCAAAATCGCGCCCCATTGGCCACGGATTTACTGCACATCCGTTTGTGAGGGCGATTCGTCCTGGCTGTGTGTCAGGACTCGGCGCCTTGACGAAATTTCGATAGGACGAAAAAGAAAATGTTTAATCTTTGTCTACCGGATCCAAGGGAAATATTTGGAAGGAAGAACTCGAGTCAAACGCCCCGCGGTAATAGGAGCTGATAAGCGCGATTGTGTCCCGCTTTTCTTCCTGTTATGATACAAAATACAAACCTCCCATCAACCGTCTTCCACCCGCCCCGGTGGAGACGCGCGCGAAAGGTCTTTGTCTCAAGTGAAGTCAACCTTTGAAATTTAATGCCATTTGAAATTGTTCTTTAATTTGACGGTAAAATTCATTGAACATGACAGACGGCGGCGGTGGCCCCGGACTGGCTTATGGTACTGTTTCCCTTGGTTGCGTTACCTGTACCGGGGCAAAGGGGCGGAGGCGTTTTGATACGGGCAAACAAGGGCCCCCTAGCCTTGCTTTCCCCCATCGAAAGGTGGTGTCATTGTTGTGAAGGATGGGCTTAAGAATTTTATGTACAAGAATTATTATAATTCCCCAGCGCAATGAAGGCCGGGAGAATCGACGGTAGAACTGGGCTGAAGTTCAAAAGTTGCCAGAGGTGAAAGTGGAAAACTCAGTCCGTATCAGATTTGATTTTTGGAGAACTCTCTAGGCTCTATTTCACATAATTACAGTAAGTTTTGTTTGGAACTCTGCGGTGTTCTATTTCGGCCCAGAACTCATGGCCCATCGAGAAGGACACCGGAAGTGGGCAATGTTTGAAATATACCCTTCATTGGGTACTGCTTGCTGGCCATGTTTTTGTTTGGCCGATAAACTGCATCGGCGGGTATTGTTTTGACACGAGGAAAGCCCAGTTGTTGCGATCGTTAAAACTGAAGAACCGCTTCCACCGTTCGGAAAGGGGTCGTGTACGGTCTACGCCTCACCCCGCTGGCGCTTATCCATCCACCCTTTTTCCATTCCGCAGAAAAAAACCGCCCGGTGTGGTTTCCTTTCCTGTATCGATTTGTCGTGCAAACCGGCGAAAGGCCTCCTTTGAAAACTCTCCGTCCAAAAGTGGCATCGAAAAGGGGTTGGAAAATTCGATTGGTACCCCTTCTAGCTGCTTCCACCCGGGCGGGGTGGGTATCGGGAGGAATAAACATCACCCTTTCGATTTCCCTCGAGAGCATTCGAATGCTCACACAAGACAACGAGCGTTAAACAGACACTTTACACATTCTGCGTGCGTGCGCGCGGGGTTCGATAGGACCGGGGGTAAATCAAATTCAAAAATTTACACGCCCAAGGGGTGCACTGGGTGTCCTTCACGGTTACTTAGAGCGGGGCAAAGAAAAAAAAGGAAACCTCTCCCTACATACTGCACAGTGTTTCACTCCAAGCGGACATTAATGTTCGAATAGTCAACGGTTTATTTTACCGCAAACTAAACTTATCAAAAGAAGTTATTATATATTCACATAAAATATATTAAATCAAAAATTTTTCCGTATGTGTTCTTACAATCAAATTTTAATAAGGTATAATCAACTAAATTTTTGCGCATTGATTGTTTATAGGCGACTCAAGCAAAAGATTGGAGAGATATACGTCAGAGTCGTTGGTCATTTTAATGTTGGTTATACATTGGAAGGTACAAAAATTCAAACGGATCTTTGAAATCCCGCAATTTTCTTCTGAATTATCAAAAATTCGAACAAGTAGTATTAAATACACACAAATGTCCATCTCGCTGTACTGAGTCGTCTCACTGTGCACTGGTACCCTGGAAAGGGTGCGTTTGGTTTGTAAGCTGGTAGTAGAGAACATAACCATCCACCGCACGCGGCCACGCACCGAGATAGACATCTGCCTTTTCGCCGCCCGGAACAGCGAATGTCGCCGAAATCGATCGCGTCGCAGCCAATGAACAAAAAAAAAAACGTCGAAAAAAAAGGGAACTAGCCCTTTCAAAGGGGGTACGTGGCATTCGATTAGGGACCATATTACAGGGTGCCCTTCCACCAGCACTGGCGCATCGAATATGACGCATCGGGCCTCATGCATCGAAGATGCCGTTTTCCAGTCCATTCGCCGATCGCCCATTTTCTCTCCTGCAGCCAATCATCATTCGGGCGTAGTTCCTGCACCCTTCCGTGCCTCCTTCACGCCCTCTTCATACCCCCCTCGCACACTGATTCGATTTAATTTCGCCATAAAAGAACCTAATGAGATCAAAAATGTTAAACTCGATGATGCCGCGTAAAAATGTAACCAACAGCCCTTCGGGCGGCGGCGGGTCGCACCGTAGATGAAAGGAGGCACACGCACACATTACGCCAACATACACAGAGAGAGAGAGAGAGAGAGTGAGTGTATCTAGTGTTTGGATTGTTCGTTTCCGGTCGTTCCGTGGTGCAGTCGGACGTGTATGCTTCGAGGGAGCTAATTATGGCGCACGGTGTTCAATTCCGTTGATAAAAATAAATTCTTTTTGCCCAAAACATCAAAGGATTCTGTAGGCATAGGGAGGAACATCAAAAAAGGGAAAAATACATTGAGAGGAAACAACGGGACCAACAATTTGCGCCGCAGTTCCAGCTCGACGGGGGGACATGGTTTTTTTTCCGGCGGGGACATAAATGTAATGTATGCGATTGAAATTTGAATACGAAGAAAATAAATCCCAATTAAAGAAGCTGCCGAAGGTATCGGTTACGTTACATATTTTTGGGAAAACGTTTGTTTCTTAATTTGTTTTTCACTTGTACCAGGAAACGGGAAACTTTGAACAAATCGATTGGTGAATCAATTTTGATTGGTTCACTCTACGTTTGAACTTAATGGAGGATTTTTAAATTTGAAGTCTGTAAGCTTCGTCAGCTTAAACTAAGAACGAGATTATTGACAATCTGAACATATTTCACCTTTTTCACCAGTCTTCTCATTAAACATCCATGCTTTTGCTTCGTACTCTTTATACAAACTTCTCCCTCACGACTTCAAACGCTGTCTCTGAAATTGAACAATGAAAAACGTTTGATATACCCCGACAATCTTGAAAAACTAACACATCACACATTGAGAGTCCTTTTTTTTCGATTCTTTTTTGTCAAAAGAAAACAACACTAAAAACCAGTTCATTGCATGTCATTACTCATAGTACAAATTGCTTCGCATCGCCTTTCTTCGGCGAGAAGATCTTTAAGACCCCATTCGTCGTCGTCGTCGGTGCGGATTGCAATGAAAAGCGTCCTGGGTGTGTGGTTTGTTTCACATTAAGGCATCGCGTCGCCAACGGAAGAGGGGATGGAACACCGAACAGTCGCAGGCCTATTATTAGAAAACAAACAAGCGAGGACATTTGTTTTTATCATCCGGGGGCTCTCTGGTGCGCGTGCATTATTTATGGATTCCAACGTTTAATATCAACCACACCGTTAGTGGTCTAGGTATAGCAAAAAAAAAAAAGAAAGAAAACCACCCCAGGACCCTAGTCAAGGGACGTGGAACGTAGGGAACGTCACTCGGTGCGGTAAAAGAGTTATATATGTATGTATGTTGTACCCTCATTCTCTCCTTCTCTCTACTAACGCCATTCCCCTACGATTATTTCGCCGAAGAGCCGGAACCGTGTACGCTCGCAGGCCAGCCGACCGGCTACTTACAAACGGGGCCGCTATCTCCCGAAAGTTTCGGCGGCCTTATGTTTTGATTTATGATGGGGGCTCATGCTTTGATCATGATCAGGGCCCTCCACCGCCCAAGGCGAGCGGCCGCCTTTTGTCGCTCCCGTGTGTGCTCTTTTTTTCTTTTTAAAGGAACGTACTCCACTTTTTGCGCCGCCGAGGAAAGGAACCCTGGCAGGAGCACCAGGATGGCCGGACGGGTACGACGCATATTTGCCATTTTGCGACCCGGCTCTGGCGCACAGAAGCAACAGAAGCACCCGTTTTGTCGTGGAGTAGTGGTAGTAAAATTCCCGTACCGTTTTGCGATGCCGTCACTGTTACTGCTTCCGTCTATTGCTCCCGGAGGCGATTGGGGGCCGCTACCTCTCCTATTCCTCGCCGTCCCTTCGAAGGAGTCACCGAAGCTAACCGCAAAAGCCACATAATAAACCAGACAGTTTTTGCCACACCCCCAGAACTCCCTGTGCGGCCTGTGAAGCTGCACCATTCAGAAGCTGCCATATGCAGATGGAATGGAACTGTCTCGACCCATGTCCTCCGTGGCTTCGATAGCTGCAGTTCTGCTGGCGCGAAGCGCGACGAAAATGCGTTTCTCCTATCGAGATGATAATTCTTCGACTGGCGTGCCACTGCTACGCCTCCGAGGGAAATGTGTGTCCGCTTTTTGTTGTACCGCATTTTGAATACAGAAGCCACCTATAGAGCGAGAGAGAGAATATGGTGTTTTAATTCGCTACTTGATTTACGGGCTTTTGTAGTGCTTTTCTCTGGGCGCCTTCTTCTCGATCGTTGTGGTGTTTCCGGATCGCAAATCGAAAATTGGAAATTATTCCAGGATTGTATTTTAACATCTGAATGCACTAGGTACGTTTTTAAAGTTGAAGTTTAAGTGGTTGTGTAAACCAAAGTTGGTTTTTGAAGTAGAAATAAACTGTTAATATGTTGTTCTAAAGTTTTAGGAGACTAATGTTAACTGTGCTTTTTCATTCAATTCACGGCTCATTATCACCTGTAGATTTGTTGTATCTATGAAATTAGTTCTACGATCCTAGAAGCTGATCTATCTCCTATCTATTTCTTTTTCTCTTCTGTATTCCTTCCAACAATACTCCAATTTCATTCCCAATTTTCCAAACCTTTCCTTTTTATGAGACTGAAATAGGTTGTAGGAAGTAGGAAAAACATGAACATGAACAGCAATTTTCTCCCAATCATTCTCCTGGCATTCCCAAATGACAAAAGATGGTGATAAGAGTGTTAATTTCAACATGATTCCCACAGCTCGCTGCACAAATACGCTTTTAATCTAACTGCAACCATTTGCATAGAAGTCACTCTCATCCTCCGCTGGCAAACAGAGTCACTGGCGAGCTTCTGGATTTATTTGTTGTTGATTAACTTTTAGTGGCGGATAGTTCTTTGTTGCCATCCCCGGATAAAGACCTCCGGAATGGAAACGGAAGAAAAGAACCGTAGCTGTACCACTTCCGCCGGCTTACAGCGAAAGGCGTGACCCTTGATAGAAGCTTGCAAGCTCGAGTCAAGCTCCGGCTTCTGTCTATATGTTTATCATTAAGATTAACAAGATAGGAACAGGAACAGCAGCAGCACCGTTCCCGGTGGCGGAAGCCAAGATAACTATTTGTCACACTATTGTTCCGCCCGGGGATGGAATCTTGGGTGGAATAGTTTCCATTTTGTTTCTCTCTCTCTCTTTCTCTCTGGGTGGGAAACCCGGGGGTGACAGCGTTTTTGACATTTATTCATTCCGTTGGCTCCTTGGAAGGAATGTTTACACAGCCCTTCACCGGGGAGAAATGTGCCTGCGAAAAAGAAGAACATGAATATACAAGGGACTAGAAAACTAGCAGCATCTTCACAGAAAAAAAAACAAGAAGGAAGCAGGAAGAAAAGGAAACCATTGCATTGCTCCTGAAACATTGAAGTGGGCGATTCCGGGGAGAAGTCTTGCAGCGTTTTGGGTGTGCGAGGCGAGGTCCACTAGTGAAGGACCACTTTGCCGCGACACAAATCCGAGTTCCGAGATGGAGTCCTGCGCCAAGGAGAACCCAAGCGAGGGGTGGCGTACGGGCTCACGTTCACTTCATCAAAAGAATGGGTTTATTATAAAACACCGAGAAATCATGACTTGCGAAACGGTTTGTGTACCAACGCCACGCACACACACACACACACACACACAAACGGGAAGGAAGGACGGTACGAAGCACGATGAAGATCTTTTCCTTCCCATTCTACGCCAGGAAGAGCCAATGTTTGCTCACCATCAACCGACCGAGATGACAACGGATGTCGGTCCGGCGCGGATTGTAGTTATGTTCAAGCCATCGGCCGAGCTTAGCCGTGGGTCCACAAGTCCGCCACTCAAAGTGTTTAGCCGTAAGAACCTCCGTCGGCAAAGACGTCGACATTGTGGCGGAAAGAAACACGAGAAGAAGTTCTTCCTCCACCTTCACGAATCTCCCCGCCCCTAAGGCCTCTGGGTGTAAGATCGCCCGGAGTCCGAAGGATAAACTATGTAACTGCTCAACCGTTGCTTCCCATCTGCGGCGTGTCATTAGCCGAGGCACTATCAAAATATTTTTATCTCCTTGTTAGATTTAATTTGGCACCAGAAATAATGCGCCCCACTAGGGTTCACCCCCCTTCCCCGTACCGGCCCAATCTCCGGCTAACATAACACTTCTCTCCTACTCTCTCTCGTTCTGTTTCTCTTTATCTGTCTCGTTTTCTACGACACGCCGCGACCCGATGGAGTAAGCTATCCTGTGACCTTTCGAGCCCGCGCGCCGTTGGACGTGCGGGCGTCGCCGCGGAAAGACAAACGATTATTTAGGGACAAGTAATGGCGAGGATGAGCGAGATAGCGGCGATGATGGCCTTTAAATTAGCATTTGATGTTTGCGTTTATCATCCTTAATCGCTTCTCTAGCGCCGAGCAGAGGCTTCCACGGCGGACGTGCCAGCCTCTGGTGCCATCTTGCGATGAGTAATTTGGTGAAAAGAGTGGTAAATTTGTTAAATAATTGATTCTGGCAAGTTATTTACTAGAACAATTCGCGCAGGGTGTACCACTTGATTTTCTTTCTCTGATATTTTCTCCCAACAAAGCAGAAGAGAAAAAGGTCCGAAATGGACAATATTCGTTTTCCCCGTCGCAGCCATCGAGTGGGAAAACAAGCATCCATGCCTTTTGCTGTGGCACAGGGTAACGAGTTCTTGATGTTGATATCTGATCGGGTGGCGATGGAAAAATTATACAATCGATTCGAGCAAAGCGACAGACAGACAAGCGAACAAACAAACGGGGCAAACAACACCATTACTAGACGTCGAGCAGTTCGTTACAGTAGGTACTGAAAAAGATGTGATTGTGACCAATTTTTTCTAAACATTTTGTTCAAATTTTTATTAAATTCTCTCAAGGAAACTGTTCGTAAAAGTTGAACCCCGATAGGCCGTAGATTATTAGAAGAAGGGCCTTAAATGTATCCATTTGTACTGGTTGAACTATAAATTGATGTGAAAGTTATCTGAAAGAAGATATTCGACTGTTACAAGTATTCGAAGAATTACGGAAGAAATATCGCTTGTTTACCAAATCAACTACCATTTTATCCACTATTTACCCCCGCAGCGCGTCAGTGATAGGGCTAGGTTTTGCCCTTCCGGCCCGTCGGAAACGACTCGAGGACACCATCTCGACCCACGCAATTCTGTGCCCGGCCAGAAGGAGCAATATTGTGACAATAAATTTGTACACTCTTCCCGTCCGGACACCACCCGACCACCTATCGGCCATCGTTGAAATGCTAATGAAAGTCTACGGGAGGTCTGTCGACCCTGTGTTGTTTTCTTTTTCTGCCGGTTCTATCTCTCTCTGTACCTAGTCGTGCGAAAGCTCCACACTACGCTGTCCGCTCGTTTTGCTACTAGAAATGAGACATCCGCAGACGACCATTGGCACTGCCGGCCCCTAATGGGGCACCTTCGAGCCGTGGCCAATGTCAGCCCGATGACAGCCTATTTTGAGGCCCCCCTCGGGCGGGTCGGTCGTAATATCAGTAGCGCGACACTCTATCGGCATCATTTGGTTTCGTTTTATTTTATAGTCCCCGTGTGCAGGCTACCGGGCTACCGGAAGCTGAAGGTCTCGGCATGCTTATTAGCCGCCAATGACTGGGGAGCGAGTGGTGTGGGTGGCACCACCGGCGGTGGTGGTGCGCCAGCGTTTGGGGATTACTAAATGAAAATAAATAAAAACGGCGAAGATTGTTTCTTGTAAATGAAATTACTTAATATCGTACGGCGGGATGGCGTGGGTGCTCTCAGTTTCGGTTAAACGATCGTCTCTCGGGCCGCCGGCACCGGCATCAGATTACGCTGGAGGAGAAAATGAGCTCCAACATTATTATCAGATAATGGAAATCATACCGATTCCGGTTAGAAATCAGTGCGATAGAGCCTTCCATGGCCTTCTTCGGTAATGGGAGTTGCAACTTTCTTCCCACTCAGACACACAACGCAAATTTTGCCGGCGAGGAAAAGCTCGAGACTAAAATCTTACAAAATGTTACTCGTTACAAGCGTCCTTTTACAAAAGGTTGGGGCTTCCCCTCACATGGTGGCAATGGGGCAGCGCCGTTCTAGGAAATGAGATTGTGTTGTCTTTTCGTGGGCACGGAAGTGAATTAAGATGATTAGATGGCTTTGTCTCATTGAATCAGTACGGCTTCCCCGTTGTTAGCGGGGAGACATCACATCACACCTCAGGCGAAGGATTACTTCCAATGTACGCAAAGTACTGGCAAGTACTGGCAAGAGAACCGGCGAAGGTGTGCAGGTGAATTTGTGCCAATGAAATTCGGAGGTCGTCTTTATCTTATGTTCATTAGCGAGAAAGTTGTTAGAGATTATTGGACTTGTTCATAAATGATAAGTTGAATGGAGTTTTTTCAGTAGCATTTTTTAAATTTAGATTTTTCAAGAAGACCATCTTTCATGTAACGTCATCATAATAAGGACTTATATTAATTACCGACTTTATCCTTTTCCATTCTTCTTCCTGCATGGCAAACAAGAAATAAAATAGAGCAAGGAGGTAATGGAAATCTCTTAGCGAAACTAAAGATTAAAAAAAGGAGTACGAAAGTCATTTCTAGTGCCAGCATCAAAGTGATGCATTTTATCACTCCTGAAGAAGCACAGCAGGAACATCGTAAACGACATTACTCAGCCTCGCTTCACCTGCGCACCTGTGGACGGTTTGTGTGTCTACTGTTTTCATCCTAACATTTTTGCCATCGGTCCAGTTTTTTTTTCTCCGCCGTCCCCGGTAGCCCCCGGAACACTCGAACGTGACAATACGAGTGGTTTCAAAACAACAAACAATCCCTCACCCGCCGCCGCTGTCCTTCGTAGGGCACAATGCAAACGTGCGCAAACAAATTTATTCCGAACATAAAACCAACAAACAAACGCCATGATTTACACCGCCCGGCTCCAGGAGCGTGGAATATCCTTGGATCGTGGATCGTGTCAAGGCCGACCGGACAGTTTTTCCTCTGGCCGTGGCGTTTGTGCGCCTGTGTGTGTTTGTTTCTGGCTGGCAAGGCTGACAGGAAGTGGCCCGGAAGATGCGCCACCCAGGAGAAGGTTCGATGGCCTTGCCGCAACCACATGCCGCCTAAACCGATCACGGAAGTGGAAGGATAAAGAGATCCCGGCCGCGGTCCCCGGGATTTTCCACTTCATCCCAAAGTCACACATGCATGAATTTGTAAATAAATATTTCCTCTTCCCGCCTCGCGTGGGAGCAGGACTCCCGCAGGAAGTTGCGATGCGACCGGAGGCCTAGTAAATCTTTAATCCTGGAACATCGGCGTCCGTCGGCAAAGCGGCACCGGGGCTCGTTTGGGTTTGGACGTTCTATTTCTGATCTTTTCGCTGCTACCGTTTCGCTTGGTTGCTTGCGAAGGAACCGGCGGCAGAGGATCGAATTCTCAAAGTGGCCTGTGCCTTTTTCGGGGCCCGTGGGTTTACCGCGAGCTCAGCATTCCCGAACATTTTTTTCTTCTTCGTTTATTCTTGTAACGATACGTCGATCAACCAAAGACCAAAAGTTGTTCCGTCCCGGATCGGGTGTCGGCTGAGGATGGATGCGGCGGATTGTGGGCGTCATGAGAAAATGTTCCACATCCAGACTGCGCTCTAGACATTGGCAGACAGTTGAAAGTCAAATATATCCAACAGATGAAAAATTGAATGGGAATAAAAACAGTTCACGATTAAATCACGAGTAAATTCTACAACGAAAAGTAATTCATGTTCAATTTACTCAAACATCTGATAAATCATGGTTGTTTCTCTAAACTCGCCCAATGAAAGATCATTGCAATCCATGGCTTATGCATACGAAAAGAATATGATTGTTTTAGGGAATTTTCTTGAAATTTGATTTCTTTGAATGAAATATGAGTCAAAAATGGAAAAATATAGTTTTTTTTTTCTATTGCAAATTCACCCTATAAAAGGTTACACTCTGCGTTTCGCCTAGCTTTAGATAATCATTCGATATTTAGCAGCTCGTTGAACAAACCCCGCTCAAAGGAGACAACCGTGCATCGAAACGTACGTAAATGTCGCGGGTTTAAATTTCGGTACGGTAAAACCCGGTGCTAGTTATTTAAATTCGAGCTAGTAAATTTTCACCCAGCTTGAATTATGTTCCATCCATCTTAAGCTTCGACACGGGTTCCCTTTTCAAACGTCGGGCCGGACCGTTTCTTCTTCCCGATGACACGATTTGATGGCCCCGATGCACACGGATCCCTGCCGGCCGACATAAGCCGGGACAAATGGGGCGAGAGTGAGGCACACTGCAGCTACGGAATGGTTGATGTTACGTCTTGGAATCGGAGCGGATTTTGTTGGGATTTTTCGAGGGGTTGTACCGCGGCCACCCTCCCGCCCACTCGCCTGGCTGACGCTGTTGTTGTTGTTGTTGTCGTTTTCCGTGCGCCTCTAATCCACCGTTAAATTGTCAACAGTAACGAACGGTGGCGCAGTATGAACACGGCGTGACTGGGAACTCTTTAATTTGTCACCGAAAGCCATCGGAAGATGTCGCCTCAGCAACGGAACGGACCTCGAAGCCTGCAGCAGCAGCAGCGTCTGTTAGCGGACGGGTGAGCGAGCCCTCTCTGCGGATGCTGGTGCTGGTGCCAATCGAACGCTTTTCCGCCGGTGTAGGTAATGCAACATTAGCGCGTGTTCTGCACGTGACACCAAAGCGACAAACGCCCTGGGCCGGCGGAGTGCGCGCCCGGCCCGGGGATTAAATCCGACAGACCCCCGGCCAAACGAAGCGAAACACTGCGCCAAATTGCGGCAACTCCGCGTGACACGCTCTGCCGTCCCGCCCTTTCGAACTCGAACCCTAAAGGGAGTCCGGCAGCCCCGCACGGGGACTTTCTTCGAAGATGACAGAAGATTACGGCCCGAATAAAGCTTGTCCGGGTCGGATCGAATCGAAGCTGGTGGGTTCGAGTGTCGCAGTGGCAGAGGGAAAATCAAGAGGGGCTACTTTTATTCCCCTTCTCTTGCACGGTGGGTTCGGAGGTCGACCAAAATGGACTAAAATTATCAGAGGATGCATCAAAACAATAAAATAAACCTTACATTTTCGATTGCCTCTACTGTGAACTATGAATTCTCACGCTTCCAAAATGTCAATAATAGATAATGAAAATAGCGTGGAATGGAACATGCTAACGATGTTTTGCAATTTTCTATCATTGATCAATAGTGCTAATTCTGTTAGTTTATCATTCCCTTGACCCTTTTTGCCAAGGAATGAATATTGGTTTGTTAGGCGTTTAAAAGATTCCTCATTTTACTAGAGGCATTGCTCAACTCCATGTCCATGCCATTCCACCGAGCGGACCCACCGTGCCAACGGTGTCATCACGATCGCAAGTGCGTGGAATAAAGGATGCCGGTAGGGAGGTGGGAAGGACTGCTACGTACGTGGGCGTGCCTTGACATTGATGGTGCGCGGAATGTAGCTGCTTTCGTTGGACCGTCTTTCCAAGCTTGTTCCGATGCAGGACTCGAAAATCCTCCGGCCCGAAGAAGGGAACGATTAACGGTGTAAGGAGTTTTACATTTCCCCCACACGAATGCGAAGGTAACCACCAGGGCGGCCACCAGCGGAGGGAGCGAAAGAGAGCCACTCAGAGTGTCGTTAATACTCACGGTCGAGAGTTTATGCTCGTTTACGGCTTATGGCATTCGTTTGACAAAACTAACAAGCGTTCTAGCCGCTTCTAGGTGTAGGAGATCCCTTCCGCAGAATGCCTCGATGGCAAACCCCTCGCCGGCGCAGCATCAAGAAAGACGCGCTCGTCGATGATGGCCTCCTTTCTCCTTGGCGGAGAGGAGGGGTTTATTAAATTTTGTAATTGTACACACAATCATAATTAAGTTCTCCGTCTTGGTTCGCTGCCACAACTTTCTGTTCTGCCACACGCGCTCCCTCCCCGGGCCGCAAAGCCCAACACTCCCTCCGACGGCGTCCGTCGCCAGAAACAGCGCGAGTGTAATTTCGTTCCACGGCTAATGATTTTCTTGTTACCGGCATCCGGTGGCGTCGTATGTACGTACGTCCCGGGGCATCAAAGTTGGAGAGGCCCAGTCCTATTTTCCACCGGTTTAAAGACGCTTCCGAAGGGACACAGTATGGGCAGAGTATGAGAGAAGAAACGTTTGCGTCGGTTTTTTGAAAATAATAAATTTATTAATAATGACCCAAGCTCACAAAAGGAATTCCGGGCCACAACTGTCTCCTTGTCGTTTTTACGGGGTGGAGTCGCAAGGCATTGGACAAACGTGTGGCATTCCCGGGTGCTAATCTGTCCAAAAACTGACGCTAATCGATTAAAAATTGCTCCTCCTCGTCCGGATGTGTGCGACGTGTCCGTCTGAAGGAGACATCGAAACGTCACGATGAGAAGATGAAATGAAAAAGTGATTTGGGGAAAGCATTTCGACGAAGAGGAAAGACTATTGTCAGACACACAGCACGGTCAAGAGTTGGAGTAATTTTGAGTTTTGTTTCGATTCCAAAAGGCTCCCATTACGATGTTCCATTTACAACATGATTCCATTCCTTCTAGTAAGAAAATCTTTCAAATCAAAGCAAGCGAGAAGAACATTTCTTTTCAGTAGAATGTGGCATATTTTACGCAGCATTCTGGTGTACCCCTAAGCTATTCTTTCATCCCTTCTAATATCTAAAGGAGCAAACAACCTCTTTAAAATCCTACTGGATACTATCCAACATTATAGTTTAAACTGCCTAAGGTATCTAAATGATAACCTTTGTACTTTCTACTGTAAGAAAATATGACTTCAAATGCTGGAGACTTTATTTATTTTAGCCTTTCATAATATGCGTCTATTTCAATGTAACAAAAAATCTTTCAAGCGTTCTTGGGTTTTTTTTCTCCTTCAAACACTTCATTCATGTCTCTTCTGGAAGGTGACGTTTCTAATTGAATTAACTTTATCATCGTCAGGGAAAGAAGCTCGCCCAAAGTGGCTGTCATGATCTTTGCTCAAAACTTTAATGCTCACATTTGCGCCCCGCTTTTCCTAATGCGCCCAGGCCGAGATGGTTCTCCCATGGACGATAATACGAGACGCGGTGTAAATGTAGGTCAGGCCGGTACGTATATCACTCGGTCACACCATATATCACGGCTTTTAAATTAATTTCTTCGTCGCGTCTTTGTGACTCGGATGTCTCCAGGGTGGCACTACTGCGGTGGTGGTGCGTCTTGGGACATTTTTTTATAGGTTTTTTTTCTCCATTCTCCGGAGTTTTCAGCGAACATGCGATTGAGTTAAGGGACCTCCACTGGACGGGAGGTTCACACCTTGCGCGGTCGTTCTTTCGCCTGTGGCCCTGCCCTGCCCGCTAACCCGTTACCGGTGCCATTAGCATCAATTTAAATTATCCGAAAACAAACGACTGTCGCCGCGCCGAGGGAGGAAAAAATCCCTTCGCTTTCCCGGCTGCAAAGCTGCGGTGAGCTTGAAAAATGATAGCTCAGTGACCGCACATCTCACGCGCCTGTGGGTCGTTTCTTATGCCAGCGAGAAATGGTCGTTCTTTTTTTCCTTTCCCCAACTCTCTCCATGCTCCTGTCCCTCGTTTCTTCATGTTCAGAAAGGAAAGAAAGGAAGTCGCGGGAAGCAGAACATCATCCCCACGTGCTCCACCGGATGGCGGTGTGCTTGGCCGAGAAATTGAAGCTGCTGACAGAATGTGTGCGAGTGTTTGGTTTGGGAAAATTGGCTGCTAATGTTAAGCCGCGATGATGCATGCACGACTGGGCTAGGGAAGCTTCTACTGAAATATTGTACCCCCTAATCCTTGTGCAGTCGGCGGGAGCATGTTTGCTGCACGGCGTCAAAGAGACGACAGTTTTTGGGCCAAAAACCGCCCGATCGAACAGTCTGTCGGAGTTTGGGATTTCTTTGCTGGCGTCTTGTTAAAAGTAACGATTCGATAGAGAAAGGAGGATTATTGTAAACAACGTCTCCTCGCTGATAGTGGGCCAGGATTTGGTAAATCTTCAACACGCCGGATTTCACACTTCACTCCCGGGTTTTCCGAAACTCCGATAAACTACCCTTCACAGCAGACGGACACAGTTTATCCGAAGTTTTGCCGCGACACGATCACCGCGGCGTCAGGCGCGGATCAATCAATCTTCGAGTAATTAATACGCCAAGCGGGCGGACAAACGCGTTTGGAAATGTCACACTGTCACCACGTGACACCGCGCCAGCGTGGCGTACGACGGGGCGGGAGGGGTCCATTTCTTCCCCCACTTCATATCTATAATTAATCACCATCACCCACCCGAAAGGACGCATCCTCGGTTCGCTGTCAAAGCCATCTTGAGCTTCGTAACCGGGAATGTATCGCGCAAGTATCTGAAACTGACACTAATACCGTGCGGGGGCCGTAAACACCGTCGATTGCGTCGGTGTCCGGGCAGCAAGAACCGGACTTTCACCCGCTCCAACCCGCGCCGGCAACAGTTGCCTTTTTCTTTCTTCGTTCTCTCCGTTTTCGGGGCTGCGGTAGGTGTACGGGGGAAAATGGAGATTAAAAGTTGAAACATGTTTGAAATTTGAGGAGATTTGGAGAAAAACAACAACAGCAGGGTCAGCAGGGTTGCTAAAAGAGGCGATAGGTGGTCGTCGGTCGTCGAGGGGCCTAATCTTAGAAATCAAATGTACGACAACGTTCCACGGAACTGAAGGCTGCATCGGTGACAAGCGGTGACTGGCTCTGCAGTCTGCCCCGTTTGGTGGATTTCGTTGGGCATTCCCTGTCCACACTTTTATCCAAGTTAACGGTGAACGAGAAATTGGTTGCCTTAAAGATATCATGATAGATGAAAGAATAAAATAAAGACCGGATAATCCATTCCCTTGCAATGTACGAAGCTTCATTCAATGCACAACATGTTTGACAAAAAAAAACCTTTATAAATGACGTAGGATTCTATTAAAAAACTGAAACCAAACATGTTTTCGTTTGAAGTTTCACCAGGGACGTCACAAACAAACCGGCCAAGGCTACATCAGCATAGAGAACATGATTTTCTTTTCATTTATTTATAAGTGTGCAAACCCCCTTTTTGCCAAAACTGGAGCAACATTTTTAAGTCACATTTCCTACAGTATATGTGACATCATCTTGATCATAAAAAGAAAAGTGTGTCTAGTGTGGAAAGTAAAAGAAACTGATTATCTACACTTAGAGAAATTGTAAAACTATCACTGGTGCCACAAAACCATAAACCTCATGGTGTTTCCATCATTACGAAACGCTCTTCCCTAAATCACTTTGTTCTTTTCGGGTTTCCTTTATAGGAGTATCATTTTAACGAGCCAACACCTGAAAGATCATCAGATCGCCAGCGTTTCACGGGTTATGTAAAGCTTTATTTAATAAATGTTCGCTCTGAATGAAAAAAAAAACAAAACATTAAAGCAGTCTTACGAAACGTTGGCGTTCCGATTCGGTAACACAGTTTACGAATCGGCGCAGCTTCAAAGAATGAACTTTTTTTGCCCCCTCCTTGGAAAGCAGTGGAATCCAAAGGACGTCCCGTGCGGTGAGTTAGTTTCCCATTCTGTTGGACTACCTGCAATGGCTTTATATATGAGCTGTGCGCTCATAAACCGCTGTAATAACTCATCCGAAAGCCGAACAAATATTAAATCCCGCTCACATCAAATTAAACAGCTCGTAAAGCGCGCGCGGGCACGGGAATTCGGGGTTTTTCGGGAAGCGCTCGAGCGTTTTTTGAGTTGAGCCGCTACTGGTTTTTTTTTCTCCCTGGTTGGTTTTTTGTGGTTACTGGGACCTTCCAAACACCGGTGGACATGAGTAGAACAAACCCGCCGGCTCCCTGGGCCTGTGACTGTGGCGAGATGTAAAACTATTACTTTTCGGACCCATTCCGAGCTGGCCGGTTTCCGTCCTGTATGTCGCAAATGGTCACAAAACGCTTCGCAACGCATACTAAAAATAGTAAAACGAATAAAAAACAAAACTCGTTACCTACCCTTTCTGGCCAGTGGTATAAGATTCTCGGAATATTTCCATTCGCTTCTGGACTCCGGCGGTCTCCAGTTTGAGGCGACCCGCGCCGCGACCGTCTGCACGTTCCACTTTCTCCACCGCCACCGACCGAACCGCCACCGTGGTCGTTCAACCGAATGTCATTAAAAGTTTTATGCTTTTATTACATATTTTCCTAGTTGTAAAACTAGAGCGTTTTACGAGCGGTCGTACCACTTTTTCGTTCATGACCGTAAATATTTGTATATGTCGCCCCGTCTGTAAGATAGTGGCCGCCACCGATGGCGATGGGAAGCAGCTTTGGGGACACTTTGTGTGCGTGTGTGTATGTGTGTGTGTGCTCCGCACGCTCAATCCGTTCGGGAGACGAGTTTTCCGGTGGCCTGGCAACCGGGGTCCTCTAAAACCTGTCAATAAATCGTGACGAGGACATGATTTAGACATTACGGCGAGCGTGTGTGGGTCGTTTTTAAAGTGTTCCAAAACTTCTCGCCCAGAGCACCCATTTAAATCACTCATTTGTTGCCCACCTGATCCATTGGCTTAACGGCTATCGACCTAGCGGTTCGAGTTGGTTTTAATGACCCCACGAAATGGGGCAAAAATCGTTCTCCAACATCCTTTAGACAATTTGATAAATTTTAGCTCTTTCTAGATAAATCGGCGAAAATTGGTTGGTTGTCTGTTTTCGCATTGTGATGGAAATTTCGTGTTATTTTATGTTAGAACGTTTGTTTATGTTTGTTTATGTTATTATGTGTCAATATATTTGAACATTTCATCGTTTTTTTCCAGTGTGTTATGTTTCACTATTGGTGGTCCTTATTTCTATTTTAATTGTCTACTGTGAGAGTAACATCTCAGCAAGATGTTTGATGTTTTCTATTGCTTCCATTCACTTCTGTTACAGTTTCTTTGTTGTCATTCTAAAGTATTTCGAAAACATCCAGCAATAAGAGAGCTAGTAATTGTCAATTAATTCAGCTGGAAAAATTCATAGAACAATGTTTGTGTGAGGTCTGAGAACGCGTCTTGTTCGTTTCCGTGCCGTGGTTCTGATTTCTCAAACATCCTTCAAACGTAACACTTGATGTGTGTTTTCTCCCAGCTAACTGCACCACTATAACGATCCTTGTGCGATCCTGCGAAACATAATGCTCCGCTTCATTCTACGTATCCATTGGCGCTTATATCGCGTAATTACCGCAATGATAACCGTTAATAATTGCCACCGAGGAACAGACTGGCAGCAAAAACCAACCCGCTCAGTTTCCCGGTACCCGCTCAGTTTCCCGGTGGGCTGCAGTAGCACACACACAAATACACACATGCGCCCGCTGTGTGTCTTGCCTCCGGTGGTATCAATTTTCCAGCCATGCAGATTGCATAAAGCAGCCGCGTTTTTCGGTTGGCTCGGTCTCGGAAAGGAAGCCAATATCGCAGTAGGTCTGCGTCTCATGGCATCCTGCGGTGTAGCGAAAAACTGATGGCGGCGCTTTTCCAGCGTGAAAGTTGTGTGCGAACGTGTACGATGGCATGAAAATATATACTCACACGCTCACTGAGCTCCCCTCCTTCACGGGAGCTATAATTACTGCACTTATTAGGTGGGCGCTGTGTGTCTTCCAGCGGTCGGTACACCTCCACTAACACTCGCCTCGCGCAGCCTAACAGCGCCTGGCTTTGTAACATCCTTTTGCTCCCGAACACCCCCACCCGTGCTTGCCGCGTGTCGGAAGTTTGTCAGCGTCGAGCTTTGGGGCGTTGAAGTACTAGCATACGTTCACGGCACTCACCGACCGCCCAGCTCTGCGTCCTCCTTTCCTACAACTCCCAGGTGTACTACGACAGGAAAGTTACTCCGAATTCCCAACTCGCATCCCCGCAGAAGCACTCCAGTGGCTTCGGCTCCGTTCCGTAAACTCATGTTACGGAGAACATTGCATACACTGCACCGCCACGCCTTCATCCACGGAAGAGTCCTTGCAGACTCGTACGCAACCATATTTCTGCTAGATGAACTCCAGATTCAATCTAAATTCACTCCTTCTCTACGTTTTAGTGCACAGCGTCGTGTGAAGATTGCATGTCTATTTTCTTTCCTTTTTTACGAAGTTCTTTACTAGCTCCAGTTTTTACAGTTAATGTAGATGAAAGTTTCATATAAATACTATTTATTAAAAGGAGTTTGACGAAAGATTGTATAAAAATTGATCGACTGGCTTTGACATAGATTTT
>JAOEFI010000007.1:10560397-10582697 GCA_034621735.1 Anopheles plumbeus | reverse complement strand
GGGAAAGGGGGGATGGGATGTTAGGAGGACAGCACATTCTAACGCCCCATCGATCGCACTGCAACAGGATGTGCTTTATCGATGCATAAAATAGGTTCCTCCCGGGTGCATTCCGGTCCATTCCATATGGCACCGGAGTGCTCCAGCGCATCCTTGGGCACCTCTTTTGACGAGTTGCTGAGAAGTTTACCCTTTTCTCCGGGGTGGGAACTTGCCGTTAGTGAGAGGAAGAGGGGTATTCTTTCGTTTTGGCAACTAATTGTTTCCGCTCTCTGGTTGTCGATGGTGCGCGACAAATGCGACAAAGGACCAAGGAAGGATGCAATATGGGGGATTTGTGCATCGGTTGCACACAATCTGAAACGATTACACTATTCCTTCGTGTTGCGTAATTACTCGGGTGGCATGTGAGGGAAAGGATTGGATAGAATAAAGATTTTCAATGACCCTTATGTTTCGAAACGTTATGTTGGCGAAGTGACAATGTATTTCATTTGAGTCCAGATGGCTATTTTAACGTAAATGAACTCATTTGAAAGCCATCTTTCATCAAGAAAGATTTAAAAAAAAACTGCTCGAAATGTCTAAAAAATGGGGTTCAAAACCCCTAAAATGCTCGAGTGCAGTAGTTCCCGAATCGCCTATTGTTTGGCATATTATTTACCCTTAAAAGTTATATAAATCATCTTTCATTATGTTTACTTTTCGAGTCAGAAAAAAAAAAAACTGCCCGCAGAACATAAAAGTTGGAATGCTTATTCCGTAATTTGTGGTCAATTTGACTACACCGGAAAAATTTAATAACTACACGAATTTCGTCCAGACTTCGACGCCACAATTAGAAAAGAAACCGTATGCAAATCGTACTCTTATTAACTCCACGGAACCGTACGCTCGCAAATGATCCACTTCGAACTCCATGGTGCCCTCCGGCAAAGTGAGCCCCCCCCCCCCCCACACCCCCTTCTCGGAGCCACGTTTTGTCCAAATACTGTCATTACGGTTTCTCATTGTGATGCTCGGAAGCCCAGGAAAAGGGCCCATCCGACCGACGGCCGCCAACCGGAGGTCCCCCGCGCGAACCGCTTTCCATCGGCAAACGTTCGCTGATTAAAACTATAGTGGTCTTAATTTTTGCGGTTCCTCCTGGGGCTGTCTTCATCTCCTTCAGCCCAGGGTTCCTCGTTTCCCCAGCGGTTTCTCGTGCCCTCTTTTCTCCACGCCGTCCCAAACCATTCCCGTCCTGTGTGTGTGTAGTGTTTGACAGAATAATTGGAGGTTTCGCCCTATTTATCAACCCTTGCTCGCCCATCTCGTCCTCGGTGAGGCAAGAACTACTTACCGCGCTACCAACCGTTGCCCCTGCCGTTGCCAACCCATTTTTGGCCGGTGGTAATTTGTGTGAACATTTCGGCAGTCCGTGTGCTTGTTTGTTTTATGTATTTATCCCTCGTGGGCCGTTTGATCTGCCGGAATGAACGGAATCGGGAGGCCTTCGTTTTGCCCCCAAGGACCCGGGGGACGGGCGAGGACGTTGGATGTTTCTCCAAATAATTACTCTCTCGCGGATTTTCAGGACCGAAAGGAGAGAAAAAGGGGTCCGATCGTCTTTTTAAAATGAAGCGAGAAACCTTGTTACGGAAACTGGCCGGTTAAGAAACGGTTCCCAAGTTGCCACGGTCTGAAGGAGGTCTAGCAAATGAAGTTTTGAAAAATTAACCGGAGGCCAACCGCTTCCCAAAACCCGAACCGCTCATCCGGTTTCAGGGCGTTGTTGGCTCCGAACCATCCGTTCAAAAACAAATTGCAGCTCCTGGTCCCCCGAGGAAACGAAAACGGGGAGGAACAGTTCGAGGTGTGGTCGTTTGCGGTTGGACAAGCGTTTCAATTTTTAGCTCCACGGTTTGATTTATTTGTACATGAAATGATATGCAAACAGGCGGCTGGTGGCCGGCCTCCCCGTGGAACGCGGTTGGCAAGCGAGTGCAAGTGGCGTGAGGATGAGTACCCCGTTTTTCTGCCATAATAGGTTATTATTGATTCCGCTTCCATCGTCGATGGGAAATCGAACAAACGAAGACGACTACGACGACGACGACGACGACGACGACTTGTCCTCTCGACTGCTTTGAAAGGGGCCCAAGAAAAACGTAAGGGCTGCACCGGACGGCCTTAAAAGGGTTCGCCGAGAAGAGGGCCGCCGGTGGCGAGTGGAGAAAATATGATTGTCTCACCCCTTTGGGGTCGTTTGCGCCACTTTCCACCGGAGAAGTGAGCAACGCCACATGCGGTGAAGATCATGCAAAGTCAAGCACTGTTTGACGGTAATTGGAAAGTCGAGAGTCGAGCCAGGGAAGCCGGAATTGCGGGCCCTTTCGGTTCCTTTTGGTTCGGGTTCGATTGCCACCACCCCGTTTCACGTTTGCGGAGCAACATCGCGGAAGAAGATGACACACGGGTGTCACAACTTGGCCCGTCCGTACGAATCAAACCGTGGATGCGGAAAATTTGATCAATTATCTGGCGCGCTTGTAACGAGCGCAACAAACACACACGACAACGGCTACAAATGCTGGAGTAGCTGGAGTCGGAGCTAAATGTTGTTTGATTTCAATTATACGTTTGTTTGATGTTCGTATTTAACATGGCAACAAACATAACTAATTGAATCGGGCGACTGATTTGTGCTTTCTTTTCCATGTGTAACTCGCGAGCATGGATTCTTTTTTATCATCAATTATTTCTGTCGATACTTTATGCGTGCGTTTCACTCCGTTGGTGGCATCTTTTCGTACTTCTTTGAACGACTGCTTCAAGGAATCAGTAGTAGAAAATACTTTCGAGGTGCATTCAAAGGAATGAGTCCACTTTTCTAATACCTATGAATTCTTCAGTCAATATTATCATCATTATTGTGTAATCAATAGTTTATTAATCACATCCGTTTTATAGTACAAAAGTTGGTAAAATTACTATATAGATACTAATACAATAAATTTCTATGAAGTCAATAAGATAAGGAATATTACTGAGCTCTATAAATATTACATATAAATGTGTGGGAAAATTATAAATTCACTTCTGAAATCACAAACGTACAAAGCGATTCACGGTGTTTAAGAAGTTAATTAAATTTCAGAGCATCTTATTTCATTTTAATATTAACTGTATCTTTAGAAGAACGTAAATTCACACATCATTCACATTTTCCTTCCACTTATTCCAAGCTTCTGGCGTTAGTGGATGTCAGGTCGCCAGTTGAAGCGTCTTTTGTTGGAAAGAAAACGAAAATAAAGAACCCCCCGGGGATTGCGAAGCGAAGCCAGAAGCCTGATGATAACATCTGCATCTAAGAAAAGGCTCCCCAATAAAGCAATTACCATAATGTATGGGGAAAGGAGCGCAGACCACAGAGCAGAAGAAGACGAAAAAAAAGTTGCCATTACATTGTTTTTACAGAGAGTGTTACTTTAACATCTCATAAAAACATCCCAACCGATAAGGGCGTGGAAAAGAAAGAAAAGTGCAGTCAGTGTCTGCCGGAGCGAAAGCACCGGATACCGGAGGGACCATCTAATAACCCCACAGTGGTATTTTTATCTCCGTAGTCGGCCCACGGCCCCACCCCCCTCGGACACCTCCCTTCCGACACTTCGCTTCCGCCGAAGGATGCGCTGCAGGATTGAATGGCAAAATGGAAAGTGAAAGCGTCCCCAAACGCGCGCGCGGTGTCTGGAAAAAGGGGAGAAAAACTTCAACCAAACCACATGTCTACTGTCACCACAACGGAACCGGAAGGTGCTCGGTTATAAAGAGGGGGACAGGGCTTGCGACAGAGACAGGGACCAAGACCCATCCCGTCCCATGGTCCGGGGGACAAAAACTTGCCCCGTCGGGTTGGTTTGGTTTCTGGTTTTCGTCCATCTGTTTCTGTCCGCATTCTGCCTCCTTTCCACGCTCGGCTGACTGTGACCGGCTCACTTTCTGGTGACACTTTCTCCGTCCACTTCCTTCCGCCCTAGACAGAGTGGCGTGCGGCCTGGTTGTGGGGTGGCACGGAGGGCACGGGACTAGAAAAATACGCAACCGACGAGGGGTTAGAACTAAGAAGTCCTTGACGGCGTCCGGGACGGCGAAACGGCGATGGATTAAATTCAGCTCGACTTGCTCTCACTCGCCGGGAGATGGAAGTGTCAACTTCCGGTATGCAACGCCATTTTGCAATTAAATGAAGTGTGATCCGGTTGACTGGTGGTCGTGCTGGAAGCTGCAGGAGATGGGGTTTTGTTTCTTCTTTTTCTCCGTTTCTCGCTTTTGAGATGCTGTTTGTGGTTTTATGATTACTTTTTTCCCAATACACCAAATGCACAATGACTGTACCAATTAGGGAGGGAGCTAATTTTCTTTCGAATTTCCGAACATGAGCGACGACTCTCGGCAGAATTGTCTTACAACTGCGGAACAATTACCCAACTTTCGCCGGGCCCGAGGGCGGCCGACGACTGGAACACTCCGGATCACTAGCAGACGTTCGGGCCAGCTAAAAATTCGCTGAAATGAGAACTGCTTCCGCTCGGAGCGGAATTTGCAGCAGCCTACTTAGCTCTGCCGTTGTCGACGACGGCGGTCTGTTTGCTTTGGCAGGTTTTACGTTCCCTTGCTTTCTTTCCCTGTGTTTTTGTCTATAAAAACATCCAGCATACATCCTGGAACGGAGCGGATGCCGCCGGCGATGGCACGAGATGTTCTTTGGCGAGCTGTTTTATTTCTCCCCCCGGTTCCAGCTTCGGCCACATCAGCCTTGTGTCCCGGGTTTCACCGAGTCGTATGTCGAAGAGCAGCGCCTCGAGCGTCTTTGGTCCGTGGTCGATGGCTGCCGCACAAGCGCCCTTCCCTGGACCCACCGGTGCTGGTCTCCATTTTGTGGCGCTTTTGTGGCAGAAGACGATCACTCGAATCCTGGTGGGCGCTTCCCTCCCCCCCCCCCCCCCACAAAGATTTCCCGTGCCTTATGGTCAAAGGAATCAAGCAGAGGCAAGGAGACGAAGAAGGCGAAGATGTAGGAGCAATCGGTGAAATTAAGCGCATGTATATCGCTCCGGCCACAGATTCTTGCCCCGAAGGTTAACGGAAAACAAAAGCGCCCTGGCCGGTGGTTTTCTGTGTCAGCACCCGCCGGCAGGCTTATGCTTTTGCTCTACATTGTGAAAGGACACGGCGGGGGTGGGTTTGGTGGTTGTTGCGGGTTTTTTGAATAGTTTATTCAAAGAAAGGCCATGTTCCATGAAAAGATGGATGATTAGATCCGGGCGGACCATTTTGTTGCAGAAATGATGCCTCAATGCGTAGAACAAACATGAGCCGGTCGAACGGACCGCTCAATACAACATCCAGTGGAAGCATAATTCTTCGATTCGGTGTCTGTCCAGGAAGTAACAGTATCAGATAATGTTCGAAAAATATCCACTATATTGTGAAAGCTTTTGATAATCAAGGATACCTACTTGGTTTGTGGAAATCAAAGATAAATATATAGACTTTATATCTGAAGGCTCATCTCGGTTTTAAATTTACTCAGCAATAAATATCAACAGCATAAATTCAGTGAACTGTGCCAATAAAAGGCATTGGTTTTTAATCTGCAGAGTGTTGATATCAGCCAAATTCAAATACCCATCTCGCATTCCGGATCAGAACTTTTCGTGAAAATATTACTATTTGCAGAAAGAAATTCGAAGCACAAAAAGAACGAGTTATCGCATGTATTTTACACGGAACTTACACACTCTGTACACACGCTCAGACACACACATAAACCCGGGTGCGTGCTACATGCTCGGATTGCTTCCGTGTTCTGTTAGCTTACTGACTTTCGAGCAAACCTGATTCATATCCGGCCGTGTCTTGCGTCATGCCCTGGCCTGAGCAAACTATGCTTTTAATTAAATTTAGTCCTGTAAATAATGCAAACATCGTTGTCGTTGTCATGGCTCCATGCAACCCGTGCGCTTGCTAGGGTGGAGGCGCCACCATCGTTGCCGAAAAAGCTTTCGCCCGCAAACAGCCCGCCACATTGCTTGTGTTTGCTTTTCCGCAGCCGTTGATGCGCTTCTTCATTTTTTTTTTTGCGTAGGCCGTGTGCCGAAAGTGAGTGTTTGTCTAAGTAAGACGGTTTAAAACAGAATCGCGGTGAAAGCGAATGGAATGCTGGGAAGGGCGAAAGTATTCCCGTCGTTTATCTTCACGAGGGATTCAGAATGTTGGGGTGCCGTTTCTTTAAGAAAATATGGAAATAATAGGGTGAAGTATGTATATTATTCTTTCTCTTCTATGAGTCATGCCAAAGGCAACTTATCAAAGTTAGAGCGCATAATCTTCATCTCTAATAATTTTCTGTTCTTGAAAATCTATGACACTTTCTTCGACCCTGCCGCGCGCAACAGGTCCAAGCAGCTCGAGGCGCTGTGATTTACATAAAATTGCGTTCCAAAGGTAGCGTAGCATTTCTTTCCACCGATCTTTCCGCCAGATCTTTCGAGCAGCTCAGCCTCTAATTAAATCAATCAGTGTCAAGCCTCGCAGTTGCGTGCGTTACGCTGCATTGTGGTGCGATCTGATAGCGCGCATCGTTTAAGGCGTCACCGTGTTTCCATAACCCTTCAGCTCCGCGGGAAGACACGCTTAATCAAAGTCCGATCTCGGAATCGTTTTGACATCGCATCGGGGCCAAGCGAGAACCAAGAACCAAGGCGGACAGGAGGTATGTTGAATCGAATGCAACGGGCCCGGAGGGGTAAAGTGACAGTGCGCGTCTGAAGAGTATCCTGTCGTGCCGATCGATTTCCTCCTCCTGCCTAAGGACCCCTCCTGGAACCTCCGCCGAACGCCAAAAAACCGACTCCGACTGTGCTCCGATAATGGGTGCTCAATCAAGAATTAATAAAGTCACCGCTCTGTCATTCGGCCGCCCGGCCTGTGGCCCTGGATCCCTGGAACCACTAGCGGAAGTCTGGCGAGGGAGAACATGGCACAAAAAAGTGAGAAGACACGGTTGTTAGATGTCAGCCCGGTGTGATGGATCACCGGGACTACGAGAACCGGACGGGTGCCCGTTGCTGCATCCTTTGCTGGAAGATTCCACCCCGCAGGACGTGTCACGGATGGACGCCAGGGAGTGGATGATTTCTGGCGTTTTCGTGGCGGCCGTATGAGCACAGTCCCGCGCCGGGTGCATATGTAATGTTGCACTTCACCGAGGGGTCAGATTGGAATCTACGCGCCTCGGGAACGCACCGATGCCATCATTCTTTGGTTGTCTTTCTCTTTCCCGGCTTGGTGCTTGTTGGTTGCACAGTTTGGAATTTCCCTCCGCCTTTCGTCTATCGTGTTTTTTTTCTCCTTCGGCCACAGACGTGTGAAGAATGCATTTCTTGCATGCGTGCTTGTTCCCGTGCGCCCTTCCGATGGGTCTGGGTCTGGTGTTTTTTTGTATGGGTTTGCGTGTGTGTGTGGATAGCACACCGAAATTAAAACTGTTCGATGCGAACTTTCTTGACCAAGATGGATGAGGCATCAAATTGAGTTTAATTACTGTTTACACGCGGAACAGGGTGACGGACCACCGTCAGCTTTCGACAGAAGGGCGTATCTTTTTGGGTGCGCTTTTGGAGCATTTACCCCGACGGAGGGTAACTTATGGTCGCTAATTAATGATCGATTCACCGAGCGAACAGAAGGGATGATAACGAGGCGATAATAGGCTTTCAATGTGAACCATAATGCGACCGTTTGTTGAGTGGAAAGTTACAATTAAGTCATGCCACATAACATTACAGGATGATGGCTATGTGCCGGATAGTTATACGATCTTTTATGCTGGGTTAGGGAGTATTATTTTGTAGAATATACTTTTTTATTATGTACGTGTATTTTGTATCATAAAGAATTCCCAGAGACACGACACGCCGGGCTTATCTTTTAATTTTTAAATTAATTCTTCGCTTGGCAATCGTTGGAATTTTTAATCTCATCCATCGTAGTAAATATTTCATACTGTGCCCTTCAAACAGATTCGCCTCCACACCTGACCCCATGCTACAGGGGCCCAGAAATAAACCGAAAGACCCGGAGGATTAATGTACCGTTGTAGATGAAATTTATAAGGGTACGCACGTCGAACTGTCCAAGACCGCCCGCTCCAAAACCCGCGGGCGCACATCAAAGCTAATGTCGAAATCCTTATTAATTATCTTCCACGCCGGTAGCACAACCCACCTGTGACCGATATTAACTCCGCGGAGCGAACGCAACAAAGCACCAGTTTTCCCCCATAAAAGGAGATGAGAAAAAACAAAGGAAAAGGATAATGAAATTCTTCGAGCAGCAGCAGCGGCAAGTTCTTCGGGAAGCACGCTGTCCCCATTTTTAATGAGTTCGATAGTAAGGTGACTCGCCTCGCGCATCCCGGTCCGGGTTGTGGCACGTGGAAACTTTCTTCTTTTTTTCTTCTCATTAGTGTTGCGGATATTTGTTGGTTAATTTTTATTTCGCACCGGATTTTCGCGGGAAAAAACACACACTTCCGTCCCTCCGTTCTGGGCCAATCTGTTTCCATTTAATTAGTTTTTGGCATCACTTTAATCGGTGGCAATCAACTTTGAATAGGACATCGTAAAGCGCCCACACTCCCATCGCAGACGCCATTGAGTGGTATCAATTATAAGTACGCTGTCCCTTTAGGTTCTCCGTCTGGCCCATGTTTTCGGGCTCCTGTTCATTCTCCCGACTAAAGTCGCTTGCAATGACTTTTTGCAACCGGGACGCTCAGTTCATAAACCTGACGCGGGGTGATGCTCAGGGCAGAGAGGACGCTTCAGACCGCAAGTGGTCACTGAAGGCTGTTTAGAGGGATCAGCAGCAGCCCACGTAAACAGGGACCGTAAACGAAAAACATAATGCAGCATCCACGCCGGTTAGTGGGACGTGAAAGTTGCGAAGAAAATCGTCCGGTCCGACAAACAGCCCCCAGAATGGGCCCTAATTTCGGTGTGCCAACAAAGGAGCAATTAAAGTTAACGATTTGTGAGCCAACAACAACAACAACTACTACTACTAGTACTGCTTCCAGAACTACTACTACCCTCAGCCTTACTGCTAATGGGCCATCTCGTCCGAAAAAGCTGCGGTGGCTGGTGTTTATTTCCGGGCAGGGGCGAAAACGGAATGGGATTGCGTCCGGAGAGGGGGGGTCCTAGCGGCTACTCAGGACCCCGGAGGGAGCATTTTTCCCTCTGATTATCCAACCGTTGCACGTTAATCATGTTTAATTTTTGCTATAATAAATTCATACGCACTGGCAATTTCATTAAGCTGCATCATGTCGCCGGGCGCATAGTTTTTTTTTCTTCCTTGTTTTCTTTCGACGGGGGGAACATGCCCCTTCCTCGGGACGCTTCACAGCGCTCCGTAGAGTGCAGCGAGAATAATGGACTTCCTGATTTCCAGACAACGGTGGCCACGCTGGCCGGCAGCATCCTTTCTTCGAACCCCGCAGGGAGGGGGTTTGCGGGGAGAGCCATTTTTACCACCGAGCAGGCCATAAAAGAAAAAAAGCCATTCCGGGCCGGGGTCGGGGTAACTGTACTGCAGTTGCCAAGTTGCACGTCCCGGTCGCTTGGAACGATACGTTCCGTTCCGAGTCGAGTTATACGACCGTAAACCGAACCCGGGTTTCTCAACGTCCTTCCCGGGATGAATCGCCGGGCAGTTGGGTTCTCGCTCGGAACCCGACGGGTCCTCCAAGAAGCAGTCGGCCTGGGCCTGGTTTAGCTTCGTGGCTCGCTATGGTTACGGTGTCTAATGGCAATTAAACTTCATATAAAATCTGCCAATTTATCCCATGCTGGAGGGGAGTGGTTTGGAGGCTCTATGGTAGTGAGAAAGAGAGAGAGTGGGGGCATGAACGAGCCGGCCCGGGAAGCAAATCAAAACTATAAAGTTGCCATCTTTTCATCTTTTCATGATCCTTTGATGCCTTGGGCGCGGTTTTACGCCCACGAGGGGAAAGGTAAGGCCGTGAGTGTGTGTGTCGCTGGTGGTTAAGAGGAGTGTTGGAAAATGTGTTTACTTTCGCCTTTTTCGCCAAGGATCATCTTCCGCTAGCGCAAGCGGTACCTATATTCCAATTGACGTCGTTTTAATGACGGTAAAAATAAAATTCATCTCATCACCAGGGGAGATAAACTGTCAAGTTTTTCTAGTTCGTTTGATGGTTGTAATGTTGGCCGTTAGTATGGTAATTTTGTTGCCAAGAAATGATGTAGCTTTTAATAGATTCACAGATTCGAAGTATAAAGTTACAGTTCGTAAAATGTTTATAGATTTATAGTTGTGAGAAGAACTTCTTTATCGAAAATGGTTCATATTAAAGTGGTCCTAAGAAAAAGAAAACTATTTCCACTACCTGATTCAAATAAACCATTTTTAAAATTCCTATTAAAATCCCAATCCCAATAGGAAAAGTCATAGTAAAAATAATACTAGAAGAAAGACTAAAGCTAAGACGCATCTAAACGTATCTTGGCAGCAGCACCTTTGGCTTTGGCAGAAGGGAGACAAAATTGGTGGCGTGACACGAGTAGTTGAGTAAAACTTCTTGCGTACCTGCATTTTTAACGGAGGTTGTCTCCCTTGTTGGAGATTATATAACAGATTTTACAGAATTCGCGAGGTTCATTCTTCAAGAATCGAAGTGGCCTCTGTTCAATCTAAGGTCGAATATTGAAATTTCAAGCATTCAAGTAGTTTAAACACAACGTGCGAGAGGAGGAATACCACTTCAAGAAAATGTCCAGCATGCAGCAAACACTCAATTCATGAAACTATGTCCAACCATAGGCAAACCAATCGCATCATGGCCCTATCATTGCGATGCACTCCATTGCGAGATGTGTTTGCACTCCCGGCGTCTAATAAATCATTTAATCAATTCAACCCGCAGCCGAAAATAAATCATGCGGTTTTCACGTTTGCCGTTGTCCGATGACGCCGTTTTGTCACACCCTTGGCGAAAACGGTAGCTTTCGAAAATGGAAACTTACACTCCGCCACTCGTCCACTTGACTCGTCGGGGGGTTTTTCTCCCCATCGGAATGGTAATGAAAAGCGCACTCAACCGTTTCGTGGCCCGAGACGCGTGCTCGTGGCCCGAGACTGTTCGTCATTTGCTTTAAAGTTAATTTCACGCCCGACTGATGCGGTAAATTTTGGTTTTCCCAACCCGTTCCCGCCACTGACCCCAACGTCCACCCGTCGCCCACTGCAGGCAAAGAGAGAAAAGAAAGCTGGCGAAACATAAAGCACCAGATCGACAGAAAACTGTCCGAATGTAAAACACTGGCGGGCGCCTTTGCAAATGGCAACATATCAGCGCATTGGTTTTTCCAAAGGCTCCTAGCCGGTGACTGTCCACTCACACCACCGACCATCGAACGTTCCACCTTTTTTCGGGCGAAACTCAATCATTTCCACCGACCGCCAAAACCCCCCAGACCGTCCACGGATCGAACGGGGGAAGCTGGCAGCAATTTAATTACAGCGATTGTAAAAATGACTCTCCCCGTTATAGAAAAGGGACTCGATTTCGGGGGCGATCTGCAATTTTTCTCCAGGACGTTGGATTGGAATTGTCGAGGCAGGGGAAGGAAGGAAGCGAATAAAATGTGCCCTCTGGCGTCGACCTTTTTCCATTTTGTCCCTCCACCGTCCGATGGAGTTTATTTTTCCGGACATTGTTCTTTACGATGAATAAAGCAACCCCCAAAACCACCCCAATTCCGAATCGACAGCGGCGAACGAATTATTCTTATGACACCGCCAAAGTTCTTAAATATCGCTCCAATTTCCACTGGGCGAGTTTGGCACCGGGGTGATGCTTTCCCCCTGCCTTCCTCCGCCTCGGCCACCCTTTGTTCTTCGAGAAACGAACAATTCTCGCGTTTATCGTTCACCATAAATATTGTTTTGTCATTGTTGCCACTAGGAGGGTTTAATACATTTTTAATTGCTTCCCTGCGCGCCGGCGAAGAGTTTTTCCGTGTACCAACGCGGGAAAGTCGCGGGCCACCCCCCGGTCATTCATCAGCGCGAGGGAATTGTTTGATACCATCGAAGGATTGGACGTGTACGTGGCGGGAATGCGCAAGTCGCGCGGCCCAACAACTGTGCCACAATGAGATGGAGGATGAAGGAGATTGTTGCATAAAATTTATTCCCGTACTTTTCCTTTGTTTTTTTTTGTTTCGCTCGGTTGGCCATTCCGAATGTCCCAGCTGCTCGGTGCTTAGTGCTAATGGAGGAACAATTAGCTGCGGGAAAAATGTGAAAAATTGATAAGAACATTCGCGGGCAAAAAAACAAACGCAAAAAAAAGGAAGTAGCGAGAGAAAGATACATGCAAATGAGAGGACATTTAGACGGGAGGAAGGATAAACGATTGTTGAACTATTTTTTTTTTTACGGCCGGACAACAGGTTTGCTTAATGTCAAACTTTTCCAGATCTGTCACTCGTGATTTGTTGCCACAACGGACCCGGGCCCGTTAATTGGATTGCAAATGTTGATAAAGCGATAACAAGTTTTTTCTAATTCGTTCATTTTAAGTTGTTTTGTTTTTGAGTTGCATTCAAAAAACATACTTTCTGTTTGTTTTATCCATAAAAAGGATTTTTTGTCTTTGTTTGTTTACTTCTTTCGAAACATACTTGTATTCATTCCATGGTTATTCATTACTTTCATCAATCTTCAATTTATATATGTTAATATTTTTGTGTGCAAAACATCGTGTCTACTAGATCGACCTTTTTCGTGTTCATGTTTCATTGAACACATTCATTTTCATTTAAAACACTCTTTTATTACTTTTGCATTTATTATTTGCATTTACATTAAACTCAATCTAATTCTATTACTTACATGCTCTCTTGTAATTTATTTTGTCCAACCCATTATCAAACTACTCCATTACAATTCGTCCTTGACACCGTTATTATAGTGGCTACAGAAAATGTTGTGGGAAAAAACAATCTTCGTTAACCTCAATTCTAGTTCGTTCCTAGAAGAACGTACTCTAGCTGGACCACTAAAACTTTGCCACCACGATGTGCAGCTACTGTGCATCAACGCTACAAGCGACGTCCAACCAACACGAAGAGGGGAAAGTGGAATCCACCGGGCCAAGGATCACCGCGGACGACGCCGATGCGTGTCAGATGCATATTAAAAGCAATGATTTTCATTTATTCAAATTGAAAATTTATCTAAATATTCAATCGATGGCCATTCACAGGATGGCGCATTTTCACCATCCAACTACCGGTTACGGCCACCGTACGTACACCGGACGGACACCGTACTCGCCCGTTGGTGAACCCGTTGGATGCGTTTTGGTTTCCCTTCGCCGTACTTTATCTGTCCGCCCGCGATAGCCCTCTGTGACCCTCGGATGTCTCTCTCTCTCTCTTTCTCTCTATCTGTGTGTCCGTGTGATGGTTTTCTGTTTTCGGTACAGGAAACCATGTCGGACCCCGGTACGGTAGCTGCTGGACTCCCCTTTTTGGTCATCAGCCCTTTTCCGAAAGGTGGACAGGAAACAATATTGTTGTCATTTAAATTTTCATTCCACTCTGGCCGCACAAACAGTTTCCCACCACTCCCGGTCACCACCCATTTAGTGTTGTGACAGATCCTGAAAGAGCCGGTGGAAACACGGACACAAAACCCCATGGAAGGACGAACACCCTTGGTCCGAGGCAGGTGTCCTTTTAAAGGGGTTGCGTCCGATATTGAGCACTGACAGGAGACATTGAATGCGTGTGTAAATGTTTTGACCGGCCGGGTTCAACTTTTCTTCTTCGTACTGCTCGTGTGCCCCCTTTTTCCTGCCTCCACCGAGCGGGCTACCCTTTGTACCTTTTCCTGGGTCCCGGTCTGCCCTCTGCGAGCAAATGGAATTGAATGAACGCAATTATGTAACATTTGTTTCGACTTTGCCGCCCTTTTCACGTTTCACTGTCGAAAGTTCGGTTTCGGGCGGCCGGGGGATGGGCGGGCGATGGGATGATGACCTTTTTCACTCGGAATTGATAAAGTTTGAGTAGAACAAGAGCACACTTATTAAATGAAAGTGTCTGGAACCGATACGAACCCTGTCTGGTTTTGCCCGGCTTGGGGCCAAATGAAGTCCTCGGTGCTGGAGCTGGTGGAGGGGATGGTTTTACTGCAAGACGGAACAAACGGCGGAAGGATTCTAATTGATTCCATTTGGAGAAGGAAACGATTGGCCCGGCTCTCTGGTCAGAGGGGCTAATTTCGGTGCGGGGTTTTTTTATCATTCTCTCCCGAGCCGCCCTTCGAGGGTAGGATGAGTTAATTTAAATTTAAATGAAATATTACGACAACTGTGACATCCCTGGCGTCTTGATGCTTCCAAGGGGGGGTGGCGGTCCCGAATCCTTTTTAAGCCCGTGGTTCTTAAGTCCCTGGAATGCTTGGGGTTAATTAGGGCGCAAAAACATTTGTCCGATAATTTGCCATCAGTGAGTACATGGGAAAATAATTGGGTTCATCGAAAAGTTTTGCCGGAGTGTGGAACATGCGGCTAGAGTGTTGGCATTCCGGTATGGTGTATTAGAGGTAATTACTTTTGAACCCAAAACCGAAAAGGCCACCTATGGCCATTGCATGAAGGTTGAGGGAAATTAGTAGGATTTCTTACAGCAGAACTCTTTGTTCTGAGTCGTAGCTTTCGTTGGGGATAAACATCGCAAAAGTTTAAAGTTTCAATGAAAACAGAGCATTCAATACATATTAAATTCTAACACATATTTGTTGCCAGATCAATGCAAAGCTATTGTATTCCTATATGCACGTTTCCAAGTGTGCAAAAGTCCACCAAGCGAGTCGTTGGACCAACAGCGACCAATTCTTCGTCCATTTGTTAAATAAAGAAACTCAGCCAATGCTTGGAACGAAACCAAAAGAAGAACCTGAGCACAAAACGGCGCGCGTCTCACAACACAAAAGGGTCCTCGCGCTGCACCCCGACACCGTAAACCGTCCTGGAACGTAGAAAAATGGGCCACCTTTCAATTCCGAGGGGGGGTTAACCCCCCATAAGTCCACCCAACAATGTGATCCGGTTGCGCAGCGAGTGGAAAACTGTTCACCGTAGGAAAAAGTGGACCGAGTGGGAAGGTCCTTCTCGTTAAATAAACAATCCCATCAGATCTCGTTCCGTATGGCGGGTGGTCGTTGAATGAGAAGGGGTGGAAAACGCCAAATGCGTTACTAACGATATTCGTCCTTGTGGCCAGATTCTGTGCTTTTTTTTGTCGAAAGACGAAAAGTCCCCCCCCCGCAAAACGGTTCCGGGGTACGAATGGCGGGTTTGCTGATTTTTCCTTCCTCTCCTATTTGCGAAACTAAACACACTCACACACTCACTAGCATATACATTTTGTACATACTTGAATGCACCCACGAGTCCGAGAAGGCCACAGGATCTCGAGGAATCCGGCCAGTAGTGGAGGGGCATTGAAAGTTGTTCCTTTCAGTCTGTCAGTCTAAAAATGTTATTGTTGTAATTTACAAATATTTACGAATTCGTTCACACACCCCACCCACACCTACGCACGCAGAGGCCCAAGTCCTTTTTGGGGTGACGTCGGACGTCGGATGGTGCTTGCGAGCTGCATTTCCTTTCCTGCCTGATTTTGAGGTCGTTCCGTATAAATAGTTCAAATGGATTTTTGTTTTCCTTTGCCGGGAAAACACCGGACAAAGCAAGTCGAAAGGGTGTGGGTGCGGGTCGGTGGTGCAAAAGCTGGAGCTCCGAAAACGCCACAAACATATCGCCAAAATGGGACGAACGCCCACGTGGGCCGGGTCTGTCGTGTGTTTTATTTTCATAGGATTCAACAATAGGAAAATGAAGACTCGAAATGGTGCGAAAATAAAAGGCACAAATTGATACATTCAAAGCATTTGCTAACGTGGCTTGAAAAGTTGAAGGACACGTAGGTCTTTAATTCGACATCGCTTTCCGGAGTTCAATTCTAGCCTTTCCTCTTTTAAGGACGAATATGTCAATGTTTTAAATAAGAATAACTTTCCATCGAAGACCTGTCCGATATCTAACGTGAAATTTAAACATTATACATTTTATGGAATACAATTGTGTAGTCAATTAAGGACTCGTGGACATGCTTGTTACCTGGGGAGCTGTATTTTGAGGCATCACCAAGCAACCTCACAGCGTGTTCGGGTGAAAAAAAAAGCCTATCCTTCAAAATCAAACTCCGAACATCAGTTAGGCTGTGCTTTCAATAAACGAAGCTGTCTCCATGGAGCGTCACCAGTAATCGTACCACGCACTGCCTGCTACGTGTCAGTTTTGCTGTCCTTTTGTCAATCTCGAACCCTGGCTGACTGGCTTCAAATGTCAATTTCGATTTTCCTCGGCCGTCGACCGAGAGCAGGCTTTGCTGGTCACGAAAGCAGCCACTTTTCCACTTCAGCGGCCATGACAGCGTGTGCGGCAATGCGAAGTTATTGATATGCCATTGATTCTCCGTTCCACGCGTGGATCTATTCCAGATCCACCTTCCATTCCGTTTGCCGACGAACGGAACGAAGAAGATTCCTCGTATGATTTGTAGCTCCGGAAAGCCGCCGTTACTACCAGGGGTGGGGTTTCCTTTAAACCGGCTTTGGGGAAAATAAAACTCCCGCTCGAGGTAAATCGGGACTCCAGTGGCCTTCTTTATTCTGCATTGCCGTGTTCACAGTCTTGTTTTTATCTGTTTGCTGCAAATAAAAAGAATGCAGCCGAACAAGCTTCAGCTCGAACTACTGCTTCCGAATCCTGTTCACAGGAATCCAGGAGCACCGGAAAAATGCCCCACCAGCCCCCAGTACCAGTGGGAAAACCGCCGGGCCAGTGTAATCCCCTCCGTGCTACGGCCACTAATCCATTGTTTTTGTCAAACAACAACAAGTTCCGCGCTAAGTTGCACAAGATCCAGCGCGGTTCTGGCCGCGTACCAGATCCTCCCGTGTTCCCGATGGTGCACGTTTTCGCATTGTTTATTTCGAGGTAATCCTATTTTCGGGCTCAACTTCCGGTTGGCAAACAATGGCGACGGTGACCGCGCGGGATTGAGCCGTCCGTCCTGGTGCTGCTGCTGCTGCTGCTGGGAGTGAAGAACTTTTCCGTGGCACGGGGACTATTGCATCGTCCATTGCTCCACTGCCATTGACACAAAGTCCGCGCCGGTTTTTTTCTTCTTCAGCGAATAAAAGATGCAAAGCTACGGAAATTATTCAAATCCTTTCGTTCCCTCGGAGGCTCGGAGCGGTAAAGACTTCACCTCTCGTTCCGGGGACTTTTGAAAAACTGGGGCACTGTACCACTGGAGAAGCTTAACACCAATCGTTGTGCCTGCATTGTAAATCACGTTATAGGGTTGCTTTTGCGAGAGGTAATGATAATTCACGGACCCTGTCGTTTGTGAAAAATGGAGTCCCCGCTGATCTTCTAACCCAACGTACCACAAATAGGATTCGTGTACGAAGAGTCTTATAAATTTTTATAATCTCAAAAAACGTAACTTTTTAATGAGATTTTGGGAGATAAAAATAAAATTTGTTTTGTTAAGTTAGTGTAAGTTAGTAGCGATGAACTGAGGATTTATAAAATTAGCCATTTTATTCAGGAATTGGTTAATGATATTTTAAAATGCGTCTATGCAAAGAAACGTCACTTTTCAACACGGCTTCTTTCATTTAAATTAAACCATTTATGGCCCTTTCAAGGTACTTGCCCCTTTAAAAGGACCAACTCTGAGAGATGCCAACCAGATGTCGGTTGATCGACGCAAGACATTTTCTCAGTCCGTCGGGGGCACCGTTTAAAAAGTAGCCCGGGAGGTTGCTGCCGCCCGGATTGACAGATGGGCCAACTCATGTCGGTAATTAAGGAGGACAGATTTTGGGAGCACTGGAAACGAAAGGGAATGAAAAAAAACCTAATCAAGTCCAGTAACACAATACCCACACGCACACTTCTTTGTGGGATTCGAAAGTTAGTCATTTTTGTTTTTTATAAAGAAAAACCAGGAGTCATTACGGAAGGCATCGAGGAGAGCATTTTCTATTTGAAGCCGATGATTAATGGAAGCATTATCGATGACACTAGATGCTACTACGAGTATTAAGTCCCGACACGCTGTGTTTGGCGAAGGTTTAGCAGCTTTTAAGGAACAAAAATAAAGGAAAATTAATGACAAGGTTTTCGAGCGTTTAAGCATCGTTTTAAAGGAGTTTTACGCAACGGTGGAATACTTCAAGAAAATGTACGAAAACCGAAATGGACCATTTAGAAACCATCTCTAAAAACATTGTATGTAATAGAAGTGTATGTTGTTTCATGTTTTAGTTTTTCTCTAGTGTTTTTAAATTTCCAGTATGCAACACTATCAAGGAAGTGAAATATAGTTTATGTTCCGCAGAAAATCTCTGTACTCAATACTCTGGACAAAAGTCATCGGAATAAAACGACATCTGACAAACCTTATCCAATGTCCCTTCGTCCCCCTGTGTCATCCCTTCGAAGAAGAAAAACTGAAATGGATCATTCGCTAACTATCCTCTATTCATTGCCAACAATGCCCTCCTTATTAGATGCACCAGTCCCAACATATGGTGGCATTGCAATTGCGGCCGGTCTCTCGAATTACCTCCCCAAAGGTTTTACCATCCCTGGCGCGACTCCCGGCTGCACAGAAACGCTGAAACCCGATATTGTCAACAGCTTCAACCCAGCCCCGTGTGCCTCGGGAGAGGGTGGACAAGTGGAACCGCTCGATTGCAGGCGGCGAAACCTGTCCCTCGCGGACTCTTGCGTAACCGATGAGTGCGCCAAGCGGGCGGCAAGTGCCGCCAAGGATGAAGGTCACGAGCTGAGAGCACCCTCATGGGCTATTAATTTGTTGGCTGCTCAGATTTTTGTGGGATTTTTGAACAAAAAGAGAAGAGAATAGTGAATCCCGTGGCCGGAATCCCGAGGAATGATTAATTGTTTTTGTTCATCCTAGGGTCCTCGTTTCTCCGCTTTATCCTTCGAGAGGCAAACAATTTCTTTCTGAAATAGGGAACGGATCCTCCATAGTCCTTGCTGCGCTTTGGTGTATGATAAATTTACAAAATAAATAAAGCCAGTCCCACAGAATCATTAAATCTTAATTTATTACGTTCCTCTAAGGACCTCTCGAAGGACGATCGGAATTTTTCCCCCATTGTTCGCCTGCTGAACTGTTTCGAATTATGGCGCTTGGCCAGGAGGGAACCGAACGTCCTGAGAAAGTGACCATCCAATAGTCGCAGGTAGACGCCTTTATAATCATGTTCCCGGTCATAATTCGCATCATCGAAAGCGTACCACGCCATCAGGTAAAACCAACACACGGCCCAGGATCACTTCGTCGGGTTGCCGGCGTGCCCTGTTTGTTTTGCGTCATCTCTGCTCTCAGCATTGTTCCAACGGCTGGTGACCGGGCGCGTGTGTGTGTGTATTTGAGATGGAAGGGATTTTTTCCTTGAGCTGGCCCATCCTTGGCGACGCGTTGCCGTCTGAAGGCGTATGCTACCCGTCAGGACTATCCCTGACGGCTCGGAAACGCCGTTTCGAAAACGTTCCCAGGCTTCCCAGCTGTCAGCGTCCTGGTGCGGCTCTCAGCTCCGACAAAAGCGCAATCCGTTCCGGTGGCCATCGGCGGGAAAACGGCGGAAAAGGCTCTATTTTCTTAAACTCTTTTTCCCACATGCTGCTCGCGCCGTGGCCGCCAACGCCGGCACCGGCTGTTCGGTCGCTCGCTGTCAAAACATGTTTAACGGCAATCCTTTTAATTTCTCACCCATTAACCGTCCCGCCCGAGCGGTTCATTAGAGAGAAAGAGTTTGTCAAACAGTTATCATTAGGGAAGCGGTTCCGTTTTATTTATTTATTTTGCCCCCAACGATGGCGCTGCTGCCATATGGTAAAGTGATCAAATCACGAAAGATGGAGCTAATATGTACCGACAGGCTTCATAAAATTGATTTGATGGTTCTGCATTACATGACCGGATCCACAATGTGGGAACAACGACATCGTTTCTGGCGCGGAGAAGGGTTTGAATGTCCGTGATGTTTCAAGCATATTGATAAAAATTGAATTATTTTCATAATTTTTAAATGTTAATAGACATGAAGGAATTGAAGAATGTCAAATCAAATTTCATATGAGTTACTAAAATACTTGTGGGGTACAGCACACTTCGGTTTGTTAGTTTTGCAGCATTTCTTATCCTTTGCAAAGTAGAAATGTCAAACGAAGTATCAGTTCATTGAACCCTTTTTATTTCCTATGTCGAACTCAATTATTGTTATTGACAATATGGAACCAGGTGTTGTTAAACTTTTTATTGTATAATGTACCAGAGCACCTTCACAAGGACAGCCGTTCTATAAATCCATCCCATAAACATGTACTTGAGAAAAACAGGGCCGTGTAAAAAGTGACACTTCGTGTCCCACTCGAAGCAACATACATTGCCACCTTTCGTCGTTGTTGCGGTTGTTCAAACTGCGTGCGCGATGTGCTCTCAGCACACAATAATCCTTAGCACTCATAACGATCTCCCGCGCGCGCCCGTCGCCCTTCACCCGGCTTTGATCGGCCGCGCTCCCTCCTAAACCGATGCCCTTCAAGCCCTAGCAACCGATTGTCACGCCGGGGCGGAGCGTAAATAAATAAAAAAGGGAAAACACGTCCTTCAATTAAAACTTATTGTTGGATATGTTATTTGTAATTGGATATGTACGAAAACACGGTGTTCGCCGGTGCAAGGACAACTGTTCGTTCGTTCGTTCGTTGGTTCGTTCGTCCGGAATGGCAATGTTGTCGGCCGGTGTTGTCGAGAAAACACAAAGCCCGACCCGGTATACGCATACACTTGTCGCATGGGGCATGTTTTACGGTGAAGTAGGGAAAAAAAAAAACACGGGGTGGTGTAATAAGATTACGGCGAGTTTGGACGAGGCGGGCGAAACCGATCCTTCGCTCCATTCAGTTCCTAAAGATCCCGAGCCGCAGAGCCCGTTTTCTCGATGGACGCTCGGAGAACGACATTGGCTGGATATATTTTTTGTTTTGTTTTATTTAAGCTCAGCGAAACAACGGAACACATGCTCGCAGAAATGCTGTCGAAATGCACCAGCCAACCCACCGCCTGCTCCTCCGTGTCCATGCCGCCCCATCGGATGACCGAAAAGTGTTCAAACAAACGGTTCGAATGTTTTGATTCGCGTATTCTCACACCTAGTCTCGTCCTTGTCGCCGTCCTCGCTTTGTACTCATCTTGAAGAACCTGCGCTCGCACAATGAGGCGAGTCGGAGTAAGTGATCGGACAAATGTAGAGTTTTAATTAATTATCCAAGGAGCGCAGCCATTGCAGATGAACATGAGCCTTTCACCTTTGTTCATTACAAGTTCAAGACACTTGAAGACATGAACGTTCCATAACACGTCCTGAAGAATCATCCATCCAATGTTATGTTCCAAATTTTGGACACCTCGGTCTCACGGTGCATTCGGGCGATGACAATTATAAAAAGTAAACTGAACTCATTTTCCTCCCATCCTGTGTGCCGTTCCCGGCTCCACCTCGGGATGGGCGAGCGCAATCGAAGATGTCTTGAGTGCAGTTCTGTTTTATTTCGTTTTACTTTTTCAGCTCCATTTCATGTTTGGTCACGGCCCCACCGAAATCGTTCTTGACAATGCAGGCGAAAACAGCAATCGCCCGGAAAGGAAAGGACGTTTGCAATCGAGAAACGCAAGCGCGCGCGCGGGAACTCGGTGAGCATTCAGCGAGCATACGTGTACAGTGCGGGTCGGGGGAAACGAAAAAAAGGAAACCGCCACCGAAGGGTGGACGCGCTGGGGGTGGGAAGGTGTCGACGAATAAACATGGAGATCAAATTACCATTACCACACACTCGCCGGTTTGGAATCGCCGGGCGAAAAAGGTTCACGCCCGCAGCGTGGATGAGACGCTTTGGCGCGATACAAGAATGGAGAGCGCGAAAAAAAAGAACGAAATGTGGCCCAAGAAAAGGGGTAACAAGGGACACGCTAGCGCAGGGGGGGGGGGGGGGGGGGTGGCGTAAAACGCGCAATAAAAACGCGGGCCCACGAAATAG
>JAOEFI010000007.1:10539123-10552968 GCA_034621735.1 Anopheles plumbeus | reverse complement strand
ACTTTATTAAACTTGAACCAGCAGGAATAGATTGGAGATGTAGAAAGAAGCAGCAACTTCGTAGCAGAACATTCATTTGGAAAACATGTCCCTGTTCTGTGATTGTTTCGTGCAAAAAGCCACAAAACATGGCCACCATCGGTCAGATAGGAACACAAAAACAAGCATGTAATTTAATTGAAAGCTTCTTCGAGATGCGGGTGTGTGTCTGATTCGAAGAGAAAGAAAAACGACCAACTCGGGACACTGGGTTGGCGAGAGAAAAGCCTCACGGGGAAGCAAATCTTGTCCATTCCTTTGGGCCCTTTGTTCCTGGTCGAGTTCGTGAATAGTTGTGCCGTGCGGCGGCCAAGGGTGTTGCACCGGAATTCAATGGACGAAGAAACACTCACAAATATAATGCATTTCTAAGGCAAAGGAAGATCCATCTGCGGCACCATGCCGTCACTGGCCATTCTTCGCATTTTTGTGGGCCCCGGAAAGTTTGCAAACACAATCAACTTTAGTGAAAACTAATGAAAGGACTCGTTCCTAACAAACCGAAAAGGTAGAAGAAAAAAAGAGCCACGATAGGAATTTCGGGGAACCGTGCGATCCTTCGAAGGGTGTCTCTTATTCGGACCCGATTCTTTTTTTCTCCTCTCTCTAGAGACGAGTCCTTGAAGGCAGGGCTGCCGATCGAATGCTGGCACGGCCACACAGCCGATCCTTTGGTCTCGTTTCCTTTGGTGGTGCCTTTCGTTGCGATTCGATCCGGAATCAAATTCCACTGACTTGTCTCTCTCCACATCTGGACGGCAAAAGTCGATCTCATCCTTGAAAGGTTTTTTTTCTGCTGTTGTTGTTTCATTAACCGTTCCACGGGAACGAAAGAAAGCCGTGGCCGGCCGGCCGGTCGCTTCGCTTTGATGTTTCTTCCCGGCTCTGCGACCCAATGCAGCACGCACACCCTTGGTAGTTTTCATCGCCGCCCAATGCCACTCGGAACGAATGCACCACGGAATGAATGCCGGCCAGCGTTTTGCTTATTTCTCGCTTTTTCGGGAAAAGTGTGACAAAATCTCACTTCCCGGTGACGTCGTTAGCATTCCGCCCGTTTCGGTGGCGAAGTGCGCCAAACCACCGGGACGACGGTGGGGGAAATGCATAGGAATGGCATCCAACCCGGGCAGGCGAGACATCAAACGATTCGGTCGGGGGAAAACCGATTGCGTATTAAATGGGCCCAATAATCGATTTGAGCACACCAATCGACTTTTGAGGGAGCGCAGGACAGTTTCCGGAAATGTCGTGTGCGTCCGTGCTCCGGAAGCCTGTTCTGGTGTTATTTCATTTTTTTTCTTCTTCGGGGTTTTATTGACGTCGGAAAGCGGGAAGCTCTATTTTAAAAATTAGAATCATAACAAAAGAAGCATCAAGCGAAGAAGAAACATATGCCTCGGAAGGAAATATTCAAAATCTATTGGAAACAAATCATACAATTGAAAAGACATAAATATTAGCTCCTGAACTCAAGAATAGTTTGACAAAAAATTGTTGTAAATGCCATTTCTGAATGTGCGGTTTTAAAGGCATGAACACTATTAAATGAACAATCATTGTATCGCATCCCGCCCTTCCACTTTATGAAAGCTTTTCATATCGTTTTGAGTGAATTGTTTTCGAGATCCTCAGTACCTGCGCCCGTTCGAGTGCCGGGTCTGAATAGGACATATTCTCCTCGAATCAAAACTAATTTCCAACCGCGGTTTCAATATTTACAAAACTTGTTTCATGTCAAAATTGACTTTAACGTATAGTTAACTCATATCTACCAATCATATGCAGTTGAATTTATTTTTCGATCCAACAAAAAATAACAATGAATTCAACAAAAACTAAAAATCAAACTCATCTCATGACTCATCATGAAATGTGCATTCCAATCCTTGAATAAATAATGTGAAATATTGCTCAATATATAATAATTTACGCTGATACCTTAACTCAAATGTGGGCAATAAATTCCGATCCTCTATCAGCAACTGTTATCCTTGCTCGAAGGTATGAACATTGCAAGTTATTTGTATCCGACAACACCTTCTTATCGCTTCAGCAAGTCCTTCGTCGTCGTCATCGTCATCGTCGTTGTCGACTGTCTGCTTCGAAACAAGGAAAACATCCTTCCGCCAACCGCTGCCATACAGTTTTTTTTAATCAAACACGTCGATAATAGCAAACCAGCAAAGCGATAATGGTACCACCGTCAACATAATCTCGTCATAATTTATTATTCCGTGTCAGTGGACACGGGTGGGTATAATTTAATTTCTTACTGATTCCACATGACACCGACAGCTTGTTCGATCTTTGTACATCCATACTCCTTCTTGTTTTCTTCGCTTCCCGGGAGGATATTTTTTGTTTTTTTTTTGCTTCGTGGTTTTGCTTCTCGACAAGAATCCGGAGACAAACGAAAGCAAAAATAATTGGCACACAAGTCGGTTGACGTTGTTACCATTCGGTGAGCTTTTTCCCCCATCTTGGCCTTTGCGCGCGGCGCGGTGTCAAGTGGAACGCAGCATCCGAAGAGCCGCGAACCGAACAAGAGCAAAAAGTCGTTCGCGGCGGCGATCCTTGTGACACCGGGCGACAAAGCTCCGCCGGACACGTTGCCGAAGCATCGCCGCGAAGCATGCAGTAAGTCAGTTTCCGTACCACCCTGCCCCTGCCACAGCCCCCGGCCCACGGCGCGCGAATGTTCGGTTTCAGATGTCGATAATCGAACGCGAGTCGTGGCGAAGTGTGTCCGAGGTCCGATGATATTAAATCCGAAAAATCGAACGCGAGACGTTTATCGCGAGGCGCGCCGGCCCGTGTGTACACCTGAATTCTCGCGAGGATTACGGCGAAAGGATTGTTCAATGGTCTTTTCTTTCTTTTCTACCGTTCTACCGTCGTCACTGCTCGATCTCCCTTTCGTAGTGTATAAAGGAGGGTAGAACAGCATATTGCAGGGATTGAAACATAGAATTCAATCTTTTTGAACTTTAATGATTTTAAATGTGATTTTACGGAAATTTTGACAATGTTTTAAATTTTTAAAATATATTCACAAATTGAAAGGTTTTGAATATTAATTTCAGATCAAGCAAATGTATCTCCATGTCACCGTAGGAATAACAAGAAACACAAAAAAGGATAGGACATAAAGAACCACCACTAGATTAGTTAAATTGAATTCGCCATAAAACTAAAATGTATTTTCTAATCTTATTTCGGTTAGAATTTATGAATGTTTTTATTTCTGAAGAACCTCGTTCGTTACAATTTTGTCCATTATGTGTATTATTTTCGAATATTCCACCCTGAAGAGACCTGAATCCAATACTTTTCTCCCCTCGTGATGTCAACTTCGAGGATTTTTCTAAATCAATGTAAAAAGTAACTTGCTAGCAGTTCCCGCACACGGCCGACCGCCGACGGGAAGTGGCAGGAAAAATAAATCTACTACCACCATATTTGGCGCGAAGAAAGAAAGAATAAAAAAAAACGTAAGCGAAAAGAAAAAGGCGTCCCGCCGATACGGGGTGGTCGGACGAGCGGACACCGGGCCCGTTATCGACACCTCGCATCAGTTTATCCAAATGTGCGAATAAATGTTTTATTGAATTAGCCGCGATACTGCAAACGCGGCCGGCGCGCGGATCGCGCCCGATGTCGTGACATAATGTCACACTCTCCACTCCCAGTGCCGATCGCGGCACGGTCTCACAGAAGTGGCTGGGCGGTGACTCCGGCGAGGACCAAGGACTTGATGGATATTTGAATGAAAGCAATTTCTATTCATTATTCTGGATGCGGGGGTGGGGCCGAAGGAAGTGGCCGTAGGTCTTGTGGAACTGGTGGCCAGTTCGTGAAGTTGTTGTCGAATTTTTAATCGCACTCTTCCGAACGGATTAACACCTCCCGGTGGTGAAACTGCCTACGGGGAAATGGAAAACGTGAGCTCGTCAGTCCACGGAAATCGTGCGTCGATTAGGGGACAGCAGTTGCCGGACTCGCGACGTGACGTGAAGTCCCCCTAACAGTCGTCCGCGGGTAGGCGCAGGCATGTGAAACAATCAATCTTGCAAACCCCTCGACGGTCAATCGAAGCCGCACGTTGTCGCAATTGTGAGCACGAACGTTCGAAACCGCACTACGCATTCTCCGAATCACACACACACTCCTTCGAGGTGTCATCCCTGAAGGAGTTGAAGCCTTCCCCCAAGCTCGGGACAGGGGTTTTTACAGCCCCAACCCCCTCCCCGATTAACCACATCGGCACGTTCCACCGACCGCAATCGATGGGAATATGTATTAGACCGAACGGATGGAAATTATTATCTTCAGCACCGGTTTCTCGACACGCCAAGGATATTGGGGATAACAAACGTGAAGGCAACTACCGATCCTTTTGTGCTGTATCGGTGAAGGATATTCGTGATTACGGTATCTTGATCGTTAGACAACAGTTTGACTTGCGATAAATTAATTTAATTACTTCCACAGCATGTGTTTCTTTATGGTTCAAAGGTTAGATCAATTTCAGTTTTATTGTTGCCATAACTATATAGGTTCTCGATACTTCGCGTCGCTAACTTGATTGAAAATCTGAATGAAGAAAGGGGGATAGTAGAGATTTTATTTGAAGATCCTGGAAAATATTTAGAAAGTTTTGAAAGTACAACTTTTTCATGCACCTTAACATTTTTATTCTACTTCAGGCATATCTAAACAAAGGGCCATTCGCCCAAAAACAATAAATACTTAAGCTCCTCTTCCGTATGGCATTAGAACCTCCCAATGTCGCATTCCTCTAAATCACTGCAGGAAGTATCATCGAGCATCATCATTGCCAACAGGAGAGGCCCTACTTCAATCAGAATCGTTACACAAAGCGTTCGAACATTACCAGGACTTCCGAGAAGCTGGCGGCGGGCACGACGAGTGACAGTCGGAAGTCGTGCCTAACACTCTAGCTCGAGTGCCAGCGTCAGTGCGTTACCGAAAATCCTTTCCCATTTATCATGCCGTGATTGCGAGCGTTACCGCATCGACCGCACACTGAGTGTGTGCTTAACAACTCCGGCTCCGTCACCGGCGGCTTGGAGTGCGTGCTGGAGGACGCGTTCTCAGTGAGCGATGGAATTTCCACCCGGACGACGTGGAAAAGGACTCGAGCTTGAGCCACCTTGGAGCCACTCTCCGCAGCGTGGAGCATAATTCGGTAAACAAATAGCATAATTGGATATAACCATCGTCAAGAATCCATTTCTTGGTGTCCTTCATTCTGCTCCTGTTTCGACGACGGCGACACCGCGACGCACACCTTTTGACGTGCATCCCTCTCCCTCTCTTTCTTCTTGAGGGAAAATCCCAGATCGTAGAAAATCCGTGGAACCACAAAGACAGGCAGGCCAGTCATTCTTGCCTGGGGGGGGAAAATATTTACATTTTCAATTTCGAGCCATCTCCTCACCGCCCCGGAATGGAGATGGAAGAAGGCGAGTTCTGGTGAATTCCGAATTCAGACACGCTCCACCAACACATGCTCACGCCGGGCGACCGACCGAAGCCTGCTGCGATGGAATGTTGCCGAAATCTCGACCCCAAGAGTGACAGCGAGAGTAAGGTTCATCTCATCAAAAGGTAACAGGTCCTTTTCAGGGGATGGGGGCGCGACGTTGGCGATGGCGAAATACATTCGGCAAATAATACGCCGTACAGCGAAGAAGCGCGAAGGAAAGTAGTAGATATTATTAAATGTTGACGAGCGGGATATAAATCATCCACACCTGCGACCGCCAGGCGAAATGGAGCTTGCGGAAGTGTGTCTGTATGTGGCCATTTATTGTGGATTTCTTTCCTTTTCGAGGCTTTTTCTCCCCGACACACGGAAGCAAAGTCGTCAGCATTTGTATGCAATGTGTAAACATAAAGTTTATTGTCATGCGATTGTGATGTGAGGCGGGACGAGTTCAACATTAACGGATTGATGGACCTTTGTTGGAGTATGTGTGTGTTTGAGGGAAAGATCACTTTTTTGCATCTAAATCGCATCTGTTGTCAAATATTTCTTCTCTCCTTGAATTTTTGTTGCAACAACATATTTATAAATTCTTAGAGAAGAAAGCGTCTTTTGCTGGGAATGTTCGAACAATTGCTCGTTCGAATAAATGCTGTTAGGAAACCAAGAAAAGGAATTTATTTGGATATGGAAAAATCTTCCTTCCAAGCTGTACAAAAGCAGTCTTTATTTGACAATATGAATTTAGAGCTCGTGTTTATTACCTTCATGAACAATCTCGAATGTGAACTTTATCGCCTGCTGATGTTGATAGAATAATTTACAACTGATCCCAAAATTCGTAAAAAGAATACCACGCTGCAGATCAAACGCCTCGGATGCTTTGGCGCTCATTCGCCTCGCGGTTATAACCAGCATTAAGTTATGCTTTTTTGTAAATTAGATTGTGATTTATTAAAAACCCACGCACCATGCGTCCACCCGTTAGCTCGCGGCGCGGCGTCCCTTTCGCGGGTGTCCACTTAATCAGCAAGTTCCATAACATAAAAATGGAAGCCACCATGCCGGAGCCGTCGGTGGTGGGCGGGCGCACGGACCCATTCTTGTGCCGTTTGTCTGTTCTATTGTGTGTGTGTGTGTGTGTGTGTGTGTGGTAGGTTCCCCCGAGTGATGCCCCGGTGAGCTTAAACATGCCCGAGCCTAATTTATGCGACCCTGATTCTGGCCGATTGTTTCCGTTTCCAGGTGATTTTTCTTCGACCTTTACAGGTTGTGGAAAGTCAATATTTCACACTCGCGGGTGTGTGGAAAAGTTTCACGGGCTGTGAAAGGATGTGACAATAAATACTGACCACAAATCCGTCATTTATTCTGATTAAAATTTCATCCTCTCGTACGACCATTCGATAAAGACCCACCAAATGATGAAATACTGAATACATGGAGTTTATTTGTGGAACTTTTCAACTAACCTTCCCGCAAACATTCACTACTCTCCTTAATCAGACCACGCGCTCGGGGGCATGATTACGATTATTCAAACCCGTACCGGGGCCGCCAGTATCCTGCGGAGACAAAACGACTACATGACATTTGAATGGCCAGACCGCACTCCTAATCATCGCTGACAGGAGCGGTTTTTCTTTGTATCTCTCGTGTTCCGCCTCCGCGACAATCGTCTGTTTCCATTTTATCTAGCGCCTCCTGCGTGCTATCGGTGGAGAAACCAATTCTCCTTACAAACTGGCCGCGTAGATAATACAAAAAAAAGAGACAAGCCGGCGTACAAGCCCGCAAAACAATGTCACCGGGGGCGTGCGCGTGTCCGACGGGATGGCACACGCACACAAAACACACCGAACAACACGGTGCCGACCGTCCCGGGGGCATCCTTGATCCGTCCGCGAGGCGCATCCTTTCATGTCAAGATAAGGAGCTTCGCGTAGCACCAACAAAAAATTTGATGGACGTAAAACTAACGGGCGGGGTTTTTCATTTCTATTCTTCGGGTCATCCGAGAAACTAGGATAAAATTAGGAGCATCGCTTTTATGGCGCTAAGTGCCCCGGTTGCCCGAAAGCGTCCGAAAATCACCTGCTGCATGAGGTGATCCTTTTTTCACGTTTTCTTTCGTCCCACTTCTCATGTGCAACAGATGATCCTGAGTCGGTCGGTAGGATGGCCATAATTTATGAAGTCAAACAATCGAAATCGAAAGCCGCACAACAAGTGCTTTCCGCAAAGTGCAACCGAGATCGGCGAGAGTCGACATCCAGTTGCCGGTGCGGCGTATCCTTCATCCATCGCGCTGTCCCGCTCTGTCTTTCCACGGGCGCAGGATGGCGAGGGACAATGGAGGGACGAGGTATTGAAAATTAGCAGGTACCTGGGAACTGTTTATATTTTTATAGAGAGAGTCGAGGATAGCACGATTTTACAGGGATGGAAACGGAGTAGGCCAATTTAATATTCCGAGAATATGGTCCGAACTTTGTTACGGCTTCAGGGATCAGGACTTTATTTTATACGGGGAAAATTTCCTAGAATCCAAGCCGGTGTAAAACGAAAACGAACCATAATTCATGGTGCTGCATAACTCTCTTTATTGAATAAATGGAAGTCTCATGCCAGGACCAGCAAGATTCAGTTCCGAAAAAACAAGCTACACGTTTTAATTCAATAACTTTCGCCACGCCTCGCTTTTATATCGTTTATTCACAATTTAATGTCCTTTCTGGCTCTGAAGTGTCTCTAGTTAGTGCCGTCCTTTTCTCCGTGCAAAACCCCCGTGTCTCCACTGGACTCCGGAACCCACATACGGTGTTCCACTGTTAATACTTGTCCCCGTGGCACAAAGCAGCCACTCTCACATCTCACGCGTTCGCCGGATAATGTCTTTCTTATGTTAAAACTATTTCGATCCCACCGGAACGCAACGGGGTGGGTTTAGTGTTTTTGTCCACACTGCCGCACCGTGTGCCGTTTGTTGGTAATTTTCATAATTTTGAAACACAAACAAAATTGAGATATCATGTTTTTTACCCGACCGTGCACCGTGGGGCGCACAGGGGATCGTTAGTTTGGTAGTTTTATTTACGCTTATCGTCCAGCTTGGGGAACGAGTCGAGTGAGAGAGACAATGGATATCTTCTTGAGGGAAACGGTTTTATGCACAAACTTTCTGTAGAGGAAACTAAGTTCTGACGTAAAGCTAAAGGGGCCAAAGCTTGATAACACGCACACACATAGATAAAAACTAATGCCGATAACATTAAAGATATCATTAGCTGTTGAAAGAATGCAGCTTTAAAAACAAGAAGTTATATTTATAGATATGATAATTTTTATTCAAAGAGGAACGCTTATTTGCATTTTCATTGCAATTTAATTCATCAATCATTTAAATGAAACACCGTTTAGTTTATCTTTCTATGAATAAAAGAGAGCTTTTATCTGCAAAGAGAGAAACGTTTCCATGATCGTGTTTATACATTTTTCAAAATGAGAATCATCTATAGCAAATAGTGATCGGAAAATTTTGTTTATTGCATGTTTGATGGTATTTCAAGTTCATGTTTTAAAAATATCGAATCCCTCTTGGTTAATATTCCATTTGAAAAGGAAAATCATGAACTGTCCAAACTCTAGCTTCCGCACAACCACACGCGTGTCAGATATAAATGTACGCCAGTGAAGCAACCCGCATCCTTCCCACAACCAACAACGCAACCCCTAATCCCTAAGGATGTGCCCTGACGCAAACTAAAAACGTTGACCAACCATGATGGAACACCTCCAAGAAAAAGCCCACTCGCATTCCCAATTGGTTCGGAAAGTCCTTCAAAGGAACGTGAAGGTGGAAAACACAAAGGAAAAGTATGCCCATACAAAAAAAAGTAAACAAAAAAAAAAGAACGCAATGAAAGCACCCCGGATGGGCGGGCGCGAAGATGGGCCCAGCGCAATTGCGCCGCTCGGCTCTGCAACGCGACGAATAATGGAAGTATAAATAAATAATTTTTCACATTTCCCGACCGCATACATATTTATGCGTCCTTCGTCGCCTTATGCCCCCCAAGCCGGCCATTATTTCCTTTCGGGTGCGTTCCTTGTTCTCTCACCCCCCCCCCCCGTCTCCCTAAGGGTTTCCAACGCAACGACGTGTTGTGCCGCGGGTGTGTTTTTGAAGGCTCGCTACCTCCGGGCATCTCATTTGTCTTTGCTGTCGAAACGCTGCCCATGAGCCGGCCGGAGATCCTTAATTCCTAGGGTAAAGCCGCCGGGCGTTTGTTGCATTGCGTTGCACGATTGCGCACGGGTGCACTGTGCGGGGTTGCTCTTTTTCGAAACAAGTAGCAAACCATAATCCGGAACAATTATATCCATCGAAGGGAATCCGGCGGCAGCGCAATGCCAATCGGATCTCGCTCGGTAACAAACCAAATCCGCTCCGGAGCATACGGACACGAGAAGCTGTTGGGCTGCAAAAAAAAGTCCGTTCACCATTTTTCCTCCCCCCCCCCCCCCCCCCCCGGGCAAAGGGCCGGGCGCGTTGCAAACATGTGTAATCTTCCGGTGCATCGGTGCATCCGGGACGATGTTGTTTTTAATTTTCGTTTCCCATTTCGGGAACCTGGCGGCTGCTGCTGCTGGTCCTGGGACTTTGGCTCAAGCGCTGCTGCCAGCTTATGCCACAAACGGGAGCTTTATGTTTTTGTTTTGTACAGGCGATTTTTTTCACTCTCTCCCTCTCTCTCTCTCTTCTTTACCGTTCGTTTACTTCAAGCTCTGCGTCTCTCCAGTGACACGACTGCAAATGGCATCACGGAGGATTAGAACGGATCGAACCGGTCGGTCTGTCGGTCGGTCGGCCGGTCGGCAAAAGGGCAAACGCTTAGTGTCTGTCGGGTGCTGCGCGGAAATGCGCTTTGCACTTTGTTCCCGCGCATGAATGAAATGTGAATGGAGCAACATTTCAACTGCTTGTTCGGAATGTGTGTAGGTTGATTTTCTGTACAATCGAATGTTTTTTTTTCTCCCATTTTCATTCTCTTCCCACAACCTCAGGCACGGTTTTTCAGTTTCGCACATTGTTGTACCCAACTACAAACGAAGCAGGAAATTTAACGACTTACACAATTTGGTGTGAATTTAATTTAAACCCCCTTTTTTCAAAGTGAATACTCAAAGAAACGATCGTTCACATCGAAAAGTATGACGATGATCGTAGCAAAAATGAAATTAAAATTGCCTATTCTTGAACAGTATTCAGCTTTTTTATTACATCAAACTTTTCTACTTGCGATTAGATATCAACTAAATTAGGGGCAACAAATTAGTTCTAACATTTTCACATAAAAATACAGAATAATATATTAAATGAAAATTTAAAATCGAACTTTTTTTTCAAAAGCTCCTCTATTAGAAATATTTCTACAATTGTTTTCTGAATGTCCCACTGTTAGGGTATCTTTAAAACCTCTAAACGAACGCTCTTCTCCTATCATTAGGTGAAATACATTCTAATGACCGGTTCGAAGAAGAATATTTAATGATATCAATGAATGAAAGAAAGTTAAGGGGAAAACAACCTTTACATTAAAATAAGGGAACGCACCCAAAACCCAGAAGATGAAAGTTTTCTTGTAGAGCTCTTGTTCGACCCTTTTCGAGATAATCTCATTTTGGGCGATTAACTAATCTTCTTTCGAGGGAACCCAACACCCGGACGGACGTGGGCAATGCCGACAATCCTCGTATCGCATCGGTGATATGGAAATTCTTCGAACCGAACCGGCAACCCGGAGGGGTTGTACCGAGTCATACCGAAAGGGATCGATTTCTTTCGACACATACGCCGTCGGCCATCGCGCCCTAAGTGACCACTAATGTAATCATTTCCCATAAATTAATGCCTCCACACAACGGAGGTAGCCTACTGGGTGTCTGAACTGAAGTTTGTCGTCTTTTCCGAAGTTTTTTTTTCTCCGAAGTGACCGCCGGGAAATGCCAGTGTCGCCAAACCGCTAACCCGGGAAAGGGTATTCCGACGTACGGGGTCCACAGTCGCAGTCGCACAGCAGTATCAATTACAGTTCTAACAAATTATATTAACTTTTCTTCTGCCTCGCCATCCGTGGCCGGTGTCTTATCTGCGCTCAATCGCTGCTGCATCCCTGCCGGTGCATCGTCGCAGCTTCCTGGTTCGTTTTTTCGCCTCCTTTTCTTTTTCGTGTCCTTCTTGTCCGTGGCCCGTGTGCTTTCTTCCGCGGTGTCCGCGTTACTTGTCACTCCACACGACACACACTCGGCGGATCTCGAAGCGTAATCACTCTGACCAAGGGCTGACCAAGGGAGTCGTGATCGCCCCCGATCTCACCTCCAACGGTTCCTTTTTCAGTCCACCAGGACGCCCACTCTCGTCCCCAAACCATGGTTCCACGTTGGATTCACATCTTGGGGAGTCGACGCATCTGTTTTCCCACCTCCTTTGGGTTCCCAGTTCGCTCGATTCTTCGAGGGTTCCTCGGAAAGGGAAGCATGTATTTCATCAGCTGCGAGAAAGGATTCGGATGGGCGAGTGCTTAAAATTTTAATTTGTCGTGCCCGCCAAGCGAAGGTCCAAAGCAGGGAGCAGGGAGAAGCAGCTGGCAGGGTGCCCACTGTAACGAATGGATATTATATTTCACTTTCTGCTTCTGCGAGAGAACGGAAACGTCCCAGCCTGGGACGGAGTGAAATGAATCGAAATTGACCTTCCCCAACCGGACACAGTAGCACTGATGGTTTTTGCCGGTGGCTTGAAAATACCCCCGGTCTCGGAAAATCTCTTCGTGAAGCGATAATCCGACGCTGGATGATGGAAATGGTGGCATGGTACTAGTTTTTGCATAAAATCTTCATTTAAATCCTATCGATGTGCGAACGGGTTTGAAGGGCGTCATTCAGGATGTATCTTCAGAATATAAGGGTTCAAATGCAAGCGGCAAGGGAAAGATAAATTAGTTTTCCAGCCGTTTGCTTCCGAATTGCAAACATAGGCAACAGCTGGTTTGTGATTTAGTAATTTTTGCATTTATAAACCATTTCTGCAGGAATTATTTTCAATTAAAGTTAAGTGGTTTGAGATAACTGATGTTTTGGCCTTAGATTTAATTTAATTTAATGTAAATTCCAAAAATTATACAACATAAATAAATTGAATAGCGTGTTCCCAGTAGCAAAAAGGAGTCCCATTTTCACGCGCTTTTATATTTAACTCAAAAGTTCAGATCCAGCATAGCTGAAGAGTAGCGATAACGGAGGGCAAATAAGGCCCCAAATGTTTGCTGTTTGCCAATAACCAAAGGATTCATCGGTTCACAAACGAGCTCAAAAAAAAAAAGGATGCCTCCCTTGCCCTTTAACCAAAGTTGTGTGCAAATCCCACATCGCGGGAAAAAAAGTCGTACACGAAAAAAAAAATAGATCAAGCGATGATCCTCAAGGATTATATTCGGGGTACAAAATCAAATTCCATTTTCTTCCAGTCCCACTTGAGGTTTATTTCGCTTCAATCTATCTGTTGCCAAATAAAAAAAGGAGAAAAAATTGGGGCCCTGCGAAAAACCGGAATGGAATGCAAAGGGAAAAACAAAACGATTGACTCTTAGTGCCCCCGTTTCGGATTTATCCTGAAGGCGATGGTGGAGATCTAGGAATACCATTTCTGTTTCATTCAGGCGTCTACAAAAAAGGGTCGCTAAACTTAGACCGATTTCCTATTTGATTTTCTCCGACAAATCGGCAAACCATATTGGGGAGAAAAACTACTAAACGGCCAAATCGGAACGGGCCGAACGTATCAAATATTCTAATGTAACGATCATCGAATGTTGGTAATCGACAATTTGCACAATTTCCTCGGTTCTTTTTTGTTTTTGTTTTTGGTGCTCAATGGCTTTCCCTTTCCCAGAAGTAATGCCGCCTTTCGTCGCGTCAGGATACCAGCGCTGTGCCGACGAGAACAAAGGCCGAATAAGGGGCGGTCCGAAAGGGGACAGTGTGGGTGATTGAGAGAACGCGACGACGACGGCGACGGCGACAAGAAAAGATTTGCAACGGATTCGTTCAACCGGCGAAAAGATGGAAATCTGGAGTGACGGCCGGGCAGTGGACAAGGGAGGTATGGTCTGCTTCGGAAAACTCGATTACCGCATAATGTGAAAAGATGTCAGAAACTTTCGCTAGAAAATAGTATTTCCTTTCCAGTCCATTCCACTGCTCGGGCGGGGGGGGGGGGGGGGGGGGGGGGG
>JAOEFI010000007.1:10506889-10521218 GCA_034621735.1 Anopheles plumbeus | reverse complement strand
ATGTTGCATAACATCAACTGTGTTCTTTGACAAAGTTTTCTTGGCTAGTCCTTTCGTTTCCATCTTGTCGTTTTGCCATATTTTTTGCACTACTTGTTTCTGTTTTCATTTAGTTTGAGTTATTTTTATTTTATTCTTAAATAGCTAACATTTTTTAAACAGAATAATTTTATTCCTGTAAATCTTCAAGAGTACGTTTTCACACTTTAAAGAAGATAAAAGATAACATAAAGCGATTGAACGTGAATATGAACAGGTGGAGGTTTGGATGGTTCAATGCAATACATATTTTCTCTTCATGTTACCTTCCTATACTGGTGTTGGTTACGGGATGGTTACTATGGTTTTTGAATTGCTGTCTAATGTGTTCACATTCAGTGTTGACATTCTAGAATCAGAAAGCAGGCAGCTTTACTTTTTCGGGGTATGGTAAATGAAATTGTTTCAATACCTTTTGCCGAAAGCGACTGCTTTTCAACTGTTAAACGATCGTTCAAGGCGGGTGGTGATTTTCCATTTTAAAGTTCCTTATTTATGTACAAGGAGCATGGCACTAAATTTAGGAAGGAAACACATTTCGCCCCAGAGAAACTAAACATTTTGACCACTCATGCCGGTGGTTGACCCAACCCCACCATAGTCCCGCATTTCATTTGATTCAATAATCGGATAACTCACACGACCTTGCTTGCTTGTCTTCGGTTTGTGGACCCCATGTTCCGGTGCGGTCAACGAGTGACGCGCGTTTCCATTAGCGCGCCACTTTGTGTGCAAAGTGCATCACTGCCTCCCCACGCCGTCCCCATAAAGCCGATACAAACTCCGGAGTTGCAAGGCCTCAGTCGCTTCGAAAACGGAGTCCCTCGGTGTTGCAGGGTGGATGGTGATATTTTATAGGGATTCCAAATTAAAAGCCACCCATCCGTTGCATCCGGAGCAGCGAACAGATTTCCGGCACTGGCAACATCCCTTTCGGGAAGGTCACTCTCGCTGCTGTGTCTCTTTCTTTCTCTTTCTCGTTCCCTGAGCATTGGGGATGGAATAGGACCGGAGCACGGTTCTGCAGCAGTTGTCGAACGGATCGGAGTCCCTCGGAATCGGAAAAGACTCAACACCCGATACCGTTTGTGCGCCAGCAGGAGCATCATCAACACCCATACATCGTTATTGTCATCGAAGTGCACTCGAACGTTGCACCGGAAGTAAGATTCATTCTGCCCCGAACCTCTTTCTCCGGGATCGGAATTGAACATGCTCCAAAAAGGACCAACAGCGACGGCGACGGCGACGAGGGTGAAATTACGTGTGTCTACGCCGGAAGCCAATCGGAAGCCCCAATGGCACTGACGATTGCACTTCATAACCCGCCCGCCCCACGCTTTTTTCCCTCCCGGGGGGCTCTACAGCAACCGAGCGGGGCGCATGTGTTATAACTTTAATTGCATTGCTGCATTTACACACCGTGCGGCTTCGGTGTTATTAATAATGAATTTATTGGGGCATTATGTAATTAGAACTGGCACCGGGCCGCGTTTTGGGAACAACTCCCGGCTTGGCGTTCAGGAAAGCCACGATGCAACGGCCGGTTTGATTCTGCTTCTACCCGAGTCGACCGATAAGTCGACACGGCAGTGCACCTTCGGCACGGCCGGCTCGAATCTCTCCCGGTCTGACTTCTGCTTCGCCACTTGCCGGCTGGTTACTGTTTCCTGTTGAGCCGCACTGCACTGGTTCGTTCGCCCACGCAGGACATATTTTATGCAAATGCAATTTCAGCATTATTCACTCAGCCGCCGAAATAACGAGCTCCATTCCATTATCAGACCCATTACAGGGATTCGCATATTTTATCATCAGCATCGCTGGTCGGTTTCGGATCTCGGTTCTCTCTCCACCTCGCACAGGATGAAGTATGGAGGTATTGCAAATCTTGACTCTCCTTGAATGTTAACTCTCCCCCACTTTGAAGGAAGCCCTTTTCGGATGGCTTCGAGACGGTCCCCCACAAATACACAACAGACGAGCGAGAACGGGAGTTATTGCCGTACCGGCAAAACAAATTGACATGCCGTTTGCAAGGAGGGGGATTTTCGAGGACCCACCGGGGATGGTGGTGGGGTATCCGAACCATCAGCGGAAGCGGCGACAGGTGCCGGCATTGCTTCTTTCCTTTGACGCTTGCGTTGTCGAATATGATACGAAATTAATTAAATTTCCTCGGGTGATTTGTTGACCGGCCAACTGGTGTGCCGAAAACCGGCTGGCTGCTGCTGCTGCTGGTGGTTGCTTCCTTTGATCGTCCTGGATGGACACACGCATCAGCTGTTCCGAGGAGGACGAATGGCACCATCCGTTGCACTCTAGGAAGGCACCGGCCGATGAGCCTGCTGTCGAATTATGGTCAAATTTTTTGGGCAGGGGAAGCTTAAGTAATTAATCAGGAACTTTTCTTATTGCTGGAAAGTGTGTTTCCTTTTTGGAAATTATCAAATATGATTGATATCAAATATCCAAAAATGATAATTAAATCATATTCCATTACAAATCTGAGTCCTAATATTGATAGAATAATAATGAATTTTGTATAAAGGAAACGAATCACACTAAATAGTTATAGTATTTTAGTAGAATATTTCATCAAGTATTCAAGATAATCATGATAATTAGAAAACTACAGAGGGAGCAAAAAAGACTCTAATGGTAATTCAACTTAAGTAGACCCTAATATAACGGCTTAAATTCTTATGCAGTGTGAAGGATCCTTGGAATCGCTTCAAAAAGTTTCATGTTGAATAACATTTTTGAGGCACAAAACCAGTAACGTGCCTCTAATGTGACGAAAATTTCAATTTTCGATTTTGGAAAACGATTCCCATAGTGCCATTGTCAGGGAAGCTTTGATCAACAAAAGAAGCGGCGTGACACAGACAAGAACACACCCCCGGTGGGTCAACGCATTTTTCGCCCCCCTGAGATGGGTTTAATTTATTGCCACCCGGTGCCGGTCGAACGGGCTGAAATAGATTCCGAGGCAGATCGAAACTGTAATCATGCTGCGATTTAGATTGACCGCAAAATGTGTCACTCAAACCGATTGACCACTCGACATTCGACACCGGAATACCGATCGTAGAGTGGGGAGGACCTTCGTGAAACCGGGAGGGGAAACATGTGTATTTATGACTCAATCCGACTATCCGGAGGACTATCCATTCCTGACCAGGTTCAGGGGCTAGAAAAAGGAAATAAAATCCCCAACAGGAACATCTTTATTATGCCTCCACTCGAAAATGGCTACACTCTGGGTCGGCGTGCACTTTATGAGGTTGTGTTTCGTTCTTTCGAACATAAAATACATTGACGAATGCTTCGCGTTTGACGCGTGACGGGTGTACCCTCGGAAAAAGGTGACAAAGTCAACGAATTAAAAAGAATACAAAGTCCGAACTGTGTAATGATGTTGAGCCACATAACCTACACGGTGTAGGTGTATCGATCGTCTTACGGAAAGTGATCCGAAAACGCATCTATTTGATTTATGAACGCATCGATTTATCTGTGGGCTTGATGGCATGGGGTGTTGACGCATGCTGGCTGGAACTAGATTTGGTTTAAATTAACTATCGTGTCGTTCCCATTTTCACTATAAAAAGTGGAACATCAGAAGACCTTTTACTCATTTTAAGAAGCCTCTGGCCTTATCGATAATTCGTACACGTTGTTGGAGCGTCGGAGTATTTAACTTAACACACTAAACAAGTAAACAAAACTTGTAAACCACGCCTTTACCTTATAAAAGTTTGCTGAGATTATTGCGCATCGAATGTATTCTTGTGACAATCAAATGATCTCCTTTCTCAAGATCATAATGCACCAACAGCGTTAACACATCACCCAGTAATGGGGGGAAATCCATTGGCAATATTGAATGAATATTTTGGAACCGCGTACGTTACATTGCTGATACCATAGAACATCACTAGCTGCTTTCTCGTTCCCGCACATATGTGCGAGTCACAGTACATCAGGTAGCCGCGATACTGCGATCGCTGATTGGCTGATTTGCGCACCTGACTTACCGGTAGAGTTATGGCCGCCGGATTATGGAGAGTTTTACTGGCCGAGCAATTCAAACGAGCTGAGCGATAGAAACGGAAACGAACCACACCCCGTAGAAATAAAATGGATGAAATTTAGAAAAGAAACAATTACGGTGAAAGTACCATGTTTGTTTAAATACAGCCACGAAAACCTTATCGCTTGAGACCCCGTCATCAATTGGTCTGTCTGTCTGTTCCTATGCTTCTTTCAGTGGAATAAGCAATAGATAAGCTGAGAATTGGTTTCCAAGCTTTGACCGATTGTTGGTGGAATATTTGGAGGACTAGGGTTCATTGACTTGAGGAATCTAGGAGCAAGAAGCTCTGCGTTATTTGGAATTCTCCGAGCCAACAACTGGCTACCAAACAGTATTGCCAGCGAAAATGCGCGGCCCTCAGTTTGTGGAGCAAATGTTCATGATTGATTTTGATAAAAGGCTTCGGAAGTCAATAAAACAGAACTAAGGCTTTCGAGATTGACGCGAGGAAAAGATTCTTGAGAAATAAGTTCCTCAGCTGAACTTTAGATAAACCGAGATATAATCAAAGAGAGTTTCTTGGAGAACACTTTCTTTCATAACACAATTCATTCGAAAATATTGACGCGTTTTCGGCGGAATTTGCTCTTTGTGTCCAACTCAGCAACTTCCGCCCGCTCGCAATCAACAGGTTTATTCCCCACACACACTACTCCCACCACCACCACCACCCCCCAAACACACGCACAGCTTCTAGATGATCGGGGGCCCGCTGCTAACTGTCTTTGTTCTCCTTCGTCCTTTTCCCTAATCGAACAACAAAGCGCTCCCAACCACCGAACCTCTAAGCCCGCGGGGCGATGTCTCTGTGCGTCATAATTTTGCCGATCGATCTTGAGCCAAATGGAAGCAAAAGAAGAAAACCAACAACAACAACAAGAGCAACCCCCGAAAGGCTCGTTAGTACGCACCATAATTGGGAAGGTGCGTCTAATACGGTTCCACGGTTGAGGCCAGAGTTGCTTGAAAGAAAGCAAGGCAAACGACGACGTACAAAAAAAAAACGATGACGAGGTGGAAAACGTGCCGTCCGGCAAACACACTCGCCCGCTAACGTGCCCCACAATCAACGGTTTGAAATCTGAATCCGTCAATCGAGTCAAAATACACCAATCGGTGTTTATATATCTTAATGTGGTCCGACTCGAGGTATGTTTTGGTTCAGCGATCTCTCACCTTGCCCGAGCCTCGCCCGGTGGCGGCTCCATTCTCCGCCGAGTTCTGAACCTTTCTGAACTGGAGTTGGAAGTTTTTAGAACACGCCCCTCCCAGTCTCGCCGTCCCCCGCCGACCACCGAGTCGAGTTGGGGAAGAATTTTTAATGGATTCAAAGAAACGACTTGCCCTTGCCACTTTGTTGAAGTCGCGATCGCTACGGTGCGAGAACTGTGGAAGGGAAGAAAACTCGACGCGGAGTCGAAGTTGAAAATTTATCAACGATCTCCGCCGAGAAACTCAAATCTTTCGGTCGTTCCATAGGAGCACAGTTCCGCCGTTGCCTGTCGTTGTCCCATCTTCGTCCAACGGAGATATATTTCGTGCCGTCTCTTTCGCTCCTTCTTCCCTTTTAGGCTCGTTAACGCGGGGCGCACCGTGTAACGAGCGATCAAAGTTTTGAGACATTTGAAAAATAGAACTCCATAACTCTCGCAGCTCCTTCGCAGCTCATCGCGCACTTCGGCGGCCGATAGAACCCGCCGTGGCCTCGTGATACATTCGAATCTTGATAAGCGCGATCGCGAAGACGGAGAGGCTCAAGATTCCACCGATCTGATACCGCCACCGCCCGGGCCGGATGGTTGTCCATCTTCGGGCTTTCCCTCCGACGTTGTTGCATAGGCGAGCATAGGTTATGTTGGCAACAAAAAAAGGATTACTAATCCCGACACGGACTGCTATTTTGTCAATGTTTCGTGACGTTGAAGTACTCTCAACCGACAAGGTAGTATGGCAATATTTTCGTCTTCTTGTTTTGTGATACAATTTCAAAAATAACAGCTTTCAAAATCAACGGACAACTGTCCGTTCTTCCCAAAAGCGTGTGAAGCATGTTTTGGCGAAAACAAAACCTAATCAATTTACCTCTCTTTCAACAAAAGCCGTTGCCTGCTTTGATCGCTACTCGCGTACTTTCTCTCGTTGTCAATCAATCAATCGCTGACCGATCTTCATCTTGGCGAAAACTCAGCGCCTTGCAGAAAAGAGAAAGAAAAAAAACGATGACTATGACAGCCATTCGCAGCAAATGTTCGCGTTTTACCGCTTCAGGGAAGTAATCTTCCTTCCATCTGCCGAGACGTGCAGCATTCACTTTGTAAATCCTAGCCATTTCTGTTCGGAGCGCGAACGGTTTTCTGTTTTCTATTCCTACGAACAAACCCATGTAGCACGGTAATTTGTCATGTTTGTGTGTGTGTGTGTGTGTGTGTGTGTGTGTGTTTGTTTGTATGTACAGGCACGGTCCAGTGTTCCAGCCGTTTGAATTCGAAAGCGCCGAAAATACGATCCTTCCGCGTCCTGCATCCAAAAAACGTTCCTCGGCCCGGTTTATTTTATTTCACCGCTCTTTTTTCTTCTTGTCAGGTTTTCTGCACACTTGGCGAGAAAAAATAGGCACAGGGAATCACGTCCCGGCAATCAATTCTCGTACGACCTCATCGCGTGCGTGCCTGTATGTGTGCCCACTTTGGGCTGGAGGATTTTCCGGAGGGGTATAAATCATTTCATGGCAACCAATTAATAGCATTAAAAGCACCACTCTTCGGGTTTGTTCTTTTATTTTGTACTGACTGCTTACTTTTCCTCTCTCTTTCTCTTTTTCTCTCTCTATCTCTGTTTCTATCCTTGTTTTCCTATTTTTATTCTAATGTCTCCTACCGGTAAATACACCCACTAGCATGTTGAATGTAGGAAAAAACGGCACTTGTTGAAGGCTTTGAATTGTGTGAAACGCTAATCAAAACGAGTATTACTTCTTAATCGACAAACTTTTAATATCCGTTTCCTTTCCACCCACCCCCCCCCCCCCCTCAATAAGGCTCCAAGCTGGTAACTTATGTTTTGTTGAAAAAAAAAGTTGCTATAACGAACTGCAGTTGAAGCATTTTATGGAAAAAAGGTGCCCGTAAATGTCGGCCATGGAAGGATCGCAAGTACAAACAGATCACCTCCACCGAAAGCTCTTCCGTAATTGGGTGGGAATTCTTTTTCAGCTCATTTTTTTTTTCTTCGAGGGCCTTGAAGGTATGAACTGGCCTGCCGCTTCTAACTGCTACGGGTGCAATAAATACGCGGGCAACATTCGAATACTGGCGCTGGCGCGATCATAAATCAGTCCGGATTCGATGCTGGATCGAAATAAAAATAACACACACGCAAAACTCCACGCAGCTCCGGATCGGAAAGGACGAAATACATAAATTGATTGGAACTGATGTTGGGGCAAGTACTTTGTATGGGGAGTTTTTTTTTTTGTTTAAGGTGAAGACCCCCGCCGAACCGTTCGCTACGGAATGGTGATAATGGACGCACCCGGAGGAGGTCCCGGAAACCCGCGGCCTGGCCAATTTGTGCAAAATTTTATTTTCTTTACGAGCTGAAGGTAAAATTGGTTTTCGTAGTGGGGTTTATTTTTTGTTGCTCTCCCTCCCTCCCTTCGATTGTTCGCATGAGCTTGTTTTTGTTTTTACATAAACTTTATGCTCCACCCGCCGGAAACCGATACCGAACCGAGGTGAGTCTTAGAACAGCTTCATTCCGGGGTGGCTTTTTAAAACCTTAGCCGCCGCAGGGTTCGCTTATTGACTTCGCCAACGTTTGGCCGATCGTTTCCCGGGGTGGGTGAATAAAAAAAAAGTGTATCAGTTTCGCGAGCGGAACGACCGAACAGTGCCTATCCCAAAACAATAACCGTCCCGAAAGGCCAAGAATAAGTGCGCCATAAAGGATGGTATAGTGCTTCGGTTTAAACCATGCTGCGTTAGATTTATAATCAATACATAGTACTGTACTGTGGTGAAGTTTGTATGTCCCTTCCCGAATGGCGGTTTCGTTTTTACGATAATGAGATTGATTCCACTAACGTGAAATGTTTTTAACTGAACACTTTGCCTCCTTTTGGGGACTTTTTTGGAGTATGTTTATAGAGTATGTTTCATGTTTAACAGCGGACTGTTTCATTGAATGATGTTGGAGTTCTGTTGATGTGTGAAACCTGTAAAGAAGTAAAACATCGGGAAGAAACTTTACGAAACAGAAATACTTCTTGTTTCTCTACAGAACGCATCGGAGATTTTGTTTGAAGATTTGTTAAAAGCATTTGGAACAAGTCGAACTTTCAAAATGTCCATTCTACGAATGGTTCGATCGTATCCACCACGAAGGTTCTTCGACATGCGCTTGCAAAAGTTCCGAAATCAATCAGAAACTATCAATTCTTAATGAGTTCTACTTGCAGTTCGCTTCCATACACGATATACTTTTGTAGAGCAAGAAACCGACATGCTGGAGCACAGTTTTGTTTGACTTAAACTTCGTCGATCTTAATTCAACGGAACGGTTTCATTCGTGCCCGAGTCATGGTGTTACATTTCAAACTGCAGCCAACGAATGTCACCCGAATTTGGGCTCCCTTGACTTACGAAGACGACCGGCCCGAAACAGTGTGTCGACATGCACGCCGGCGGCGGAGGAACCAATTCTGAACCGAAAGTTGATCGAAACCAGACTCACAAATAATTCAGTCGCGCGCGAGCTCATGTCGCACACTGGCGGGCGTGTTTAGCAGTTCTCTGCCCTACCAGGCGACACACATTTCCCGGTTCGCCGGCAGAGTGCACCAGATGCTGAAAGGTTCTGCAGTTTTAACTCATTTTCGCCACATTCCAATTATGTTAAGCCGTTCGCCCCTTCCGGGGTTTCGGGTCCCGTTCCGCGCCATACGACGGACGACCCCGGGGACGATTTAATCTAAATCCCATTCTCAACCCGAAACGTCTGTTTTGGCTGGGGAACCGTGTCTGGCTCAATTTGGTAGGAAACGTTTCCTTTTTTGTCTTTCTTTTTCTGTTTCTCATGTTGCGCTTTATGTCTCGAACCCGGTTTCGCATTATTTCTTTTCGCCAATTTCAAGCCAAACATGTTGTCTACGAGCGGGAAGAATTGCTGAACAGTCGGTCGTTAGGAAAAAAGTATCGGATTCCATGACCCACGCCGCACCATATTGTCACGAGGAGTTTCATTCAGCTCAACAGATGCTTTTGTCCCTAAGTGAAAAGCAATATTTAAAACGATCGGTATTGGAGTTAAATTATCTTAATATAGCATCCATGCGACTCGATGAATATTGGAAAGTTAGATTGTTTTGATTGAAATTTTACTCGTTTTTCAAGCCCTATTGATATGACCCAAAATATTATAAAATATTTCCACAATGGATCGCTTTTGTTGCAAAGCGATGTAACCCCAGCTTAGAACTCTGCCATTGCCACCAACGGTCTACTTCGTAATCCTTTCGGGGTCACTGTGTAAAACCTCAATCCAGGCATCGAACATCAGTTCCTGGAACCGGGAGGGACTTCGATCGCTGTCCAGAAAAAAGTTGATCGTCATCAAATGGCGACATATGACAGGCCGTTCCAAAACCGAAGGCATGTGCGTAGGACGGGATTAGAAGTTGGCCCAAATAAACGATTTTCAGAAGGGATCCAAGAAGAGGTTGTTAGCCGTCGAAAAAAAAAACAGGAGAAGCTAAAATTCGTTACAAGTGTCAACCGGTACAAAGAAAGAACTGGAAACAAGGATCGAAGGATTGAAGGAAGCGGAGATTGAAACCGAAAGCAAACTGAAGGAAAATGGGAATAAGTTTGAAAGCCCATTTCGGGACAAATGAAGCTGAAGGAAAGCAGCTAAACACAGTTAATTTCTATCCTTTGGATGGCATATTGGATTTCTCTCACTGATCTTTGTTCGAAAATTTACGATGTTCGATTGTAATCGGAACGGAATGGGCCGACCGCGTCCAGGGTACACCCCGTTTTTTTTCGGAAAATAGAGATCTAATGGATTTAAAACCGATCGCTTGGACAGCGGAATACCGCAAACCTCCGAACGAGGTAGTTCCCCGGCCCAACAGTCTGATATGATCCAGTTTGTTGAGATAAAAGGGGAAAAACTTCCCAAAAACATAGAACAGGTAAAAGAGGTCCTGCTTTTTGGGCCGCGCGGTTCGGTTTCGCGGTGTTAATCCATTTTCGCCTTCGCATTCGGGGACGCCGCCTGTCGCCGTGAAAACATATGTCGTACACGGCTCGTAAAGAACTGCGCCATCAATATGCTGCCGAAGGGGGCCGAAACGGCCGCGGACCAGAGATCGGCTGCGAGCGATAAGTCGCGGCAATGCGAAGGACAAACAACGACCCGAAAAACCCGTTCGGAGTTGTCAAAATAATACGAAAGCCGAGAGCGGGGCAAGTCGGCGTGGACTTCATCTGTGGTTCGTCTGCTCGATGATAGGATTCAGAGTTCTGAATGGCAGGAAAGGGTTCTACATAATCGTGAGGAGCGGCCAAGGACAGTGTCTTCGTTTATGTCTTTCTTTCACTATGTAGACCGATCGATTTCAGTTACCAATAAAATTTAATTCACAACCCTCGAGTACCTTCAAGACACCACGCACAAGGTAAACTCCCCGAAGACGTAGTGTCAGATCTGAGATGGCCACAAGGAACGTTAAAGGACCCTGCAAGAGCCGGAGGGAGTCCAGAGTCGGTGGCTTTTAGCCAATGAGACACGACTGCGGTCTACCAATAATTGATCCCAACGGAACACCGGATGGAGCCATCGGAAGGAGACTTTAATTAATTTTGATTAAGATTGTGGACGGTTGTCTTGCCGCAGAATCATCGCACCCAAAGACTAAAGAGCACTCCTTCTAATGTGGTCAAACATTTCCGGTTTTCCGAGATACCGGGACGACATTAAAGACACTTTGAAAGAACAGAAATCGCTAATAATCTTCTTCCATCGGTGAACTTAATGTCACCCTTCTTGTGGAGGGAGTAGAAAACCGAAGGCAAACATTAGCAGGCGGTGGTAGTTTGGGGAAAGAAAATACACGTGCACCATTCGACAGTTGCAGGCAAGCAAAATTGAAAAGCCGACCGTACACCCCGACTACTGGATGGAAAGTGCAATCGAATTTGAAATGGAGCGTATCAAGATTCATTCGAATTGTTTGCGAACATCTAATTGCGCCAATCAATTACGATTCAATGCTCTCGACATTGATAGGAATCGAGTTCAAGAATAAATCGGTTTTTCTTTACTCAAATGAGGCATAATAATTCATTTCTAGGGGAGAAATCTGGTAGTGCACTGGAACGGGAAGTGGGTTGCATCTTAAAACAATAAGAGAAGTTTAAAAGCATTATACAAATTTAATTCATGGAGATTCTAAGCATGCTTCCGATTTGAAGGGATTTTGCATTTTAGATTTTAGAAATGTGGATATATTTTGAAACACGAGTTACAATAAAGGTGCATTGTGAAACTTATTCCAAGGTACAATTTCTCGAATTTTCGGGTGTTCAATAATAACACATGCTTGAAATATCACATCGCACAATCGTTCTAATAAACTAAGTTAGTTTCATAGCCAATTATAAACTCGAAACAAACGCGAAGTGAAACGAAGACATGTTGCTTCGGTGGAAATGGGAAGTATTTTAATTTTTATCTCCAGCGTGACGCAAAACTGCATTCTGCCTTTCCATATCCTCGAAACGGACTCCAATTTGTAAGGCCCGTCAGTGCCGAAAAACAAAAATGTGTCCCGCGTGTACCGTGCACTTACAGCTTCCCCCCGGCAACAGTTTGAGTGATCAAGCGCAAAAAAAAACAAACCAAACAGATCGCCGAAGAATGTGGAAAATCTCCCGAATAAGAGCATGAAAGGAAACATCTATCGAAAGCACTGGCACACACACACACATACGCGGGGAAACTCAAGCTGGGGAATATGTTAGGAGAAACAAAAGGAGGAATTCCCAACCAGAAACCAGCCACATGAAGCCGCTCCATCGCAAGGATGCGACCGCGCTGGATCGAAACTATTGCAACAATTCGTCCATCCGTTGACGATGCCATTTCGCGCCGGCCGGGGGTTTTTGGTTCGTTCGGTTTTCTTTTTTCTGTTTTTTCTTTTGTCTGCCTGTCCTTTTTTCTGTTTTTTTTTGTGCATTTCACACGAAAGGCGACAAAAATTTCTCGCCAATTTTGTTTCGCTTTCGTGTTTGAACGGATCCCGTTCACTTTGTCCAAGTGGGGCGCGTTTGCAATAACCGAAAAACAATTTGGAAAAGAACAAAAAAAAAAACGGCAACAGTACCAGATAGCGAGAAAATGATGGCTTCCAAGCAGTTGAGCGCACTTTTTTTTGTCATCTGAGGAAAAATCGAGCAACCGGGGGGTGAAAAAAAAGGCGGCCCTTTTTCCTTTACCACCAGCAACCAACGGCAAGAATGGTCTCACGATTCCATTCCTACGCGTAAATCCTGCTAACTCCCCAAAACTCGGGGCCCCAAATCCTCCAAAGGCTCGATGGACGCAGGACTACAAGAAGCAAGCAGCGCAAACAAAAAACAGCCAGGATGGAAAAGTGCACGTGCATATTGGCATGCAAGTAAGCCGAAAAGGCTCGTATTTAAGGGCATACCGGTACCGGTCGGCCATCGTGGAATCTGGATCACAAAACTGAGGTATGACAAAACGACCAAACAAAGTGGGAGGTAGAGAGGCTGGTTGGGTGATTTTAGAGCCTTTTTTTCCCATCCCCAACGAACCACTCCACTAGATCGGGAACGAAGATGGGGAATGGAATTTTCAAACGATGCTCCCTTTCAGATGGTTTGGGTAAAAAAAGTGTGATAGAAATTCGTCCGTTCATACGTTCGGTCGCTCCTTTGTGTTTCCTGTGTGAACGTCCTCCCTTCCCTCCAAGGACAACATGCCAAAAAAAAAAATCCTATCGTTGGAAGAAAAACGGCAGACGAGTTCGGAAGATCATCCTGGGCGAAGGATTGATTCCGACCTCGGGGTTTTGGAAGTGTAACATTTGCTCTGCCGAATGTCGATCCATTGCATCGATTGTAGTGCTGGAGCAAGGATCCGGTAATGAATTTGCCATTGCACAATAGGACACACTATGGTTTCAATACACTGGAATGGTTTCGAAGTTGAATTTAAGTTCCATTTCATCGTCATCTTTTCATGCAGAAAAGGTGTTTCAATGTCCTTAAAATAATTTCCCTATCTATACAGTTATAAAAATGTTCTTCAGTGCCTTACATCTACTTCAATTGTCTAAATATATAGTGAGGAATTAAACAACAAATTAATGTTGGATTTCAGAACAGTGCAAGGGCTTAAGATACCCACAACATATTACATTGAAATATGGTACTCTGTTTAAACCCTATTAACTGCTTACGGTGTGATAAATCACACATTCCCAAGCGTTTCGTCCAGGGTTTCGTCCGGCAATCACTCCATCACGCAAAAGGATCACCGTAAAACGGACTCCGGACAGGAGACGAACTCTTAATAGCGACGAACGACCGACCGGGGGAGGCAAGAGGGGAAAATCATCGCTTTCCAGGAATCGGATCGCGAAACAAATCGCGTTGCACGGAGAAACAAAACAGCGCAACTCGTACCGCGCCCGGCTCGAAATGGGAGGCAAAAAATAAACAAAAAATCATCGGCATTTCTACGGCGACCACAGACGTGGACACTCCATCGGAATGGAACAAAAATGGCGTACAAAAAGGGGCACCATCTAAGCAAGCGCATGGAAGTGAGCAACAACGGCGGGCGCAAAAAGAGACAGTAATCATCGTTGCTCCCGGTGGCATTGCAACGTCTCCCGATGGTGTCTCCCGATGGGTGTGGAATTTTGCACAAAATGGAAAAATAGTCCACACCCGGTACGCGAAGGGGACTTGGCCAAAAGGGACGCGCGTCGGCAGCAGCAAAAAAAACCCCTCAACACTCCGTCGGTTCACGAAAGGATGTTCCAAATTACAGCCGAGAATGTGTTAACTGTAATGCAATGGACGAGACCCAATCATATGGCCAGAGTGCCGGGACAAATGAGTCGCGGGAACGACGATTCCGGGGGGGGGGGGGGGGGAA
>JAOEFI010000007.1:10469113-10491860 GCA_034621735.1 Anopheles plumbeus | reverse complement strand
CCCCCCCCCCCCCCCCCCCCCCCCCCCCCCCCCCCCCCCCCCCCCCCCCGAAAAGAAATTTAAATCCATCCCTTTGTCACAACGAACGTCGCGTTTTCGGTGTTGTGTAGATTCTATACGGATTGAATGAATGAAATGGATTCACAACGCCTTTCCCGTCCATCCCACGTGCCGAGTCCGCAGTTCCGACCATAGTGGCAGCATAAGTAAATGGTACACCCTCACGCAAGCCCATCTCAACTCTTTCGCCCGGCGGTCACTTTATATAGTGTCCACGCAGTTTTCTTTTCCCGCTCTCCCGCGTGTGACTGTAAAGTGTTGCTTTTTATTGTTTTCTTCGAAGCGCCACAAGAAACAGAAAAAAAAACAACATTAAAGAAAAACAAATTCGGCGGCGCTTTAAGTGGTTCCTTGAACGCTTCGGATTGTTTGGTTTGTAAACATGGTTGGTTCTCGGCGCCGCCGAAGATATGCAGATCGGCGCAGAGACATTGTCACCGCGGTCCGGTGACAGTGATGGCCATGTTGTCGAAAGCAATCGATCGGTGTGTTGGTGTTTTTTAGCGAGCGCGGGACATTAGCTCTCGCAAGTTAGTTAGTAAGCTGTCTTAAGCCAGCCAGTCAGTCCGGGTTACATGGTGCCCGTAATATTTCATGCTGATCTACTGCTGCCTACTGGGTGGGGATTAACATAATTGTAGATAATTTGAAACAACATTTTTCTGGCGACACCCTGGGTGAAGGGTTTTTGGGGTGGCATCGGGGTTGCGGTGGCTGCAAGTGAAAGCGAAACCAATGGGAACAAATCGTTCCTTTGCAATGGACTGGTCCGTTTAGTTGATTTGAAACACGAAAAACAAAAACACGAAATAATGCGAAAGGGAAACAAACGAATATTTTGAAGTGACACAGGATTAGTATTAAAATGTTAAAAAATTACGGTTGTAAAATAACACAGAGGAACACATTTTAATTGGGAAAGTTTTGAAAGCATATCACAAACTTTACATAACTTTCTGGGACGTAAAATGGAATAACATAGTAAATGTCAACATGTGCCTCAAATATGTGCAACTTTAATAGCTCGTTTTATATCTACACAATATAATTTTATGTATAGTTAACTTTTCTATTGAATGCAAGTTGTGATAGTTAGATAAGCTGGCAGATAATTCGATAGGTAATTGAATTTCTAAGTACTTTTAATGCCATTTCCTTTTACAGATCGTTATTATTTACCCTGTGAACATTTTTCTAAACTTTCTTTTGGTAGAAACAAAAAAAAACTCGCTATTGTTTAAAAGAAATTCGGAGTGATTTTAATGCCGAATGTAATTCTGTACACCAGCCAACGAAATTATGAAGCTTACATTTATTTATCTAGATGTAAGGTATGCAGTTTAAATTTCTGACACGGTTTAAACAGAATATTTTTAAACCCTCTTCTAAGTGAATGGAATCTGTACTGGTGGGTCTTTCAAAGATTCCTCATATTGTTGTTCATATTTTCCCGAAAGAAAGAAGCAAATTGAAGCTCTAAGATGGAATGTGGTTGAATGTTGATCACTACTTTAAGACCTATGTTTTCGAAACGCATCTTCACCATTTTGATGATCCTTAGATTTCGGCACTTTTCGCTTTCCCGCTTTTAATGTTCCGCTTCACAGCGGTGCACTTCGGGCGCTCCCTCCCTGCTGGAGATGAGACCCCCTTCAGCAGTACCACCTTGTGCCACCAAGAACCGTTCACTTTCGTTCCACAGCGCGAGACCCCGCGATGCCGCACTCCCAGACCCCAGACTTGTTGTGGCGGAACTTCGCTTTCGCTTCGAAAAACAGTTTGAACGAAAGTCGCCCTAAATGTGCCGCCCAACCGCGCGGCATCATTCCCTTCCCTTTCGCTCTCTCTCTCTTTCTCTCTCTCCCTCTCTGCCTTCTGGATGACGGACCCGGGCGCTACCTTTTTACGATTTCACGGCCATCGAGCGGCCATGGCCGGGTGCGTGTCAATGGGAAACACAATCGAATTGACTCATTTCCTTCGCCGTCGCTCGGCAAGATGAAGCGATTTTTCGCTCGACCCCATGGGGGCCATAGAGAGAGAGAGAGAGAGAGAGAGAGAGAGCGAGAGAGAGAGAGAGAGAGAGAAGGATAGACACTAAGAAAGAAAGAAGTTCGTTTTCATCCAAAATTGTCAATTCGATCAATCCCTCTGGCCGGTGGGGTGCTCGTAGGCTGTAGGCAACCCCCCGGAAAGCGAAACCCCTTCCGGGCTGTGGCCGGGTTAGATGGGAAGAAAACCCGTCGTCGTCGTCCCCCGTCGACGGCACCTGCACGTGGGAATGAATTGAAAAACTTCACGTTCCGGGTCCGGGTAATGGGCCCAAAAACAGAAAATCTGCCTCCGCTACCGGCACGTCCACTGTTCGCTCCCTGTCTCTCTCTCTCTCTCTCTCTCTCTCTGTCGGTGCATTCCTTCCTGCCGGTGTGCCCACATTCCAGTAGCGGCGGAAATCCCATTGCAGCATGTTTTTCTCCGGATTTGTTCCGATTTTTTCCCGTTTGTTGTTGCAGTTGCAGTTTGCTCCTGCCGACGAAGAACGTCGACAATCTTTCGCCCGAATGTGACTGAATGCAAATTAGGTGCACCGGCGGCATGGCGTGGCGTGGTGTGATGATGCTGTGAGAGGAACGAAGGACGAAAGCCAAGAAACCCGTACGATGGCAGGTTTGTGTTGCGGGTTGTGTTGCATAAAGTGACTTGCACCAGAGTGTGGAAGGACGCCCAGAGAGAGGGGGAGGGCGAAAAAACAAAGCACCAAACTGAAATGACTTTTCCGAGCACGCCGGGAAGAATAAGTGTTTTTCTCCCGATATGTTCCCGCGGTGACGCAACTTCGCCCGTGGACTCGCTGAGAAGGGAACTGGATGAAGAAAACGAGTAACGAACCGATTCCACGATGGCCGTGATTGCATGGTAATATGCGCGCTTTTGCACTAAACGACAACGGTTATGTTGTCCGTCGGCCCGGAGCCCCGAACCTCGATCGAAGGCAGCTTTTTGCGCTCGGTTGGCCGCTTTTTTTGTCGATAAACTTAAATCTTAAATATGATATTACGTTTCATGGCGATGGTAATGGCGGTGCATTTTTGGAGCACTCACTCGCAAGAAAGGAAGTGAACCGAGGCTGTTCGGTGTTACAGATTCTTTTCGCCTTTCCTTCTTCACCTCTCCTTCCGTTAGAGTGCTTTTGGAGTGTTTGTGAGGAGTTGCGAAGTTGCGAAGGCGCCAAACTGTGACGCCTTCATACCTTTCTTGTTGAGCTTTCCTTCACTTTGAAGGTTGATGGAAAATTTGGATGATAATTTTGGATTCATATTTACAGGTTTAGTCTTCGGGATGCGAGGTTTAGCTGTAAAATTTGGCGTCACTTTACTTATTTAGACAATTTTACTGATACATTTTCTGGAGTTTTGGTTACATTATTTGACACGCGGGAAGGCAATCTCCCATGGAATCATTTGCAAGCACTCAAACAACCGGACAAGCCACCCCGAAAAGTGTATAGAAGCCTTGATGAATAAAGAACAATACCGGTGAAATTCTGGGTTTGTTGCGAGCGACGTCCATTTAAATTAATTTTAAATGCCTGTACAAAGCAGGAAGACTTTTGCCTCCCGATATTCTTTGGGTCAGTAGAACATTTCTCCACAATTGGTTTCCGATTCCGATGTATGCACACCATTTCCCGTAGGCGAATGCAATCATATGCAAGTGGAATGCCTTTGGTCTCCGAAAAAAAAACGATAATAAATTAATTTTGATTGAATGATTCACGCTTCGATAAAACACGGCCTTGATGTCGCGCAAAGGAATGAAAATAATTAAATAAAGGAATGCTGAACCCCTGTTTTAAAATCGCTTCCTAGAACAAGAGTAACAGCAACAGCCAACCGAATCCAGGAACGATTCTAGGTCATAAAATGGGTTGTTGTGTGTTCGACGGTTTAATGCAATAGATTATACATGGAACGGATGGTAGCAGTTCGTCGAATGGCGTATTGTTTAACTAGTTTCTAAATTGTCCAGGAACAAATTCATTATTATCAACCTTTCCTATTCTGAAGCAATATTCAGGTTTGTCTGGAAATTTATTCCAAATTCATAACCAAATGCGTATTAACATGTTATCGAAAATAGCTTTATTTAGAAACAACTACAAACTAGTAACGGTTAATGTGGAATTTTGTTCCGCTCGGCTTTCCCATGGCTTTAAATGAAGACTTTCAAGCGCACGAAGGAAAAGCCATGGCGCTCTCTTGGGCGTATTTGCAAATATTTTGAAAGCCTACTCCGTACTTAGGCTTACGTTCGCGAATATTTGGCTCCCACTTCTTGAATTAAGAGCGCCTTCCGCTGGCAGGCAAGTACCCGGAATTCCTGCGGCTGTTTCTTCGCGATTCACTTCTTTATCGGCACGATTCCGCCACGATCGCTTCGGCACGCCGGGATAAAGATCGATTCCCAGCGAAGGGACGGATGACGGGTGGAAGAGAGTGGTACCCGGGATCCTTCCGATCCGCGATCACGGGATCACGATTAGCGAACCGCGGGTCGTTATGGATCTTGGATCTATTTGCTATTCATTCCGTATTCAGAGCCGATTTTCCTCTTGCCGATTACCAAACACGGGCAAGCACGGATGCCACGCCGCCGGTATCGTCCATTGTGGGCCCCCCGGCAAACAGAACCGACTGGACACGATTTTCCCGATTACTGCCACGAGACCGCGGCCGGGTTTTCTATGCATTCGAAGGGCGGCCCTTTGCTGTGCTGCCTGTCATTATTATCATTATAATTGGCCAGTCCTTCCACACGCGAACTACCTCCCCGCTTGAAAACCATTCATTTCATCCTTTCCCGCGACTTCGGAAAGGAGGTTTTTTTCCGTCTCTGAAGCATGCAAAAAGGACAAGGGCAAGGGAAGCGAAATGCGATAACAAGCTTCCTCCAAGCAGGCTCTGGAGTGATTCACCAAACGCAAACTTCAATTAGAATTCATCTTGTGATCAGCGCGAACCGTCTTCCGTGTCTTGCATTTTCTGGTTTTCCCACCGACGACGACGACGACGACGACGGTTCGGATAAAGTTCACGGCAAAGCATGGGCCTTCCGCGGTCTTCTCGGCACTCTTCGGCCATCGGCTACCGCGCGCCCTGCAGTCGTAATGAGGAGGTACTTTATTCATCTCCAATTTGCAGCATTACCGGAATGGGGCATTCCGCCGAGGGTGGAGGGCATCTGAGGGAGCATCGGAGCTGATAAATCTCGCCATCTCGTTGACTCGCCTCCCGCCGGGCCGAAGCTGCCACTTATGCTACCGTTTAGTTGTAGTAGGCCGGATGCGGCCAGAGGGAAGTTCGATTCGGAATAAATTCCGATAAAATAAGTCAATAAATTATAGACGCCCGCTCTTCCGGCCCGCGTGGCGCTCGAGCAACCCTTTTCGGCGGTACATACCACCCACCACCTCTTAGAGATGTCGTTCTCCCCCAACGTGAATCATGTGACATTGAAACAGAAACAGAAGTCCGGCAGAGGTTCGCCCACAAGGATCGAACGATCGGTAAGATGATGATGGCGGACCCGGTCGCGGCTGGGGACACTATAGCGTTTTGCATATTTATGCTCGCCAACCCGCCCGGCCGTATGTGGGTGGGTGGGCACCCGTCCGGTGGGCGATGCGTTCGCGTTCGCTCGGTCAAACACACAGGCACGCACGCACGGAGTACTCATCCAGTGGAGTGGTGGTCGGCCGGACCGATAAATAAATTAGGTGCTGATGCATTGAAATTAATTAAATAATTAATTATGCCGGAAATGGGTGGCGTAAGGGTGGATGCCACCCCACTACTCGAACACTCGAATGTGATAATGGGATATACTAATGTGTCATATTTCTTAATGTATGCATTCCATATTTTTTTCTTTAATTCTCTCTTTCAAGCTGACCACAACAGGGAGGAAATACCGTCGATCCTGGACACTAGTTAAGAGGACCCTTGAGGTGAGTGTTTTTTTTCCGAATTGATTGTCGAATTGATTTTCGTTATATTTCATTATATGCGAGGGCACTATTTTTATGTTTGTCCGTAGTATGACACAAGGGAATAAGAGAAAACATAAAAAAATTTTGGTTTGCATTCTATATGTTTAAACATTCAACAAAAAAATGAATCTTGCAATCATCTATGTTGTAATGAAGTGCAATAACCCTTCAATCAACGGGCGCTCCCTGTATTATGCTTTCCCTAAAAAGACACCAGACAAACAAAATCGAATGAAAAGAAGCTAATCGTTCGAGTTTCTCAATCAGTGCGATGGCGTTCGAGTTCGTTTGCGCGGAAACTTCGAAGATTTAGGGCCACTTCCTCTAACACACAAATGTCCGCGGTCCCGAAGTCGGGGTTCATACTTAATAATGTACCACCGCCGCCGAAATGGTCGCTGAAGAAACCAGCGTCAATTCGAGAAAAGCAGCGATGAAAAAAGAACCGAACACCACCGGAACCTTGAGAAATCCCGCCGGTTCGTTCCGCCGCGCGCATGTAACGGGTCCCACCGCATCGTCATAAGTTCGCCCTTTCCTCCCGCGGGCGCGACGGCGGACCGGTGGGAAGTGATTTGTCAAAAATTAATTTGTGAGTTACACGGCCCTCTCTCCCGCGGGCGGCCGGGTTGGTTTGTGTTTCCCTTTCTTTTCCATCTCGGAACCGGGGGTTTTTTTTGCTTTCTTGGCCCGCAGGTCCGTTCCTGCGTGCGCAAACGGTGAGGGTTGATTTATTGCAAACAGATTTCCCAAACATGGCCTTCGATGGCCGCGGAATCGACCGAAGATGAAGCTTGCCGTCCGCAGTTTCTGCGTTTCCCTGTTCCCCCCTTTCTCACGCCAAAGCATTCGGATTCGGCCCGAAAGTCATCCCGAACTCCCGAACCTGGGCAGGGCGCGACCCGATGCACGATACAAATGCTAATGGAGGTAAGCCTTTCTACCGCTGCCCCACCGGGAGTCGTTTTCCACACCCCGAAAAAGCACACCATACGACGTCAGCCGAAAAAAAAAAGGAAGAGCTGCTCCCAGATAGAGAGAGAGAGAGAAAGGGAGAGAGAGAGAGAGAGAGAACCACACGAAGTAAGTAGAAGTGCATTAGAGGCAGACACCGGTGTGGACCGATCACCCGAAAACCGGTACCCGCCCCGAATGGCCAGGGGAATGTGGAGCCGACGGGCGGTGAGAGACAGATAGCCGAGCATAAACTGATGTTGTTATTCTTACTCATCAGCATCATCAACGAGTAAACATCAATTTCACGATCAGAAACGATCATAATCATAAAGAACGAGCCGGAGCGAATGTCCGTGATTTCACATCTCCCGGAGTCACCGTTTCTGTCTTGCCGTTGGCCGGTGGGAGCGGCCCCACTGGGGATGTGATGGGATGGGATGGTGGGCTCGTTATTTCGTTAGCGGAGTCACGGCTTTCCCGGGAAGCCCGAGACAGACGGACGGACGGACCGACCGATAGAGGCCCTTGGCACGTCTTCAGGTTTGGACACTGCCGTTTTTCGATTTCGTTTCGATTGTGGCCCCATTTTCTCCTCCCCCTTTCTCTCTCTCTCTCTCTTTCAACGTCGGTTCCATAAACGATAGTCGCATATTTTATAAGGTTTTTGTGCTTATGCCGTTTCTGTTTTTTGGGGCCGGTGGAATGAAGAAGCTTTTGTTGCTAACATGCGTTGCAAAATGTCCGAAATACAAACATGAATGAATCACATTAATAACAATATAAGGTGAAGGATGAAGCGTCTGGGAAGGGGACGATTTATGAGGTTCCGAACGGGTAATGAAAATTAGAAGCTGGCATCATAATTTCTGGGGAATTGCTTCGTTTTTGCAAGGTTTTTGTTTGATCTTTTTATTTTTTGGGGATGTTGATATCGAATAAATTCGGTAACTAAACTACGTAACTTCCTATGAATGTTTTCAATGTTTTTCTATATATTTGAACAGTAATATAAAGTGTAGGAAAAAGTTTTAAAAGCTAGTCGTTTAGTTCGATAAATCATCGACTTGTATATCGATTTCGAAAACATAATCAATGATAATAAACATGATAGAAATAACTTCAATCTTTTTGTCATGGAAGTAGGCTTTGATGTTTTCTTTTTCCTAAAGGATTTAAAGATGATAAGATTTTGTTCTCAGATGAGGATTTCCTACTATTCTAAGACACGTTGAAATTGTTACCTTTGAAGACTCGAGTGAAGAAATCGAAATCGATTTTTTCCACGTGAACCATTTCGTCATTCTTGTAGTTCTGATGGTCGAGTTCCCTCCGGCCGGCATAAGTACTAAATATATCTGATTGTACGCAAAGCTGTCCGATTCTATTAAACATGAGGATGATTTTTGAAATGTTTAACAGCTCGTCTCAGTTTAAAAGCATTCCGATTGCTCGAAAGGAGCCTGCCTCCCCGGCGAAGGAGGTCTAAAAGGGTTCCACCTTCGTCCGCTCGACGAAAAGCCGACGTAATTCTCACCCACAATAGGAAGAGGAGGAGGATGAAAAACGAAAAAAAAAAAAATGGGGCCATGTTTGTTGAGCAACTCTGCTACCCAAGTGCCAGTGCCTCCGGGACGTTCCCAGCGGAAGAAGCGCGCAACCGAGTGGAGCGAAGAACGTCGGGCGGGTGGTGGTGATAAAAAAAAATCCATCCCCGGTGCGGCACGATCGGGCGGGTTCCCTTCTGCATCCAGCGAAGGTCAAGCCCGTGGCGCAGAACACCGCGCGGTCCAGCGCAACCGTCATCATCGTCGTCGTCGTCGTCGTCGACCGTCGTCGTGCCACGGACCATTCAAGGATGAGGCGAAGGCGAGGCAAACAGAAAGGCAAAAAGAAGAACCCAAACGAAGAAAAGAGTGTTGGATAAATAAAGGCATACCCGAGAGTGTGTTCCTCCGGAGCCCCGGAGATCGGAACCGGGTTTCTCCACCGGGGATGGAATAAATCTCGATAATTTAAGAAACTAGCCCGCCAGAAACTGGTACACCGCAGCGCACGCCAATCACGCCGCCGGCCGCCTACAAGCGAGGATGCGGCCCCCGAGGAAGGTGTGGCGCGCGGTGATGGGATGCTGGTCTCGCCGCGAACGAGAGAGAGAAACCCGCGCCTCGGTGATGGACAGAGGGCAAGTAAACAAAACATTCGGCGCTCAGGACCCCACGGCCATCCCATCCCTGTCACGGGGCCGGTAATTTACGAATGGCCCACCGCTGGTCTACCATCGCGATGAAGATGGGGTCCAAGTAGACGATGATGATGATGATGATGAAGCTGGAGATGCTGGGTAAGCCGCTCCACGTGAGGGTGGTGCACAATCGACCCTCGGAAACGATCACTATGACAACGGACGTTAGAACTTTGCCCAGACTGCCGGCCACGCCGACCACGAGCCCCAGGAACGGGCATTTCGGACCTCCGACAAATAACGAATCGCGCTGGCCCATCCCCAAGCCCCAGAAGCGGACAGGCGGACGGGCCCAAGGAAGAAGAGAAGAAAAAAAAAAAGTCAAACACTGAAATTATGTTTCATTTTTCGTGAATTCAAAATTGTATTTCATTCGGTTTCGTTTCGTTTACGCTTTGTATTTCTCCATCATTATTTGCTCCTCTTCCGCTTTTTCGTTCCCGTTTTCTCGCTCTTCCTGTATCGCTTGCTCGCTCGCTCGATCGTTCGCTCATCGCGGCTTGTTTTGTAATAAATTATTATCTCCTAGTCGAAAATGTACAAATTGGAGCGAGTTTATTGATGCCCTGCGCGAGTTTTGCGTGTCTGCGTGGATTTTCTCCCGTTTTTTTTGCGTTTCCACTCCTCTTTGTAAAAGAGGTGCCCTCTGTTCGCGCGTTTTCGCTCCCTCGTTGCGTCTGTTTGTTGCATTGTTTGCCTTTGTATCTAATTTTCTTCTTCTGTTGTATTATATAATTTTCGGTTCTCTTGTCTCTTTCTCTATCTCTTTCTCTTTCTCTTACGTTTTGTTCACCTTTTAAAGGAGGGTGTGAGGGGGTTTCATCTAATTCTGTTGGTAACTTGTTAATTTACATTAAGTATCCTTTCCTGTAGATGCTGTCCACTGTCTATGGCATTGTGGTGGTGCTTCAGCGGTTGCGTTGTTTGTATTTTGCATCCCATCTTATTTTTTCTGTTCTTCTTCTATTTGTTTGGTCAGTTTGGTTTTCAAGTAGTGTGTTTCATTTTGTCTCTACAACACTCTTCCGTGCGAATGGCACCAATTCAATGTTACTTTTGGGGGAAAAAAAACAATCTTTAATATTGGGCTTTATCGAGGTTCCCTTTCTCGAGTTTTGACGCAAATAGGATTACAGTTATCGAACACAGAGATAAACAGAACACGACACGATCACACAGACAGATAGAGATACACGGTTTAGTGCTCGCGAGGCGCTTTCATGGAGTTTGCGGTGGAGTTTACATTTCCTTTAGCTATGCGGTTTTTGCGACCGAGTTCCCGAAACCGGACGTGAGCGGGACAGAACACTATTTTCGAACGTTGCCCGTCCCTCTGTACCGGGGCGGATTTTCCCCCCAAAAAACCAACCCCCGTTTCCCCATTTCCCTTAAGATTAGTAGTGTATGTTTGTGTGCTAATATATGTACGTGTGTAAGTCTGCTCGAATCTGCTCGCCCCCGTTTCCCCATCCCCATCCCGCGTTGGGTGATTCCCGGTCCGAATCGAGCGGGGGGCCGAGGGCTCTGATTGAAGGCCATATAAAAACTAGTATCACGATCATTTAAGTCATATTTAGTTCTCTCTATTCATCTCCCCACCACAAAAGGGGGGTGATGATTACTCAATTACTGTCCGTTTTTTGTTTGTTTGTTTGTTTTAATCCTGCCCTTTTCTTAAGCCCGCCACCCGCCGGGGGAGGGTGGCGTAAAGAAAATAGCGAACCGCCATGGCCCTGTTTCGTTGAGCGAGACATTATTAGCGGGTTTTCTTCTCGTTTTTTCTTCTTCAAATTTTTAATCCGTAAAGTATAGTTGGAACATATTTGGCAAATGAGAGCAAAAAACCCGGAATAACGTCGTCTTTTAACTGTTTTTAACTTCGATCACCTATCTATCTCTCTCTCTCTCTCTCTCTCTCTCTCTCTCTCTCTCTCTCTCTCTCTTTTATTTCCCGGTGTCTCATTTCTTTAGGCTTGTTTCTTCACTCCACCTCTTCTCTTTCCGCTCGTTAGTGGTTTCTAGGGTTTTGTGTGAACTATTATCTAGAATCGTGACCGCTCGCACCGGGCCGCCATCGTCTAGGAAGATTAAAGAAGCGGTGACCTCCATCATCCATCATCCATTTCCAAACACACACAGTCACACACACACACACACACACACACAGAGTCACGTGCATACACACCATCTCCCTGTTCTTGTTAGTGAAGCGAACGGAGAAGAACAGGACGCAAACGAAGGACGTGGCCAAGGAGATCATCGTTAACATTAAAGTGCGCGGGGTTTTTCCCCTTCTCTCTCTCTCTCTCTCTCTCTCTCTCTCTCTCTCTTTATCTTCTTCTTCTGTTTCCGCATTCAACTGTAAGCATCGTAACTGTAATCGTAATCGTAATCGTAATCGTTTGTAAAACTAAAAATCAACAAAATTGACTGCCTTTGTATAGTCCGCTGACTCTACAAACGGGTTGTTTTTTTTCTTTTTCGCCTTCCTTCCTTCCTTTCTTCCGTCTGACTATGAAGTAGTTTAGTACCTTAGTAGTTGGACCCCACTCTCCCGTCCGGTCGACGGAGTCTGTCACCAGGCTCGTATCATTGTATATTTACATCCCTCCTAAACAGTGAGGAGGAGGAGTCCTCCTTGTGGTCAGACTATCTTACACGAAATAAGCTCTTCCGTTGCGCCCCAGCTGGGGCGTCTCGGGTATCGTGGAGTACACGTGTCCCAGCGAGGCACTGGAGCGGCTCATGTTGTAGTGCTGGCTCATCGGGGCCTCGTAGTGCTGCGAGGACGCCGACGACGACTCGTCCTCCGTGTTGCAGGTGCTCTGCGAGGGCGTGCTCTGCGGGAGGGCCGTCATGCCGGCCGGATGCTGCGGACCGCCGGGTCCACAGGGTGTGACCGATCCACCGCAGCCACCGCCGCCGCCGACCCCAGTCACGCAGATGGGATCTCCGCCGAGCGAGGGCGGGCTGATCTTGCACCACTGGTCGAGCGAGGTCGGGGCGGGCGTGTAGCGCAGGTTGGCCGGGCTGCGCGTGATGTCGCCGAGCTTGGTGGGCGTGCGGTCCTTCGGGATGTCGGGCAGCGCGTACCGCAGCTTGTCCCAGAACTTGCGCTCGCCCCAGCACGCCACGGTGCAGGTGCGGATGAGCAGGTTCATGATGGGGTCCATGGCCACGATCTCGACCGGGGCCGTCAGGACCAGCACGATCTTGTGCCGCCGGTACGCGGGCCGCACGCTCTCGATCACCGACTGGAGCGCCACGCGGAACTGCGGCTGGGACCACTCGTTCTGCAGGAAGTTCATCGACACCACCAGGATGACTTTGCGGGCCGCGTCCGCCGCGCCCTGCAGCGAGTCGGCCAGGAATGCGCCCGGGTGGACGTCGCGGTGGTGCAGGCAGACGGAGTAGCCGTGCAGCTGCAGCTCGGCCCCGAGCAGCCGGCCGACGAACTCGTTGTCGTGCACGCTGTACACCATGTAGCAGTCGTACAGCCGGTCGCCGTCCTCCTCCTTGCGTCCGGCCACGATGATCGGATCCTTCACCAGTCGAACGCCATAGCGCGCGTGGGCCCACAGGCGAACGTCCTGCCGGAACACGCAGGCCAGCGCCACGATGAGCGCCGTACCGATGATGGCCACGACGACGGCCGCCAGCAGCGGGACGTACCCGCCGCCGATGAGCCCGTGGCCAAGCAGCACCGTCCGGTGCACGCTCGGGGGTGAGTCACCGTCGCCGCCCTCCCCAGCCCCGGTGGCGCCCAGTTCGCCCACGAAGTCGAGCCGGTTGTCGCAGCTGCCGATGGCGTCGGCCACCACGCGGCTGTCGGCGCAGATCATGCGTTGCAGGTCGAAGGTGCCGGTGACCGACCGGATCCAGCGCTGCAGACGATGGAGTGATTCGCAGTCGCAGCGCCACCGGTTGCCCTCGAGCGACACGCGACTCAGCGAGCCGGTCTCGCTGGCGGCCGCAAACGCCTGCCAGGGGCGGAACTCGCTGATGCGGTTGTCGCTCAGGTTGATCACCTCCAGGAACTTGAGGTTCTCGAACGTGCGCTCGCCCACGAAGCCGATCGCGTTGTGGTCCAGGTACAGCTCGTTCAGGTTCGCCAGCTGGTCGAACTCGAAGCCGCGCAGCTCGGTGATGTAGTTGCCCTCGAGGTGCAGCACCCGGAGACTGGGGATGCCGTTGAACGTCCGGTTGTGCACGTCGCGGATGTTGCTCCCGTTCAGGTACAGCACCTCCAGCTTCTTCTTGCCGATGAACTGGTGGCTGGCCAGCTGGCGCAGCTCGTTGCCGTCGAGGTAGATGGTGGACGCGTCCATCGGGATGTGCTCCGGCACCTCGGTGTAGTCGGCCGTGCCGCAGTCCACGATGTTCGTCTTCCACGTGTGGTCGTGGTAGCAGCTGCACCGGTCCGGGCACGTCATCTTGCAGTCGCACGCGTCAAAGTCGCAGCAGTGGCACGTGGCGAAGCAGTGCGTCTCGTAGCGGCAGAGGAAGTCGTGCGGCCGCAGGTCCATCAGCGGCCGGATGCTGGCGCCCCGCTCGTGCTCCATCGTGCACACGACCGTGTCGAGGTCCATGACGCGCGGGTGCTGGCGCAGGTGGGCCAGCTTGTTGATGCCCTGCAGCCACTCCATCGTGCAGTCGCAGTGGATCGGGTTGTCGCCCAGGTAGAACTGGGGCACTTCGCGGGCGGCGTCCACCCGAGTCAGCGCCAGCGCCCCGATCTCCAGCTTGCGGATGTAGTTGCCATACAGCACCACCTTCACCAGGTCGCGCTTGTTGAGGAACGTACCGGCGGCCACCTCCTCCAGGACGTTGTTGTTTAGGAAAAGGGTCTCGATGCCGTCCGGGATGCACTTGCCGTCGACGGTCGTCAGCCGATTGAACGACACGTCCAGCATCTTGATCTGCAGGTTGTTCAGGTCGTAGTAATTACCCAGTTCCGAGATGTTGTTCTGGTGCATGTCCAGCCACTCAAGCGACACCGGGAAGTGCGAGTAGTCGAACACGCGGATCTGGTTGTCCGACACGTTGAGGAAGACGAGCGCCGGCAGCGACGTGAACACGCCGCTGATGTCCTCCAGGTCGTTGTTGTCCAGCCGGATGGCGCGGATGGTCGGGTTCGAGCTGAACGCCGACTGGTCGATGTGGCGGATCTGGTTCGACGCTAGGTTGAGCACGTGCAGCGACGACAGTGTCACGAACGCGTCACGCGAGATGTTGGTGATCCGGTTCTCGACCAACCGTAGACCGAGCAGCTGTTCGAGTCCCTCGAATGACGCGTTGTTGACCGCGGTGATGCGATTCTTGCCGAGGTCGAGCGACTTAAGGAAACGCAACTTGCCCAACCCCTCCGGGATCTCCGTCAGCCGGTTGTCGTTCAGGTTGAGGTCGTTCAGGTTGGTCAGGTTCTCGAGCGCCCGGGCGTGCATCGACTCGATCGCGTTCGACTCGATGTACAGCTGGTTCAGCACGTACAGCTCCGAGAAGTGGTGCTGCTCGATGCGCCGCAGCTTGTTGTGTGACAGCGTTAGCGCGACCAGGTTCTTCAGGTCGCTGAACGCGTTGTCCGCGATGGACTCGATCAGGTTCGCCTCCAGGTTGAGGATCTGCAGGCTGTACAGCTCGCGGAACACGTGCCGGTCGATCTTCGTGAGCGCGTTGTGACTGATTTCGAGCACCACGAGTCTTTTGAGGCCCGCGAACGTGTCCCGGTTGATCCACTCCGACGTCAGCTCGTTGTGCGACAGGTCCAGGATCTCCAGTCGGTCCATCCCCTCCAGCAGACCCGGCGCCAACACGGACAGCGAGTTGTTCTGGAGGTAGATCTGACGCAGCTCGCGCGGTGACTGGAATGTCTCTGGCGGCAGCGCCACCAGCTTGTTGCTGGACATGTTCAGCACCTTCAGAGAGCCGAGCCCGACGAACGACCGGTCGGCCAGCGACGTGAGCAGGTTGTCCTGCAGCATCAGCACATTGAGCGACCGGAGCGACGACAGGCCGTTGTCGGGCAGGGCGAGCAGGTCGTTGTGCGAGAGGTCCAGCACCTCCAGGCCCGTGTTGCACGCCTTCCCTGGCGCTGAAGGGCCGTTGCCCCAGTCGGAGAAACCCAGCTGCGAAATGTCCGTGAGACGGTTCCGCGTGAGGTTCAGCTGGCGTAGCGAGAACAGCGGACAGAACACGTCCGTTGGCAGACTCCAGATGTTGTTGTCGGCCAGGTCGAGCCGTTTCAGCTCGGTCAGCCCGCGGAAGCTCTCCGGGTGGAACTCCATGTTCATCGCCGACCAGTCGGTGTTATGCGTCCGCAGCGAGAGCGACCGGAGGTCGCGCAGGGTCGCCAGCACCATCGAAGGCACATACTTAATCTTACAGTACTCGATCTTCAGATCGCGGAGGCGCCGCAGCGTGCCGAGGAACGCGCCCGAGTGGTGGCTGCCCTCGAGCGAACTCTCGAAGAACAGGATGTCGCTGCACTCCAGCTTCAGCGAGCTGATCTGTTCCACCTGGTGCGAGCTCAGGTTACGCATCAGCGTGTCCGTGCCGCCGATCGTCTTCAGCTTGCAGGACAGCACCGTCGTCACGGTGGCCGGGGTGTCCTCGTCGTGCGACTCGTCCAGCACCCGCTGCCACTTGCAGCCCCGCGGTGCGCCCTCCATCGCGCGAATCAGCGAAGTGGACCGGGCTAGCGTGACCGGTGCGAGCACTCCGAGCAGCAGGACGACCATCATCCTTTTCCACAGCTCCATTCTTTCGTTGGGGTTTTGTGTTTTGTTTTCGTCGCTAAAAGCTTTAAAGGAAAACCGCTTCTACTGCGGGGTTTCCTGCTTTCAATTTCCGGCACCGGTAGAAGAACACTCAGCTTTAATATTAACGATTTTTTCTATCGCTGCCTCTCTCTCTTTCTTCTCTTTTTCTCCGCACACTGAAGGAAGTGTAAGGATATTCGTGAAAACTAACGTACACAAACTCTCACACTAAGCGAACCGAATATAGATTTCCTTTTTATTCAAAAACGCACCAATTTGGAAACTTTTTCTTTAACTTTTTTTTCTACCGCAGTCGTCGTGAAAAGGAAAGAAAAGCAGGGAAAGCACTCCGGTGGCAAAGTATCGCGAAAAATAAAACCGAAAGGCGCGCGCGGGTGCTTAAAAACTTTCCACAATCGCTCCCGTCGTCGACAAAGCGCAGAAGGACTCGGAGACGGCCGATCCTTGCGTCGTGTGCCTAGCGTTGGTGTTGGTGCTGGTCGCTGTTGTTGCCGATTGTTGCTGTTGCTGGGGCAGTAACGGCAGCATCGTGCGTTTTGCTTCCTGCCGGCTGTCGCCTACGCGATTTTTTTCTTACTTTGCTACTTTCTTGCGCTTTCCACACCGGTGGAAACACGGCACAATCGGCTCACTTTGTACAACACGGTTTCTTCATTATTGCGCGCGAGCAATTTCCATTCCGTCCACTTTTTTCCGACTATATTTGTACCACTGATTTCGCCGATTGCTACGCGCACACAAACACACCTTTCGATACACGCTACTGGACTGCTTCCTTCGGTGGAGCAGAAAAAAGGATTCAATTTTCCGTTTCACTCACTAAGGCCGATACGGATTTTCCCTATTTCGCGTGTGTTTGAATTTTCTTTCTATTTCTCTTTCCGTTTTCTTGGAAAATATCCTTCACGATATTTGAGGCACTCACAAAACTTTCCACACTTCAATTGGCTTACTTCCACACGGGCGGCTTTTCACATCAATTTCCGTTTTTCACTCACTTCGGGTAGCCCACCCACACTCTTGCCTGGGGCACGCTTGGGCACGATTTTCTACCTTCCGAAAGTTCCCTACGATTTTCCTGCCCGGCTCCGGGTTTTTTCCCACTTGCGTAATAATGATGCTCGTGATGCGATAGCGAACGTTCTTCACATCGTGGGCTATGGCACGACTTTTCCACGAAACGGTCGCTACACTAGAATTGTTTTTCCGAACTTTGCTTTCTTTCACTGCTCGGTAAACGCGGCGTAGGAAGAGTAGGCCGTTTCCTCGTGTCGGTGGTTTTCCCGTAAGTTGGGGGATTTTCTTGTTTTCTTTTTTTTTGCGTTCACTCTTCACAGCCGAAACCTAAAACCCGTCCCTTCGGGGGGGTTCAAGTTCTGTGCGTTTTGTGTGTGTGGGATTTGTGTTGGACGGAAGGCGCGCGAGTCCGTGCGTCCTTTCCCGTCGAGTGTCGAAGCTGTAACTGAATGTCGTACGGACCGCGACGCACCACGAAACCGTTCGTCTCTTTGCGTCGTGAGATGAAACGGAAGAGATTTGCTCTCGGTTTTGTTCGCGCACCTTCGGCTTTTCGCCCCGACCGGAATGAATGGACGCCGAATTCATCGCCGATGGAGGGGAAATTGAATGAATCCGATTGGAATTTACACTCTGTTTTCTCTCTCTATTCTCACTTCGCTTCCCGTTTTCGCTCGCGAGCATCTTCGCCCTCTTTCGCTGCAACGTTTTGATGGACTCCCCTCCATGCAAGTGCATCGGTGCATGTCGTGATGAAGCAGGCAAAAGGGAGCAGGAAAGGGCGACGGATGGTTCGTAAATGTTTGCCCCATTCCGCTTTGTGATGGTCCTTCGCCCGGTCGCAACGATTCCTTCGTGGGATCAACGAAAAAAAAAAAAAGAAAGAGCCAAAGAAGTCTGCTCGTCGGGCGAATTGAATTTTTCTAACTGCCCTGTTTTGTGTTTTTCGAGTTGTGTGCGCTTCTTGTCTTGCGTTTATCTCGCTTCTTCTTGCTTCTCCGAAATCAAAGGACTCCAGCAGCACCAGCGCGAACTGCGGTCCGGTCTCGAGTAGTTCTAGCCTGTTCTACCCTGTCTCTTTTTTTCTTTCGCCGATCAACTTGAAGATCCTTTCTCGAACAAGAAGGATGGATGAAAAAAACTGTCCAAATATCTGGGCTAATTCGCTGTGTCCACATCCTTGTCGAGTTCCAGGTAGGGCGAGCTCTTTGAAGCCGTTTTTATTTTGCTATCCGTATGCGTTCTCCTCCACGACCGGCTATCCTTTCGGCAAACTGCATCCCGAGCAGCCCCGACGCGATGGTGTACAGACCGAAACGGTCACAGGGAGTAGGGACATAAATCCTGCCCCTTCATGCTGCTCGCTCCGGAGCGCCCTTCTCGCTCGTATTTCTGTAGCTCATTTACTCCTCTGGCTTACGGCTTCTAGATCACCCGGAGCGATCCGGACTAGGAGACACAAACATCGAGGGAAAAAAATCCGTTCCCGGGAATCTTGAAGCGAACGTAAGAATCTTGAAACCCCATTCCGTGAGGGACGTTACTACTCAGAAAGCCAGGCCAGAAAATGGGCCACAGACACAGTAATTAAACAAAAACAAAACCCCTCCAAATCGAACAGTTCAGTTCGTTATTCGGGGCGCGCGCGCATCCTTCGATGGCCCGTGATGGATTTGAATTATTTATCATTTTATGGAAGTTGCTACAACTTTCTTTTCTATTGCCAAACCGAAACCGATCGATCGGGGCAGCGGACGGGAGCCGTGACTGGGAGGCGTGCGGTGATTGGAAGCAAATATTTTGATAATGAAGACGATAATTAGCCAGGGAGGCCAGGGCCAGTGTGCGGAGCGCGGTTTGCGGGTTTATGATAGCGCAAGGAATGGAACAAAAAAGGCTGTGATTAATCCCCCAAAGTGATCAACAAACTGGCCCTCGCCCCGTTGAAGCATACACACATACACACGCAACGACGGAATGGTGGATGGAATGTCAATGACGAAAATTTGCATATTTTATGTCATCTCCTGCCTTCCCTCTCGTCTGGCTTTTGTGGAAATGTCGGTCAAGCCTAGAACGGCGGGGACAATAAAATGCTGTATTATCTGCCGGGGAAGGATTTTTAGGGCACGGTGCGCTCTTAGGCGCTTTTGTTTTCTATTCCATTTTTTTCTCCTTCCAATTTTACTCCTTGCCTGCCTGAGTCCGTTTATTTTCAGCAGCGGTGGCGCGGTGGGAAATCTTCGCACAGGGAATTGGCTGAAGGTGTTAAGTGTTTGCCGGCCGGCCGGGCGAAATGGTGGAGTGACATCAGATGGGTCACTGTTGGGAAAATCGATACTATTCGTAGGGCGCCTTATTTTACTTGTTTAGGTGTGTACAGGGTGACATTTTTTTAAAAGATAATTAAAATTATACCACTTTTTTGATGAAAGGGAATCATTCGCTTTACTCCCGGGAAAAAGGATTTTGTTACCGTTTTGTAAATACCCTATTGGAATGGAATTGCCGGAAAACCCTATTTTGAAGACAGTTGTTGTTCCTTTTTAGCTGTTGTTGTGGTAACATTCTTTTACGACCATGCCTTTAGTAGTAATTACCCTCAAACTACAAATTCGAAAGCAAATAAATTAACAATTCAAACTTAGTAAGGGATAATGAAAATTCCAGGTTTGGAATAGGTTTGTTGCCATTTAAAAGAATTAGAAACAGATGTTCAAGACAGTAAAACCTGTAAGCTAATTTATGAAAGACTTTTCACACATCAGAGACTGCTTTGAATTCTAGAAGATGCATGACAATATCTAAGTGAGGAAAAGACCAAGTAATTGCAAAAGATACAGGAAAGAAAAATAGAGGAATTCTTATTCTAAACTAAATCGATTTATAACATAATTTCTTCACATAAGTTGAACAAAAATGGTTGGTTCCGTTTAGAACCTGTTTGGATTGACTGCTAACTCCTAACATATTCCATCCCTTCGATTATAAAACCTCAATTGATGCGTAATAATGCTACCTGCTTTGTAACAATTCTTCGCTCTCGAAGAAATTGCCGCCATCTGCTGAAGCTTCACGCTGCACAGGGCCTCAATTGGGCGTGACAATTGTGACAAACCAAGCACATTCAATGGCAGGGTCCCACATTTTCGGTAAAAAATATGTGACGGGATTTCCAATCTCCGTTCGGTTTGTTGGGCACAATAAAAAAGAAAACTTCTGAACTCCTTGATCGCACAATTGAAACGGGACCTTAAAACGGGCACCACTCCTTGAAGGGTGATAAGCATCTTGAGCACTTTTCCTCTCATACTTGTGCATCCAATCCATCGTCCCATCGATCTTTGTCGGGGCGGCGTGTAGCGAGAGAAGAGGGATCACTTCATTGATGCATCGTTTGGTTCAAAATAGGATTTTCGAACACATGCATTGAGAACTTTTTTGTTTGTTATTTTTCTCATTTTGCATATGGGGTGCGCGTTCAGAGATTTAAGTGAACCTCGGCCACGTCCCATCGACGCCCATTTTATTCGAATTGATTTTCATTTTTTCCACTTCCTTCTCGGAACACGAAAACATTAGAATCCCCGCGTGTGGCGTTGGGAAATTTTCCGCTCGTAATACTCCGGCCAGGAGCATATTTAATTCAAGCATGTGATGAAATCAAAACAATTTCCCTCCCTTGGCGCAGTGGGTGGTAGTGGCAAGTCTCTAGCGTTTCTTTCAACGAAACCCACCCCTTTCTCCCGGTTCTCTGGATCTGGATCTGGAAGATAGAAATTGATTGTTTGCAATACTGTGAAATCGCTTACGATAATGGCCCAGGAAAGCCACTCGGAGTCGGGCGGGGACCACCCCCACAGGGCAGTAGCTTTGTCGGCTCCCTAAGGAACAGAAGGGCAGCTCGTCTTACTGTACTTTCGCCGGACGCTGATTCGATTGCACGGACGAAGGATAACGAAGCAGGTAAACAACAAAACAAAAAAGCATATGGACAAAAATAACCAAATCCTCGATCGGCCAGTTCCGGTCTGTTCAGCCAACAACGATTGTCCTTTTTCTCTCGGACGATAGCACTATTTTGGACTTCGTCCGAACTACTTTCCAGTGTATGTGTGTTGTAGTCTGCCGTACGGAAAAACCCCCACCGGAAGCAAATTGATCATTCGATTTCATTTCCCCACTCTACTTAGGCGATATTGGTTCAGCCGGTGGAAAGGAGTCTTCTGGGCCCTCCTGCTGCAGTTTGAGAATTCGGGAGTACTTAGGCGTACACGTTAAGGTCGTATTGAGATTAGTTTTCGTGCTATCGGGCAGGAGGGTTGCGGGCCGTTTTTTCAATCGGCAAGATGTGCTTGACTGGGAAACTTAAATAGGAAACTAGTTTAGGAAGTGAAAGGAAGTCAATTGAAAAGATGCATTGTAGAGACGCCTTACAATATAAATGCCATCTTTTAATAGTAACTATGTATATGCAACGAAGTGTAGCAGCTTGGTTTAATACCAAAAAAATTATTATGAAGTACACATATGAACTACTTTCATTTAGTTGTATTTTGTATTGAAGGTTTCAAGGATCTAAACAATAGTTTCAATGTTCCTATTGTATTGATATTTAACATTTTGTTTGATCTTATAACACTTTTTATTATATTTTATTATATGTTTATGATTTTGATACTCTTTTATTTAACTTTAGTTTAATTTTACGTAATTTGTTTAGTCAAATCTAATGAGATCCACATTCTAACACAAGAAGTCCGTATGCCACGGAATAAGACTGCCATGTAAGGACACAGTGGCGCTTGGTGGTAAATTACTTTTCGGTCCTTATTTCACACTGCGTCCCGTTGGTATGCTACAAAATCCCGGCGGCTGTTGGTGCTCGCCCTACCGAGTCGGCCAGTCCGAGGCCGAGTGCATAATTCCTGGTGCAGCACAGTGCAGTGCAGTGCACCGGACCGTGTAGCGAGAGGGAATCTTTTGCACACGATTGCACGGCACCAAAGCACCAGTGCAGAATGTCCAGACGGTATTGTGTTCCCACAGTTCGAGCGTGTCCCCATACTACGCTGCCGGAGTATCTCCTCTTTCCCGATGGGGTTTTGCTTCTATTTTTTTTTTGCATGGAAAAGCGGTCACCCGGTGCAGAGAGGCCTTTGCCCATCGCGTCGTCGTCGTGTCGTCACAACGACGGACGGGAAGGAGTTGAAGCCCCCCCACTCGGGAAGTTGGGCCGCTCATCGGGTATGAAAATGCATTTTACAGAGTGCAAAGAGCAAAGAGTGGCCGTAGAAGGCAAGGCGGCGTGCATCGGACTGCTTGCGCAAATAAACAAGCCCGGGCACGGGGACACATTTTCCATCGAAAACATGCGAGCGCATGACTCGCAATAAAAAAGCGAAACAGGACACACTCAGCCGGGCGTAAAATTGATTTAGTTTATGATACCCATCGGCCGGCGACCGGGTCTCGCTCCGGCGGTCTCGGTGGAAGTCCTCCAAACCCGGGGCCCACCGGCGGCGGGGTGACGGGAGGACTTTCAATATTGGGAATCGATTGTTATGTTTGCTGAAATCGAGCGTGTTATCAGCTCGTCCTTCCGTCGGCGACCGGTTGCATCGCGGTGCAGTCGTCGCGGTG
>JAOEFI010000007.1:10409493-10423603 GCA_034621735.1 Anopheles plumbeus | reverse complement strand
TGCGATAAGGGCGTGCAGCGTGAGCTATACGGACGGTAAGTGGTTTTATTACGACCGGCAGACACAACTACTACCAGTATTCTTTGCTGCACTTCATTGTTGTTTGTTTAGTTCGAGGGTGTACTTTTTGCGGGACCGGGCTCGCCGGAACAGTGGGCTCGATGCGAAAGTTGGTGGTGGACAAATTTCGACTGTTCAATAGGAAAAACAAGTAGGTTTCAAAATTCCTATTCCTTCTAATTTATTTGAAATCAGGAAGCATTCAATTATAATTTAAATATTTAATTTGATTGAAACATTTGAAAGCAATACATTATTATCATTAAAACTCCTAAAACATTAATCCAGTATATTCTTATTTATTTTTTTTGTTGTATAATTTATTTAAATGTTCCAATGTTAATAAGTATGAAAAGGATGTTTTATATTCTTATTATAATTTTTATAAAAATGTTGGCGCTCATAATGTAATGTTCATCATTAGGAAATACACTCGAATGTCCACAAAAGCTCAAGGTTGTAGTTTTTTTTTAGCCAGTGACACTCCCAAGAATCGCGTGTTCGCTACAATGTATCCGCCAAGATAGTTCGGTTGCGAGCGTGGTCGAGAACTGCCAAAGGTACGCTTTGGTTGATTTAGCATTATTCGCGCCCTCCCCTCCTTCCCTCGATCGTCCACAACGCGCCGCGACCTGGAGTCGATCGAGAGGCCATGCCATGGCGATAGCGATCTATCGGTGGCCGCACGGTTCGGTCATGGTAACGTACCCGTACCATGCGCAAACCAACCGGGGCCACAAAGATATGATTGGACGCTGGCGTTATGCAACTGGCGAACCTCAGCTGGCCGGGGAGCAGGGTGTGAATTTCTGCGAGGGCAGAAGGCCGAGAATTGTGTTCCTTTTCTTCTTTCTTGCTTTTGATTCGTTTGCCCAAATAGGAGGTTTGCGATATGCTGCCAAATGATCGTCGCTGCCCTTCGACTCCGTGCAGCTCCGGTGTGCTGGATGTTGTTAACGGTAATGAAATAATTAAGGGCCGGAATTGCTGCTAGATGATATTTCGTGCAAATAATAACGATGGCTACTGGCCCTGGAGTGTTGCCATTTAGCACACGATGACTGCAAGATTCATGAGACTTGTTATATGCAACAGAATATCACGGAGTGATATGGAGGAACATGAATTTAAAGTATTTTTAGCTATGTGTTACAATCTTCAGTGCTTCAAAATTCGATCTTAATGAAGTTCTGCGAGAGTTTGTGATCAACATTTTGATCCATTCTTTCCTTTTTTATACAAAATATTTTCCTTACCTGTTACCTACCTTCATCCTGCTTATATTTTGATACACTTTTCTACCACTTTTTTGGAAGATTTTATGTGCATAAAATTGAAATAGAACCACCCGCAAAAACATTGAAAATAATGCATAATAAGTCCTCTTGAATGACGAAATTATGAACAAATAGTTCCCATCTTTCAAAATAAGCTAGTAAAGCCATTCGGATTGACTGATGTCTTACAAATGTAACTCAAACACCTCGATTGCATACGATTGTCGTAGTGAGACACTAATTTGCTCGCATTTTCATATTTCATAGCGTGCAGCGGTACCGCCCGTAAGCAGTTTGTTAATTGACTTGTTAATTGCAATTTCGAAAGGGTTATTACTACGGGGCAAATAGTGTAATTTAAGCTGCCGAACAAACACGAAGATTTGTTGCAACAACGATCGGGTGCAGGTGCATCTAGGCATCTTCGGGGGTCCGTGAGAAAACCCGTAATCGCCGGCCGAACGATACCGGCGATACTGACCGCGATCGCAACTCAAGGGTGGGGGCGCGGTGCAATGATAATCCCTTCAATTTAATTACCGTTAGCGGCGGGCCGAATGAATCATTTACCCAGGACATATAATTAGTATCCGCGAGTCGATCGTTAGCGGCGCCGGGGCCGCCGGGTCAAGCGCTTCGAGGGACCAAATCGAGAAGAATTCGACCCTTTGGCAAGCGAGCCCTCACTGCACACCCGCCCACACACACACACGCCGGTTGACCACTGCTGCTGGCATGAATAAAGCATGCGGCGTACGGCGTTTGGCGGCGGGTAATTACAGGTATGCTCGCATCATGCAATCAGCATTTAATCGATCACATCGGACTCCTCTCATGAATGGCAAATGAGGCCAGCTGGACACGCGCGCATCCATGTGGCGTCCTGTGGCCACAATGGAACAGCGACGCTGACGCTCCGTTGCGACACGAACGGCCGGCCGTTGTGCATTGCTGCAGTTTGTGCAGTTGCAACGGGCCGGCTAGTTCTAACCGCAAAACCGAGGGAGGGTGGTTCCAATCCGGGGTCGCCAATCGCTGCTTGTCAATTCGACCGCCGACCGGTGGTGCACAGGGCAAGATGCGATCGCGGCGGGTCCTTCAAATCTCCGAACCCGAACGGCACGGTATGTGATGTAAGCGGAATTATCTTCAATATTTATTATTTTTCTCATCCATCTTCCTATCGACTGCGTGCGGCGAATGCCGGCAGTTTATGTGTGTGCAAAAATCGCACCGATCTTTGCCCTGCTCGCGGAATGTAATGACTCCGGCCCGCACTGACTCACCTTACGACGAAACGAAGAGAGAGAGAGCGAGGGAGAGGGATCTGGACCCGGAGACGCTGCTGCATCCGTGGGGATGACGACGGAGGTGGAGCTTAATCTTATGGGCATTTACGGCAAATTGCAGTCATCGTTTAAAGTAAGCGAATTGCGACAGGAGAGAAGGGAAAAGAAACAGATTTAAAAAATAAATATATGTAAGCCGAGGGTAGAGAGAGGGGGTGCGGTGGGAGGAAAAAATAAATAACGAAACCGGCTAAACGGTTGCCAGTCGCGGACCAGTGCAGTAGGGAAGCAAGTCGGGGAAGGCACTATACACGGTCAAACGGTTTCGGAGCCCGCGTACCACCCGCCGGGGGGTTTTGAAGGGAAAAATTGCAATACCGACTGAACTGTGGACACCGAGCGAGTACTCAATGGACAAAATGGTGGAAAAAGGAAAAAGTTAAACGATAAATGGTCGTACTAGTGGTAAACTATTTCCATAAACCCCTCGGATCCTGCAACAAACAAATCAATAAGTAAAACAAAGTATATAATTAGAAAAATATACAGAAACGCCTGAATGTATGAACCATTTCATGTAACAGTTAAAAAAACTTTTGAGTCGTTTAATTCCACTGAATATAATTTTTCTCAGTAAAAAAAGGGCCCACTGTTTGGAGGCATTTGTATTACAGTTGCCGAATCGAAACCGCGGCCCACACTCCGTACGCTCGCCTACTGAGAGGATGAACGCGTGATGGTAATAGTGTACCGTGGCAGCGAGAGATTGATTTATGTTTGTTTTAAAGCCGTTTTACCAGTTTTATTACGACGCGCGCGCCAATATTCGTCATGCGGCATGTGATGACTGCCTTTTTCAGTCCTAGGACCTCTCCCCCGATGATGATGATGATGATGATGATATGGCGGCGGTGGCGGCGGCGGCGGCGGCGGCTGCGGCGGTTCCTCCCGCGGATGTACCAATCGTGGCCACCACACGGCGAGGTCATAGTAGAAGGGCTCGGACCCGGTCTCGGTCTAGGTGCAATGCGGCTGCATCGAGTCCCAGTAGGGGCTGGCTTGTAATCCGGCCGTGTTAACAAGCGAAACCACCACCACCACCACCACCGTTCCCCGTTGTCGGTCTCCGTCGACGGTCGATTTTTTCGCCGTAAATTCAATCGATCCGATCGACACGTTATGGGTTAAGGAGAGGTCCTTTGATTTAGGTTTATGGATAACGCTCGGCGTCCAGTCGACGTGCGGCGAACGATTCCGCGGGAAAAGGCGCGTTCTTCTCTCATTTTTTTTTTAATTAGAAACCGATGGACGTTCGCGATGGTCGCCGGTCGTAAAGCAGCCCGGGCCCGTTTGCCGGTCCCATGATATTAATTGACGTCTTATCAAATAGTAACATTAATGATGCAGGTTGCGGGAAACATGTAAATATCTGCCAAGCTGCCGGAGATCATAGGGGTTAAGCGAAAAATAATTCACTGTCGGTAAACACGAAGAGTTAGTCGATTGGAATTTTGCGATAAAAACCGATTCACTCGTTCGAACTACTCGACTGCTAAATCCTTTCAGTTTCCTATATATGGTAAAGATTTGAAAGTTAAGGTTCCGAACTTTGATCCGTGAAGTCGAAAACGTTTCAGTAAATAAAACGAACAGTTTTCCACAGTTCCTAAAATGGCAATACGGGCATCAATTAAAAAAGCTTCTAAATCCTTGATGTTCCGAAATAAAATTTCTAATTGAGTGGCAATTGTCCAACCTACCATAAACTTAAATAAGCCTTTAAGGCTTTAGATAATGACATTAATATTCGACATAAAGTTTATCATAATGAATTTAAAATCATATCAGTTTGAGCCAGGATTTCTTTATAAAATTAAACTGGTGGTAGATCACAGTCTGCACGAATAATGTTGCCCATGGAAAACCCAATCACTGGCCTTTAGAAGCTACCAAACTTTCCAGCAGCATTCGGACATATACTTATAACACTAATCTTTAGGATAACATTTCAACACCTCCGGCAATCGGAAAACATTCTCCACCGATAGGCGGCGAAGGAATCTTCACCCGGGCGGCGGTGTAGTTGGAATTCGAAACAAACGGAAGCCTCAGCCGAGGGGCGCGGAGTCAAACTGTATCGAACGATGGAAATCCCGCACGGAAGTCCTGCACCGGTGGCTCAAAAGTCGGAGGGCTGATTTGAATGTCATATACAGAAAATGCAATTATCTCCTCACACCGGCACGGCCCAGCTCAGGCTCTAGGGCCTGCAGGACACCTTGTTTGCATAGAGTAGGCGCTGGCACATCGCATGCCCCTTATCTCCCGGGCTCATTTTCGTATGTGTGCATGTGTGTGCTCCTCTCCACGGACGAACCCACGGACCCATCATCGGCCAGGGCCACAATGCGTGGCCAGCGCTGTCGCTCCGGATCGGCCTCCCGTGACAGCTTAAACCTACATCTTAAGCAGCGAACCTACGAGGACGAACGGAATTGAAATATCTTCCGAGATTAATTTAATCCCTGCAAAGATGCCTACATATACTTACGTTTTTCGGTTTATTTCTGTTTTCTTTATTTTGCGCTTGCCTCTTTTGCCGCTCCTTCACGTGGATCTTCTCTTCCCTTTTGTGTGTTCTTTGCCATTTTATTTTCTTCCGCCGAGCTCCTGCTTCGAGGCTCCGACCCTGAACCTACGCAAATGGGATAAGTCGGAGCGCAGTTTTTCGCCACCATTTCACTCGTCGGCAGATTCACTCCTCGTTAAACTCGGCGTCCTCACTTGCATACCGGGGCGGAATGGGGGAAAAAAAAGGGCACCGAACGACGGCATAATCTGTTTGATTTTGACAATTTAAATAGGGAGATTTCGTTTCGTTGCGAGTGTTTTTCGATTAGCTTCACGTTGGAGGATGTTGTTTTCTTTTCCTTCTCTTTCTTCGTGACTCTGGCCATTTTTTTTTTGTTTTTGTTTCCCTCCGTTTTCCATCATTTCCCTCGAAATGCTGGATGTGATTGTTTGCCCTTCTTGGCCGTCGGTCGTTCCCGTCCTCTGGCTTCTGCAGCAAAATGTGAGGTGAAACACTCGTTGTGTGCACCTTGTGAGAGATTAGGGAAGAACAAGGTCTCCCCGGAAGGTTCTTGGTCGGAGCTTGCGTCAGAAAAAGTTAAAAGTCAAAGTCGATGACCGTGGCAGGCCGTGGCTGAAGGCGGAGGCCAGCCGGCAGGATGTGATGAAAGGTTCACTTCACTCCACTTCACACGCCACCCGGGGAGCTGAAGATTGGGAGATCCCCGGGAAACGGGGTGCGGGCGACGCGAAAGGGCAATTCTGACAGGTTGAGTTTTTTTAGCCAAAGCGGTTGCGGATTGGCGACCGGACCGCCGGGGAAGATTATTTCCTTTTTGAATAATGTTTCAATTTGCGCGCTCCAGCCAGAACAGGAAATCTGGAGGAGCGAATGTCAGAAACGAATTCGTGCTAAATATCTGTAACCAATTGGATATGAATTCGGTGTTACTTTGCCGCCGCCATTTTCTTCTTCTGATTTTCCCAAAACTGATTGGAATCTGTTCTTACTTCATTCAAAAAGTAATACAAAGATGAGTCTTAGCTTGAGGATATTTTTTCAGTTGCATTGAAAACACAATTCAACAAACATGACGGAACAGCCGAAAATCTATTCTTCTTGTTCATTGGCGCTGGAGCTTTTTATCAACCTTTGGATCTTCGAAACTTCGAGACAATTTTAACGTATCCTAGACCAATAGCCAATCCAAATGTAACTTCAATAATTATTCGTGTAATAAACTTCTCTTCTCCTCGGTTTCAAGTTGTATTATATTTTTTTATTATTATCTTTTTTCAACATACATTTTGCAGGGCGTCGGTACTGTTCTACTCTTCATTTCCAAGATGTTTTACAATATCTATTCAAAGTTTTCAAAAAGTTCAAGGATTTTAGATAAGCTACTGATGTTTTTTAAAGGACGTTGATAGCCCCATATTTAAAGTGAAGATAACAATGATGATTCTAAAGGTCAAGAAACGAAGAATCGAAAGATAATTTGTCTCCTTCTCATGAATAAACACCAATGAGTAGAACCATTCTTTGAATCATCATGCAAACAAAAACCCCCGAACGGTATTGCAATGGCAATTCTTCTCTAAGCAGTGCAATTGCACATTCCTTCCCCAAAGGAATGCCGTAAAAACATCGGACGGTCACTACGGTTCGATTTTAAAGGATGATATATGCACGGATCGGCCAGCTAATAGCCGCCGTAAAAGTAGTAAATGTTTAATTTTACGACGCGATTGTTTCGCTCATCACTTCGGCACACAAGTCCCGGACCTCCCTGACCTCCCGCTTGAAGCCTCGAACCGTTCCGGATTGCACGGTGCAGCTGCAGCGGTAAGCGTTTTCTCTGCGCCCCCATGCCAATGATTCATTCCCGCAGATGCCCGGACTTAATGCCTTTATGGCGCCATAAAACAACTATTCTCCATTTCTCCACACACACATTTCAAATGAAATAGGCAAAAAAAAAGGATAGACAAACGTACACAGCAAGGAACGGCTTCGGCAAACAGGGACGAACGGAAAGAAAGTCACAATGATACGGCACAATAAAAATGAAGGTTTTTATTGCCTCCCCCTTTCCGTTGCCATTTGTTTCATCATCATCCCCCTGTGGGCGGATTTTCCAACTGCAATTTTCTCACTTTTTGCTCATTTCAAACACTAGAGTTTCCTCACACTCACACACATACATGTAAAGACCGCTTTGTCCGCTCATTGTTTCTTTGGGGATAAAACTGTGATATTTTTACGACTCGATGTGGCACTTTTCACCCTTTGCTCGGACGGCGGTGCTTTCCGGTGATGAAATCCCATCCCCCTTCTCGAACAGACTGTTTGTGGGTGTGTGTTGGAGGCAAGAAGAAGATGTCCTGGAGGAACCGATTCGATTTACGGCCACTTTCTGGTCGTTTGGCCGATCTAGGCGTCGATTCACGACGAGATTGCGATTCTCTTCCGGTTCTGGCGCTGGCCAAGATGTAATAGATAGAAATCTATAAAATGGAAAAAGGTAGAACGCGCCTTGCTCGGAACGCCTTTCGCGGGTCGCTCCAGTGGCCGTAAAAATCGATCGTTAAAGACTAAGTGACACAGGTTTACACACGCAACGTGCGCGCATCGGCAACGCGACACGACAGCCACAAAAACACGACTCCAACACAACGGCTGCAATAAAATCCCGTCTCTTTCTTCATCGTCCGTCCCTGGCGACGATTGAATTCCGAATCGCTATCGTGGAATTTTGTGAGAAGTCGTCGTAGTCTTCGTCTTCGTCCTCGTAGACGTAGTGGCGTAATGAGCAGGTTAACGCGACTAATGTGCATTTATTAGTGGAATGAAATTGGCATTTTATAGCGCCATAAAATCCGTCAACCGACGAACGCACATCCGAACACCATTCCATGTAGGTGGCTTCGGTGGCTTTGGATTAAGACAACGTACGGCGGGGAACGATCAGGCACCCCGGGTGACTTCGAGAGTCCTTGAACAGTCGCCACCACCATTAAACTTTGCCGAGATTTCGCAACTCCGGTGCTGGAAGAGGGCAGGGAGTCCCCACTTACCTGCGGGATGGTGGGGTCTTATCCCAATTAGCATCTTAAAGCGTAACGATGGCGTCATAAATCTCGAACCTTCTCGACAGATCCGACGTGCGGATGCGATCCTGCCGGGAAGTGACTCCCGGTGACTTCCAGTGGTGGCCCATGTATGGTGGTGAAGTTCCTTCCTTCGGTTCCGCGCTGTTGCGTCTAACACCTCCGCAGGGTGGCTCACGGCTGCTCACGGGTGGGTTGGTCAAGGTTTTGCGGAATACTTGATATTTGTCTTCTGCGCCTCCCCCGATGCGATCCTCCGCAACTGACATGTCCCGGCAGGCGATCGGCTCGAAGACCGCAGAAGCTGTGAAAACCCTCGCTCAACGAACCGCAACCGATCGGGGGTAACCTTGGCACAAACGGCACAGAATGATCCATCACAAACACACACACCCCGGAAGGTGATCGATAGACTTCTCTCTGCCGATCGGCTCCATCGGCAGCATCGGAGATCGGAAACAGCATGGAAGAAGTGCCAGGCAAAGTTTTATTGCCCACGCGGGAGGCACCCAAAGACTGGCACTGTGGCTTCTTTTCTGTCGAAGGATTCGTATGAGTTCAGGGTCTGCCCGGGGTGGGGATTGGAACGAATCGCTGCTTCCCTGCGCAAATATTGGTCCGTAATGAGGCGTTGAACCGTTTACTCCTGGTTAACCTTGGAGGACCACAGTTTGCGAGTTTTCGGTACCCCCGAAACAGCCCGTTCCGCGGTCAGCAATTTCATTCAGCAACACCAGGGGAACCTAGGGTTTTCTACGAAGGAAAGGCCATTTTATTGCGGAACAAAGGGCAAGAAAGGTGATATGGAAAACATTCATTTGCGGTATTTGAAACAAAGAACTATGTGCAAGGAGAAGAAAAGAGATGTTTTAATTTATTCGTGAAAGGCACATTTTGCATTCGAAACTCTTGTGTTGGTTTTGGTTCTCAAACAAAGCAAGCGAATCAGTTGAAACCAGGCCTACCAAACCCTTCAATGTTGCAGAAAATTAGGTATAAATCATGCACGAACAAATACTAGATGAATGAGCTTTTTTGACCACCTGACCTAACATGGTTTACTTTTACTACCCTTTTACCTTCTGTCAATCTGTGTTGTAAAAACATGTCAGTACGTTATGGAAAGATTTCAAATACTTAATCGAGGTTCTGTGTTTTCAAATGTGAATGAAATATTTTACGAACATGTTGCTCATAGTTGCGTCCTGTTTCCTAAAGAATCCAGTTTTTTCTCAGCTGCGGTTCTTCTCATTTTTGAGGACGTTAAAGATGCACTCTCCACAGTTGATGAAGTTTTTTGAAAATAAAGTGCAATGTGCACTTCTAAAGCTTCGTTTTAATTCGCACACTCCAAACTTTGGATCGTATAATGTTTGTCCAAAAAAATATCGGATCCTTTTAATTGCCTGCTTTTTTGTTTATTCCAATTCAAAAAAAAAGTGGAAAAGAAGTTTCTGCATTTCCAATCTAAAGGTCGCCTTAAGCGTTGCATGCAATCGCCTTCTTGGGAAAAGGTGAAAAAAATTTAGTATAAACTTTACATCAAATGCGTTTTAGCGATTTGTTTCTTTTGCTTGCAGGCTTTTCTTTTTCTTCGCCATCCTTCTCCTCCTCCTGAGGGAGCAACTGCGACAACGCGCACTTAATCAAAATGCATCGCCGGACGGATGCGTCCGAAGGCGTTTGGGGAGTACAAAAAAAATGCGCCGATGCGTCGTCCGGCGTGATTTCATTAAACGAATCTTCCGTGAGCAATTAACCAATAACCAGCAAGAGGACCGGACGACGCCGCACTCCGTTAAATCCATTACCATTAACAAAACTCTTGATCCGCACGATTCGGACGATAATCGCATGCTTGTCGCAAGGGCTTGTATTTCTTTTTTTGTTGTTGCTTGTCTCTTCCGTTTAATTCTTTTCGCACCTCCGTCCAGAGTTCAGAGAGGAGGAGCAGCATCTTGTTGCCACCATTCATCACGCGTTGGCGCGCTTCACCGGTTTCGGGATTCTGACATGGATCCACTTTAGGCTAAGTGTGCACCGCGACGTGGAGTGGGCCCTGGCGGGTGCGGCTTAACAAACAGAACCAAGAAAAAAAATGGAGAAGGAAAAGAACGCCGTGGGGAAGAAAACAAACACATCTCAAAAGACGTAATCCATTCCGAAATCCGAGATAAGCGAGTCTGGGCGCGCTCGCTCTCCCTCTGGAAGAGGGTCTTTCTTGAAGTCTTTCGCCCGAGGACACGCGGACTGGCCGCCTTCTCGGAGGCTCTCGTGGCCAGGCTTGCGACTTGCGGAATGCACACGAAACATTAAAATGCACATAAAACTGACTGGCAGGGAAGGGAAAAAAAAGAGGAAACCCATCGGCAAATGATTTTGTGCGTTTTAAGAATTTTATTTCCCTTTTTTTTCTTCAGCAGCTTGCGCCCGCCGACGTTCCGTCTGTGGCTCTCGCGCTGACTCTGGTGCGCGCCGGCTACGACGCGGCTTTGGCCACTGGAGTGGAATTTGGGGACCACTTAACGGCCAACAGTAAACCGTGCGATCAAAATTAATTTTTGATGTTAACGAAACGAGAGCGAAATAATTCTTGCGGAATTAAGAACATCACGGCCATGCTCGGCTCTCGGCCGCGGCTATAAAACCGTCCGTCTAGCGACGATCGCGGGAATCTGCATCGGGGCGGCACATAAAATCCGAAAGCTGAACCCACGGGGTCCGGAGCGGGCGTGGGAGGACCTCCGGAGTGACGGTACGTAAGCCAAAGCCGACGTTACTTCTGCATTCCGCACGAATTACGCTGCATCGGTTCTTATCTCATGCCAGAGGGAGGCAGGCTGTCGGTCGAGGTGGGTCGGGTGCCGAGGTTGGCTAAATAGTCGGAGGTGTTTCCAAAGCACGCCAAACACGAGAAGGAAAACGAATCCTTGATAAGGATGATGCGGGGTGCAAATGGAGTTATTGAATTAATAGATTATTTTCCAATTACTGATGTTTTTCAGTTGTATTTCGATAAAAGTAATTTAGTTGGGGCTTCTTTATTTAACTCGGATTATCTGTTTACTATTTTCACTGTCTTTAGCAAATGTTGCTTTTCACTGCTCTGCATTTGCTGCTGTAAAACAATTCTCGGCCTAAAAAAGTATGGACCAAAAAGTGCAGATAAATAGTTCTTCTTTCCACTTCTGCTTAGTCCTCTTTTTAGTTCTTCTCTACTCTCCTTCTTTTAGTTCTTCTAGCGAATCTCAATAGCTTCGATAGCATGTTTATAGAGAGAATAGTCTGCAGAATAATCCTCACAGTTCCCATCAACAAAGATAGGCCTCATCTCTTGACAATTTCTTTATCATTCTTTTGGCAAATCTTAACAAGGTTTTAGAATCTACGGCTTCTAGGGTTTTAGAATCATTAGAGCCTAGGACTGATGACTCCCATCTCATGGAGTTTTCAATCCTTTTTTGATTAGTTAACAGCTACTAGACAACTCGTAAAATCTCTGTTTAAAATGCAAAAGCAGAATCCCTTAAAAGAATTACATTGTAGTGTATTTCCTTACAACCGCCCTTTACTTGTCAGCCCTGGGACTTTAGGACTTTAGGACTTTCGGACATACCTTCCTGTCATCATATCATGATCCGGTTGAAGAAAGTAAGTTATTTTTCATCATAGATATAGTTTGACATCGTTTGGGTTTTGAATAATCATTTATTACAAAATGAGAAACAAACAAATGAATGCCAAGCGTCGGATGGAATAAAAACAAATAAAAGATGTTGAGTTCGAAGACACCGGTTGTGGAATAGTAGTAGTGGACCGGTTTATTGCTTTTTTGCCGGGAACAACTCGAAAGATTGGGAAAGCAATAAATCTCACAAACGGCAGCTCAACATCATTAGCAGCAAGTGGTGTCAATTTCAATGGCAGCGCGCGCTCCTTGTCGCCAACCACCTGTGTGCGATAGGTACACCGGAAGTGCTTACCGCCGCCTCACCGTTCCATTACTTTTGATCGCTTCTCGACGGCGCGCTAAACGGACCGAAAATACGCTAAACATCTGTACTTTTTCCGACCGTCAGCATCCGGCGGTACATCAATCCGCTCTTTTGGGCAGAAGCAAAAAAAAAACACAAAGCCCTTCTTCCGAGCTCTGGCCTTGTCCTTGGCCTTTCCTTTTTTTGTTTCCTTTCGTTCCTTTCGTTCCTCCGTCTCTCTTTCTCTCGATGTAGGGGTTGGAAAAAAGGATTAAATTTGTGTCACTCGGCGGTACGGGACGCAAAGTTACGAGACGGCGATGACGGGCAAACTGAAACTGAAGGCGTGTAACCGAAACCCAAACACCAGAAGTTCGCATCCTCAGCACATTTCGGTTCGTCCTTTTTCCCGGCCGGGGCAGGTCGATCGGCTGTCAACGCGTTTCCGTGGCCCACCCTTCCCCCCAGGGGTGAGAAAATTCGATCCACCCACCCCTGGGGGAAATGGTTCCAGGGCCGCCGAGGGAGTTTGTCTGCGATGTTGTAAATAATCGAACCGAATCCTGCCAGAGTTCGATCGGAATGGTATCGCAAAAAAAAAACAAAAAGGAGGAAAATCGTAGAATCAAACCAAATCCAAAGTTCAACCATGACGGAAAAAGGGGGTAACCAATCGTCGGCGGTCAGCGGGACACGGGCAGACGGGGACGGGGATTGTCTCTATAGTTTTATTGTGGGCCCCTTTTCTTTTTATTGCATCTGAAAATCATAATATTTACCACAATGCTACGCTTTTCCGGGGCCCAGCCTCTGGCTGGCCGGTCGGCAACATTAGATTCGCCTTTCGGTTTCGGTCTCTCTCTCTCCCTCTCGGGGTCTATTCGATCGGTTTTCGATGGTCTTTCGGGTGAATGTTGCAAACGGGAAAGCATGCCCGGACAGTGCCCGGAGAGCATAAGAAGCAACCAGAGGGAAGAAAAAAAGAACCCGAATAGAACGATAAAAAAAGGGCGGCAAAAGACAACCAAACTACAAACCAAACCGATCGCTTCATGAGCATAAAAATATCAATATATTTTGCCCCGTTTTATCTGTCACAGTCGGTCTCGGGGGCAGAACCAATTTGCTGATCCATAAAGATAGATGAAAAGCAGGCGCTGGGCAGGCCATGCCAGCCTTCCTGCCATCCTTTGCGGACCATTGCGTTGCCGGGTGGACTCTGTGTTTCGTTTCCCGCTTGCAGGGCGGGAGTTCGGCTATGTTTTACGACACTTTTGCGACGAACGGCAGTAGGCCGAGACGCCGATGGCGACTTATGATGCGAAAAAATGGCGATAATATCGTCATTTTCGTTGGCCATTTGGGCCATCGGCCTGTGAAGAGAGAGAGAGAGAAAAAAAAGGGAGAAAGAGCAAGAGTACCGTCTGCATTGGTAGACCTCAGCGACGGAGAATGCGAATGTATTTGCATGTCGTAATGGTAGTTTAGATCGGATAAGAGAACCGAAACGAAATCAAAACAAAAACGGCATAAACAGAAGGATAGATCCTGGCCGGAGTGTGGCTTATGTAACACAATCTGGGTGTAGATATGAACAAGGAATATATCAGAATGAGATACTGTGCTGTTTCTGCAACCCAATTATGAGCTGTAAACTGTGACATCATATATTCAAAACTGGATCATTAAGATTATTGTTGAATAATCCATTCAGATGAAGAAAGGGGATTACGAAAGAAACAAAATATCGATAAATAACTGAACATGATCATTACTACGGCCAGGCAACAAGAGGCCTACGGGAGCGTCAAAACTGATTGGCAAATTT
>JAOEFI010000007.1:10355553-10373524 GCA_034621735.1 Anopheles plumbeus | reverse complement strand
GGTTGGGTTTAAGACTCTGGGCGAAGAGACATAGGCTGGTAACATGTAAATCATTCGATCCCAATCCGAACATTGTTTTCTCAAGATGATGCTCTACAACATGCGAACATGCGACCTCCTAATGTGGTTGTATCCGACTAGTTAGTGATGGTAGTGGGAAGGACAATAATCGTCCGACGCCAAAACGCACACACATATTATCTCGTTTTCTCTGGAAAGGTTATGCCGAAGGCTGTGTTGATGTGGCAGGACATCAAACTTTATAGAAAGTGTTTGTAGCGGTCATCGCAAAATGGTCAATTGTTTCACCAGCTCTGGTAGTGGCAAGGTCCAAAGGTAATAATAAAAAAAATTCATCAAACTTGTTATGTACCTTTTATCTTGGCATTAACATTTAAAAATCCCAACATTGATGACCCTGTACCCCTTTTTCCTTGATGATCTTGTGAAAACGAAGGAACTCGAATGCACCCCAACAATACGCCTCATCACGGTGTGTTATAATTCATGTAAAATCAACGCGACATCGAACGCGAGATCGGCCCCCACGATAGACAAATCGTTTCGGTTCGAAAAACTTATTCCCGGCACGTACCGGTGGGACGGATTTGGAACATCATCCATCAAGTCTAAACACCAGCGACCGGTAAGGATCCATGCGCCATGCAACGAACCGAAAAGGGGGTTGGGGGTCTCCGTCGAGACCCCGCAGCGATCGCTTCCAAACGCTACCAAAAAGCGCGCATGAAACATAAAAGCCACATAGCGGGCCGATGATTGCAATTGTGTGTTGTTTGAATGTTTCCAAACACGCCGTCTCCCCCCACCCCGGCCGGGGATGAAACGGAACGTCAGTGGTACGTACCTTGACATATTCGATCCGCTTTTCGGGGGCCGCTAGAGCGAAGAGCCATGAGTGAGCCGCGGTAAGTGCTGTGTGTCTAGAAGGTATTTGGAATTACAAGGGAGAGATAGAAAAAAAAAACCAACCTAGATACGGTTGGCCACTCGGTGCGGGTCCCTGCAGCTGCGATAGGGAAGGGAAATCAATTGAAAGAGAGAAAGAGAATGAGGACGAGAAACATTTAAGCGTAAAATTTATGCAAACGAGATGCGTACCGAGAAAAGGAAAAAAAAAACACGACCGAAGAGAAGGTTGCAACAAGTCGCGGCGCAGTGCGGAATCGGCGCTCAAAGCGGGTGACCCCCCCACGAGGCGGCTGGGAATGACAGAGTTTGAAATTCAACACCTGTACAAACACACGCACGGCGAGAAGAAAACCCGCAGGGTAAAGGCCACACACCGCAGCGAAGACGCAGCGGAGGAAAGCCTCGGATGAATTTGGGTCTGGGGTGGATGATGTTCCTTTGGCTGCGACTTTGGCGTCCCTGCAACAACGGCAAGCGGCACAATAATGGCGTAGCACAATTATGAAATACTGGGTGTCACATTAGGAGCGACTGTTCTTTAATAGACAGTAGAATGGCCGAAAGCCCGTCCTCCTAAGCCGAAAGGGTCCCAAGGAGTCGAAGTGTAGAAAAAAAAGGTCACACCGTACACACACACACACACACACACACCGAAAAGGTATGGTAATGAAACGTGATTAGACAATATCAACAAAGGATTAACATGCATCACGATGGTACTCGGATCTTCCTCCGGGCCGGCTGGTGCCATTGTTGATCACTTGGTACCGATAGGGTTGGGTTGGGTTGCCTGGCGGACGCACGGAACACGGAACACGGGGACTAGGGACAGCCGGTATTCCGGGACATATACACAGACAAGGAAGGTGAGGGGTCAAGGATTAGGTGAAGATGACGTGATGAGAATATAGTTACACAAATCCCGATCGCTGAGCCGCCGAGAGAGAGAGAACGAGAGAAGGACTGCGTCCCGGATTTTCTGCACCGAAATCAGATGACAGTGAAATCCGCTTAAAAGGGTGACGGGTTCTTCACACACCGAACGTACAATGGTTCGTTCGTCGGGCCAGCTGATGAGCTCCTAGGGGCTACTTGTTGGATTTTTCGACAGACAGCTGGAAAGAAATACCTCTCGTAATGATGGTAAAATGTTGATACGAATTCCAATTAAAACCACCTTTACCGAAATAGTTTTACAACTGCCTGGAACATAAATGAATTAGAATGAAATTAGGAGATCAGTAGAAGAGTAGTTTTTAATAAAAACGTACACAAATTTAACATAAAATTAAATCTGTGATGATTTTCAATTATTATTTAGTTGGTACCTTGATTTAACAACCGAAATGGCCGCATCGAGATACGTTGCCGCAATCAATGATTTTCGTCCAAACGATCTTTTGCATAGGCCCAAAAAATCATATCACATGCTTTTGACGGGCAATTGGCGTTGCGATATCGTCTAAAGGGTGTTATTCCAACAGTCGCAAGGGAATACTTTTTTTAAAAATTAAAACGGCAAAAAAGGCTGTCAAAAGTTGTAAAGTGTATATTTACACTGCCAATACTTCAGTGATGAACACGAATAAAACTAACGAGAAGAGAACAAACCGGCCTCCATCGTGAACCTCCCAATCACGCCATCGAGATCGGAAAACACGTCTAGAAGTGCTAATAAATGATGCATGCGCTACAACGACGCTTGCCAACCGAAATGCAGCGCACTGGAATATTTATAAAATAAATGAACGGCACATCTGCTGCAACCCTCAGCGACCTCGCCGTTCCCCGACCGATCGACGGTTGCTATGATTATCACCAACTCACACAGCCGAGCGGCGGTGATTTCCCTACAGCAATCGGCTGTCAGCTTATGCGACCGGGGAGATGGGAAGATCATCAAATATTAACCATAACGCAGGAAAGGTGACTCATTCGAGCGGAGTCGAAATCTGGATCTACTATTCCCAAGCGAGTGCGGTGCGTAATATCGCAACCGAAACCTTAGGGCTCGGTTTGGGTTTGCAATTCCTCTAAAACCCCACGGTGAGGGAAACCTTCTCGGGAGGAGTCTCGGAGGTGTCTCCCATGGCAACTGGAAGGGCGGAGAGTCGATAGTTTTCTCGTTTCGGATCGATAATCTCCATCGTCAAAGTCACGCGAAGAAAGGCCAGCATCCGGTGGAGTCGAGACACAGCTCCGGCATACCGCAGCCACAAACTCTCGGGGCGTGGAAATGATGAATTTTCGGGGAAAAATACTAAAACTCCAGCAAATTTGTCTTCCGCTGTATCGACGCTATCGACGCCATCTCGGTGTTTGACTGGAGGAATGTCAAACATCGCGTCGCACGTTCGATGAAAGTAAAATTAACGAAAGACGAACCCTATGCTGGCCTTTTCCCCCCGAAAGAGTGTTCCCACCTCAAGGGGCCAGACGGAGTGTGTAAACACGACGACACGCACCGGGGTGTCGGATGCCGCACGGCTCGTATCGGACGCATCGAACGAAGACGCGCCAAGACGGAGCTGCCCCGACGCATCGCGCTGATTTACTATCCGGCCGAGCAGCTTTTCAGTAATTAATTACATAATTAATTGCCTGAAAACCGAATATAAGCAGTAATCTATGGAACACATAAAATATTTAATGTTTTCTTTATCATTCACCTACTACGAAGTCAGTGGTCAAAGTATCAACCCTCGAGAAAATTTATTGGATGCGTTCATCCCATTCCGCCCGGCCTCTTGCCCGGGACGCCTTGCCACAAAGGGCGAAGATGGTGTTTCCTATTTTTTTGTCTCTTCCATCCTCCGGTTTTTGTCCAGCTAGCTGGAGGCACCACGACCGGCCTTCGTCGTTCGCCTTCGTCTCCCAGAGGACCATTTCCGGATGGGACGAGATGAACCGACTGATCTGGCCGGTTTCTTTTTCGCCTTCCTCCTTTTTTTTTTGTTTTTGCTTCGCCCGTTCTTCGTTCGGTACCGTTTATCTATCACCTATCCGGCCCGGACACGGCCAGCAAGCGGCTTGTGGGCCATTTTTATGTTATTCCTAGTCGTTTCCTGGACGCGCACGTTCTTCTCTTGCGCCCGGGAAAGCTGAGCCGAAATCTCAAGGAATCAGGGACCAGGCAGGATGGTGGGTGAAGCGGGTCAGGCGACAGCATCACCAACCGGCATTATAAATAGTGCGGTGACCAGCTCACAAATCAACCCCCCCCCCCCCCCCCTGAAAGGGCTGTGGTCCGGTAGGAGAAGGTAGGGTAGGGTAGGTGGGGAGAAATCTATCATTAAAGTAAGAAGGAAGCTGGCCGGACGGAGGAACCTTCAGGTCAGCGGCTTGTGGTTTTTGGTCGGCTTCCCGATACGGCGACGATATCGATGGACGTTAGGGGCACGCTTCTGTGAAGGGCGATGAGTAAAAGAGGGGGCTTATTTATCAAATCTTAAGGTGGCCAAATGCCGGTGGCCGTGAAGGGCAGACGCGGTACCAAAAACCACCACAAGGTTCTAGTTACTGCTCGGGTGTGCTGCAGGAAAGCGATCTGTAAGACGTGCCATTTCTTCGTGCCAAGATATCATCAAAACACTGAAGGGAGGGAAAGTTCCAAAGAACGAAGTGAAGGTTTTATAATATTAAACGCCATGCTGTCATGAAAATAATGGAGATTCTTCGTTATCTTGAAAGCCTAATTTTCATTCACAAAATCGTGTAATTCTGCTATAAAATCGTAAAAAAATGAAACACTAAACTGTAAAGCAAAACCAACTGCAGCGTTGTTTAAACAATCATTTGAAATAAAATCAAGAATAAAGGCCTGTGTTCTAGGCCCTTCTTTGTACCTTTGTCAATTGGAAAGAAGAAGGGAAAATGAGATTTCCTCGAATTGAAATGGAAACCTTCCCAAACCGAGATGTGTTTCCAATTTGACAAACGATCCTCATTTAAGGATAAATGATTTGGATGAATCATTTGAAATGGGGATTTGGGGATTGTGTTGTAGGCGGAAAAAGGGAATGACGGGGCGGACAGAAACCTTTTTATTGCACTTTATGCCTCCATCTTCGGAGGTGAGAACGGTTCGGTAGCAGTCGGAAACCGATCGGCCAAGTCGTGTCGCTGTCCATTATAGACACTTTTCCGACCACCTCACCCCGCCCCGCCCGCTGGCCCTTTCGCTGGCGATTGGGGTGCAATGGAAACTGTCAACTAATGTGTTTCCAATACACAGCGCTCATAACGCTCATTAGGCTTTAATTGACACTCACGGGACGTCTCATTAGGTCCGTATGGAGCGCGCTGCGTTAATGACGCCAGCAGCATTTGGAAGACATCTCCGGCGGCGGCGGGGCATCGGCTGCGACCGTGGCGGGCCCAGCATGCACACACACACGGATCTCCCGCTGCCGGCGGCTAATTAGACGCATTCGCATCACTTACCGGGAGGTCATTCGCATACGGATGTGTCTCGGTTTGATCGGCCGAGGGCAGCCCATGGCGCAGACAGTTTGGAAAAGCGGCCAGGCAGGACATTTCCCGTGAACCATTTTCCAACAGTGAAGGAAATGTTGTGAAGGAAATGCACATCACATTCCTTCTTAATTACTTTTAGGGAAAGAATGGGGGTTTTCTAATGATTCATTTTTCTAATCTGCTTTTTATTAATTTTTCTACACTGGAAATCAATGATTGGACACATCAATTTTTCCGATGTGACTGTGTTGTTCCGTGTTTTTACTTCTTAAAACTCGAAAATTGGAAAGTTTTGAAAGTTCATAGATTAAACTGGCGCCTAATCACTTTTGTATTTATATTTATAGTAAGCTCTGCTTAGAACATTATTGATTGGCTGCCTTTAAATAATAATCATTTCTTACTAAATCTCCCATTTTATCAATTACGATTTACGATTACGATCGACTCTATGTTGGTGTGCGTTCCTAGTTCGGCATCCTTGCAGTATTTGTCTGGAAAGTACTCGGAATACAATACACATTATTTTCAGACTCGCCAACACTCGGATTCAGTAGAGTCTTATGAATTTAGTTTAGAGCTTCTTTCTTTAAGGAAATCGATGAAACTCTATTGAATCCGAATGTTATCTAAGTTGGGACAGATTAGCTCCCACAAATATTCGATTCCCTTTGTGATTGTCACACCACAACCAGAAATTTTCCCTCCTCCCTTGTGCTGTGCTCCACCGACGATTAAAGGGGGTTGAACTCGATCGATGCCTTACAACGCCCAACGTCCCCTCGAACCCTCCCCCTAACAAATCAGTCTCCAGAGTAGAAGAAACGCCGAGGAGAGGAAGAAGTTGGGGAGAAAAATCCTCATACATACAAATGGACAGCCAAATCCGAAACAAGGGTGCCAAAATGGCACGCCACATGGCCACGCGACGCGAATGAAGATTTATTTGCGCGATTCTGGCGCCCATCTGCCGATACGGGGGGCGACTGACCTCTGGTGGACGTGTGCAGAATACCGTGGCACCGAGCGCCAAACCCGGGGATCCTGACGCCCATTTATTTACTAGGAGCTAGGATGCCCTTTTTTGTTCGCCTCGTTTCGCACCCCTGCAGATGGGTAGTGGGGCACTCGGGGAGGGCGGGGGAAGCGGTGTCAAAGCCAAATTGACGGTTTTTATATTCAAACGAATTTAATTGAGCATTATTAGCGCTTGCAGTTCACGTAGCCCGTTTTGCCGAATCTAGCCCGGACCGAAGCCAACTAAACGAGTTCCTGGACGTCCGGGCCGTGGGACGTTTGGTTGTAAACAGCCGAATGTTTCCTTCACACGAACGGCACGGATGGAGCGATCGGCCACGTCACGCCGTTTGAAACTTGTTAATTAAGCATTTCAATGAGATTTAAATTAAACGCACTGTCCCGCCGTCGGTGTGATCGAATAAATTGGGCTGGCCGTCGGTGCGGTGCATCGGAAAAACGCGTGCCCGCGAGTTATTGGCCTTTGACCTGCGTTGGTGGTGGGTGGATGGTGGACCGATGTGTTGGGTTTTGCTCAACCGGGCACACACCAGAAAAGCGATGATCCCCATTCTAGGGGCCTCAAAAGTCAGCCGCGGGTCGGGTTCGGTTCCGTTGGTTTTTCCACCACTCACTCCTTCCCTATGCGCATCGATGTGTCCCGGCAACGCCCGGATAACAATTGGTCGCATTAAAACACTATCAATCACAACTAATTTGAATTTTTAATAGAACCAGCAAACAATGGCAACCGGACGATGGCGACCGCGGGTTGCACGCAAACCACAAACCTGATGGGGTTCGGGGGGGAAAATGTTCTACACCAATATATCGGGCCTTCCGGTATCGGTATCTCCGGGGCAGATTTTCCCGGCCCGAGGTTTATGGACCTATGGAAGAGGATGCTTTTCGAGAGGGAAGGCTGTGGAAGAATGGTTCCATCTGTTTCAATTATGTGTGCGTGTGCGTGTTCCGCTGGCCGGTGAATGGAAACTGGTGGGCTTTTTAATTACAAGTGGGTAATTTCGCCCATTCGAATGACATTTACATGGAGTGCTAGCCGTATTGAGTGGGATTATCCATTCCATCCAGGGATTATGATAAACGGGTTCAAAAATTATAATTATAACTGGGTTTCACATGGCTAAGAATTGTTAGATGAGAGTAACATTACATTTTTATTTGTTTAAAAAGAAAACAATAGAAAATGAAGTTCCTTCGCAATCGTTATTTTCTTTATCCGCCAATTGATTATTCCGCTTTAGTTTATTGTTTCTCTCTATTGCAACACAATAGATGTCTAGTGTTTTTTCGGAAGAAAATGCTTTCTCTACTTGCAATTGTGCATTGAAACGTTCTAACTCAATGTTGGTTGAAATAGAACATGGTTACAACTGGACGGCACAATATATAGAAAGGAAAAACTCTTCCTGCGCAAAAGAGTAACTGTAGTTCCGGCAGATGGTGCCGTTCTGATCCCGTTCGATTGCTGTCATTCCAATACTGACCTGACCCCTGTCCAATTGCAGCTTTTCCGTCTCATCCTTGTCTAGAAATTGAGAGATGTGCGATGGGAAAAATCGCCCCCAACATCAAACGCGCCTTGGGACAAACGGGACGCCTTCGAGGTGATGGGGCACCCGGGTTCGGGAGAATCGATTTCGGCTCGCCGAAAAACGAACCGAAAGGAAAAACCTCCTATTGATTAGATTGCCCCGGAATCTGACGTGATGCGCAATTTATCTAATGAGATTGCTATCGCCACAGTCATCATCAGCCGGTTCGCTCTTCCGTCGTACGAGAGCGGCCTCGTTAAAGCCGTGACGATGAGATCTGGTTACTCGGATCTTGGCTGGCGGTTCCCAAAGATCCCCCCCCACCCACTGCCTCAGTACATCAATCGAACCCACGGAACAGAGCCGCTCAGTCTACGGTGCTGTTAGACGGCCGGTGGTGGAAAAATGAAGAAGACATTCGCCACAAATGGCCGCACAGAGTTTCGTGCAACCTTCAGGCGCAATGCCGCCGCTAATGGAACCTCAATGACACATGATGACACAGTCGTTCGAAGATAATTGAAAACGAAGCAGCATAAGACGGCTCGTCGAGCGGGGGAAGGGGAGGCCAAAGAGCAATGTGGGCCGAAAGCTGAACGCGAGAGCTTTGATTCCAACGGACGAGCGTCAGATAACGCTTACGAGTGCTTTGTTTCTAATTTTCCAAGCCTTCTTCAATAGAAGGGAAAACCTAATACCTAAGACCTACGCTTCGGTCGCACGATTGCACGATTTTCACTCAAACACAACCCGATCCGAGTCATTAATAATTATGTGCAATTTAACATTGTTCTACATCAGAAAATGGGTTGCACAGCGTGAACTTTAACCCGGTGGAGAAGGAAGCTTTAAGAAGAACCATTAGAGGCGCTTCTCGTAACATCCAAAAACAAAAGAACTAAGGATCGAATCAGTTCCATTGTATCGTATGAACAGCATTGTATGTTTGATTGTAATGGGAATTAATTTAATAACAGCCCCAATTAATTCAATACTTGCTAACAGTTTATGAAAACCCTTACAGGAATTTACTATTTACTTATCATCAATCGCTCTTTAACTGTAACTTTAAATGTAATGTGATCAAAGTACCTACTTCAAAGGGTGCTTTGATGATTATATCATCTTCCTTAACGTTTCAATCCAACATCCGGCACAAATGGCAACTACTCGAAATAGTGTCCCGCGTTGCACTCGCTGCAAAAATGGTTACGATCCGCAACAATAAACGGGGAGACAAACTACTTACGCTGATTGTGATACAATGAAATGCTGGAGAAGCTGCACTTGTGTCCGTCTATATCCACGATAGCACGACAGTAGCGGGCAGTGTTACACCACGATAGCGATCTGCGGTGCAGCTCCATCTTCGGCTGCGCCTGTTGCTATGCAACACAATGGGAAATTTTAGTTTTTTTTTTTTGGGTGGGAATATAATCAGCAGTTGACAGTTTTCCAATCAATTGCAAAGCTCCGGGCGGTTCAAGAATATCATCGCATCTGAGAATGGCAACCTGGTCTATCTGCGGCTTTACCCGTCGCTTAGGGTTGTTTTCTTTTGCTCTTCTTCCGAGATTTTCCCGGCGAAACCGGATGTTCGGAGGTTCGGAACGACGAAACAGTTCCCTTTTCCGAAGTGCTGCTAAACGGCACCATATCCGACGGGACTCTTTTTTCCTTCTCACAAAACGATTTATGGCCGATGACCGTCACCGGAGCTCAAAAGTCATGTAACACTCGCTCACAGCAGCCGGGAGATGGTGCTTTTCGTGCCATCGGTAAACTACTAGAGAGAAGTCCGCTGTCTTCTGCCGTAGTCCACTGTTCGTGCTTTACCGTCATCTCTTGAGAGTGCAAAACTAGTACCCAGTCAGGGAAGGTGCCATTTTTCTGTGCCATCGCACCGCATTTTCTTCCCACACCCTCGCTGAACGCTTTCGGGTTGAACTTAAAACTGAACGCCCATCCTCCGGGCCAACATCGGCGTCGCGTCAGTGTCACCGAACACTTTCCGGCTAGAGATTTTTTTTATTATCACAATAAATTCTCCGCTGCGACTTTATAATGGTGCCGTAAAGCGAAATTTATTGCTGTATCATAGACAAATGTATAAATAAGTGTTTATTTATTCATTTTCGCGTTCGCCGTCCAGGAACTCGCCGGGGTTAACAGTTCCCTTCGCTGACCCTTCGGGATTCGTTTTCCTTTTTTATTGTTTTCGCAAGGAGTTAAACTCTGCCGCTTCCCTTTCCGCGTACCGCACGAGGACAAGAGTTTGATTTCTGCGAAATAAGTCTTTCGGGTGCAATAAACCATCCGGCCGGGGTCGCGCTAACGAAGCAGGCCGGAAGCAACCCCCGAGCAAAGTCCTGACCGCGTCAACACCGTTTTTGACCTACGCGGAAACTTTCTCACACTTTGCGTTTGGGATGTTTCTGCTTTGTTGTGGTATCTTTATTTTTTCTTGCCGCGGCAAAAAGAAACAACTGTTTGGATCCGAGTGTCGAGTGCATTTTTGCAGTGCAATTCTCGGGCGAGCTTTGCGCGGAACGTGACGTTCGTACAATCGCCGCAATTAGATGCTGTTTGTTGTCTGAAGTCGGCGCACATCATCGGAATCGGCCAACGTGTCGGGCAGGCTGCCACTAGACGGAACATGATCGGAACTGAATCGGAATCATTATCGCCGTTTTGCATGAAATATTTTCAACACCCTGCGGGTTCGATGGCGAGCGAATAGAAAATGTAAATACTTCCCGACGGTTTAACATTGATGAGAATTTGCAATATCCACCGAAGGGCGTGTCGTCAATGCAACATTGCTTTAGACTTTTTTTAACTTAACATTGTAAAATGTGCTTACCCAATCACATGGGTTTTAAAATAATTTGATTTCGCTAACCGATGATTTTCCAAAAGAACAATTGTCAAAGCAAACAATCGATCAAACTATTGAAGTTTCTCATGGCGTGCTAAAAACTAAAGATTTGTTGTTGTCCCCGTGGCGGACAACCACTTAAATGGCGCGTCATTGTTTATGGGATGGCAAATAGTTTGCATAACCGTGAAGCTGGCCGCTCTTGACATGGGCTGGACAAATATTGTCCATTCGTTGGTGTGCGCGCACAGACGTACGACACAAACGTTTGTGAGTGAGAATTTGTTCCAACCGCCATTATGGCGACCCATCCTTCCTGTGACGATCGTGTGGCGAAAAGCGAAAACCGAAAAAATTAGGCACACACTTTTTGGAACGCAAACAATGACGAAATAAAAGGGAACGCCATCAGTTTACGACATCCCGTACGAGGCGCTTTCGCCACTCACGGGCATCGTAGCCCGCTGATTTATGTTTCCGGATCATCGCAGCGGATCCCCAAATATGGTACCATTGGCCGTTGATGGGTTTCGTTGTTGACTTTGACTGGGCACGGTGTGCAAAAAATCAAGATGGCTCAATACAAATATCTAAGCTAATAACAAATCCGCCTCAAATCGACTCTAAAAACCACCGAGTCATTAGATTGTTAAAATTCCATAGATTAATTTTTTTGTTTAAACTAAAATAATCATTAGATCAGAAGAGAAATTAGTGTTAAATAAATATTGATTGCTTATTTAGTTCCACTTTCAAAATGTGACAAACTGTAGTAATAAGGTTCCGAAAGAAAGCAGCTTGAGCAGAGGACATAAAAAACCGTGGCGAATAGAACTTTTCCTGTTGACAAATGTTGCTCGAAAACTTCGCCCGCTGACAAGCTTGTTGTAACATTTGAGCCATAAACTGTTCCTCCTCCCAGAGTCCCAGCCGTCACGCCGTAAATCAAAAGTCACAAGAAATCTCTCGTTGAAAAAAAAACGCGTTAATACAGGACACACCATCGGAGTGTAATAAAATTACTTTCCTTCTACACTTCTAAAGCCGGGTGTGCTAATACGCGTGCATTCCTCCGGAGACTCTCGAAGCTCCACTTGTACTGCAAATAAGTTTTTAAATACTTCTCTACATCGTACCATATGGCCAACGGGGGATACACACCGACCCGCGCGCGTGGGGGGTTTGTGAGAAAAACGAAGCGAAATATAAACACCGCTCGTTCCCCCAAACCAGACCGGAGAACCATTAGTCTCCGGTGGAAACACGTTCGCCTCGCGAAAGTAACATTTTATGATGGTCATTTAGAAGCTGGCACTTCTTCTTCACCGGCGGCGACTACGAGATGAAACTACCTGTGTATCCATAGTTTATGATGCAACTGTCGACTCGCCACCAACGGCACCACGTAGTCACGTCGCCTGCCTGGAAGGCAAAACCCGGGCGATTCCTTTTGATGAAGTCCCGCGATTCCGGGGGCCGCGCGCTGTCAGGATCGCTGCAAAACACCGATGGCCACCGGGAGCGACTGCAGCAGTAGCAGCAGCAGCAGCTGGGCTCATTGGCTGGAAACGATTTACAAATTGTGCAACCACCTTCGTGGCGCAACGGTAACGCTTCGCAGGTAGCCGCGCCGGAGGGTTGGCGTTACCGGCTCCCGCCAGCGATGGAGCTAACTTTTGACTCGAGGGGCCTCGAGCGGGGTCGGTCGCTCGGAATGGAAATGCTGGCCGGTTTCCCCCGCCGCCCTGTTATCAGTAGCTGTTTTTCCGCCAAAGTAAACATTCTCCGTTCTTCAGGAGCTGGCGCTGGAAGCTAGTTACCTACGTACCTGCCTGCCGACCCGGAGCTTGCCATCACCTGGGGCAAAAAACTTATCCTCGTTGTGAAATATTCCGTCATAAATTATGTTTTATGCGGCGAGCTTCGGGCTGCTGTACTTCTCACGCTAGATTCACCGCAGATCGCTACCCACATCTTCACACACACACACACACACAGGGACAAGCCCTTTCCCGGGTGTCCTCTTCTGAGATGGTGTGCAGAAGTTGACGGTAATTAGCGCAGCGCGTCAAAGCTCCGAGCGTTGGCGTTGGTGTTCCAAGCGAGTTGACCCGGGAACGCACGTGGGAGTATGGCGCCCGGAAAATTTGGCCCGGAATCCGGAATCCAATCGAATGAGGGCGAAGTTTTCAAACTGCTCGCCGGTGGCGTAAAGTAATTTATCGCAGGGCTAGCTAGAACTAGCACACTCCCCGAAACGACGGGAATCCATTGACACATGCGGCAAGTGGGGCACACTTATTTGTCAATGCTGATGTTGTTTAGTCCCCTCCCGCAAAGGTCCGGTGTTGTCGATTCCACATCCGCACCATGTCTCCGGGCGTCGGTCCCATCAGACGCCGCATTTCCTGCATTTGTATTTTTTTTTCTTTCCCTTTCATTTCTTTTTATTTCGTTAATAGTCTCGGGGCCTATCGGGCGCAGATGAGACCCGGATTTAAGACACTAATCCGTCATTAACCCAATTTGGGTGACGGGCCTCCCCTTCGGTTCTTAGCCGCAGTGTGAGTGTGAGGGGTGATACTATTTGTTGTGAGGCTGCCTTGTTTTTGCCATTGGGGTTTTTTTCTTCTGGGTGAGTCGTGAGTTTTGGGGAATCGGATGAAGGACACAATTTCACTTGTCCCTTCGAGACGGCAGAGGAAACGGATGATTATTCACGATTAACGCGGCTTAACGACAAGGCTGGCGTGTGTTGTGTTGGTGTTTTCGGTTTAGTGTGTAGAAATCAATTGATACTCATTCTTCTCATTCGGGATTACATACATACGGCAGACATCTTGGTACATATTGCGATGGTCAATAGGAATCCAATATGTTACTCTTTTTCATGGGTCTTACAAAGGAAAGACATGCTAGGAAAATTTTTATGTTGAATATTTTACCATTCATTAAATCTTATGTTATAGAGGAACAGGAAAATTTTTACTTCAGTGAAGGTTTCAAATATGGGTTATATAAACCAAACTCCACAACGCTGAAATTAAGAACGAGTTATTCGTTTGTTTTTATACATTTTTGTTTCAAATTCATTTTCTCAAATTGAAATTGAATAATTGTAAACACCTTGTTGGTAGCTTTACGCCCAAACATACCAGTGTTATTTGCCGTATATACAAATTCAAGATCGAGCTCAATTCAAGAAGAGGAAGATAAATTTAAGTTTTGTTAACTAACCACATCCTTGATCAACTTTGACATATTATGTTAATGCATTATGTTAATCCCATTTTAACAAAGTATTTCAAACTTTGTAGGGCAAAAAAATGGGCAAAAATTTTTCAGTTATTAAAATAAAATTCAGCATGAAGCGAAACTACCTAACACTCATTGCTAATGTCATGTCCATAACATAATTTCTCTCTCATGTGGGGGAAAAAGCCGCAATGGAGGTCTATAAACGACCACTTGAGATATTATGATTCGACGGTTAAACGATCGGGAAGCTTCGCAACATAATCGAACATTCAACGAGAGATTAAATCCCCTTTTAAAAGACTTCTGCGGGATAAAATATACGTAAACCCCTTTCTGGTTGTACTGGTTACATAAACAAAAAAACACACACAAAACCAGTCCTACTATAAGTGGTTTGATCAAGTCACTCAAATAAAACAGTTAAACAAGCGGCTCAAGGGAAAAGAAAGCCAAAAAAGAAGAAGCAACCGGACCGCGCGCCTTCAAACGTCCGAAACGTTTTGTGGCTCCTAGTTTTACGAACTCGACCTCTACGCACTACGGACGCGGTCCTGCGTGGACCCTTCTTCCACAAATGGAAGTCCCGGTGTTCGCGGTGGCGCGGAATGGCTTTTAAAACTTTCCGTTCCGTTCGATTTTTATTGCACCTTTCGGTGAAGCGCGACGAATACTAAGCCCTCGGCTCGAGGAGCGGTCCAAGACGGCGGCGGCAGCAACGTTCACGCTCTTATGAGTCCGAAGAACTGGCGGACGGTTTTGGGACATCTATCCGGCCCTCTTCCCGGCCCGGAGGACTGCTTCGCGCCACAGAAGCATGCACAGGTGATAATTTATTCCGACCTAACTTCGTGCCCGAGAGACCCCACTTGGATTTCGGGAAAGAGGACACCGGCGAAGGGGATGTCCCAGTGCAGATTGTGGCAGCCGGCGCACGAACGAAGCGTCTTCGCTGCGTCATCCCAAACATGGGCAACAGCGCGACCCAACCGATTCTCGACCGGCCGGACCGGAAAGCTTCGAAAGCTTCCACCATGTGGTTGTCTGCTCACTCTTTCTTTCTTGCTTCAAGGAATTTCCCCTCCGATCGCTGCCCCCTTGCCAAGAGTGTGCGACGCCCCGTGACTGTGGAATGTTTTATTGCCCACGAGTGAATTTCTAATGTCATTCAAAATATTTTGTTTCGTGCATCGTAAAAATAGTGAGAAACAGCGCGTTTCATTAGCCTTCTTTCGGAGTTTGTGGGCTCACACCGTTGCGGCCGCTACTGAATTATGCTCCGCTCCCTTTCCGTCGCGGGGTCCGAAACACCGGCCTCATCGCCTTCTCTCCTGCTACCCTACACCGTCTGTGTGGGTGTGTGTGTGTGTGTGTGTGTGTGTGTGTGCTGGAGTTTACTTCTTTTGTTTTACTACAACTTTAGACAATAAAACAGCACTTAAAAATTAGCCGACACTGTAAAAACGCGCCTTTTATGCGCCATTGTTGCGCCGCGGTTTTGAAATAAACCTGGCAACACATACTCGAATTATTAATGATTGTTCGTGTTGGATTCGCTTGTCGTAGGTTTGTTGGAGATGGATGCATATTCTGGGGCACAACATCACATTAACATGACAAGAGATAACCAATTGATTGCTCTTAACTGTTGTGTTGTATCTAACGCATTTGCATTATGCTGGAATGAAGTGATTATGTATCATAAAATGTTCGTTTCAAAGTACAGTAAACAACGAAACTAAATTACAACATTCCTGAACTCATTATTCGAATCAAATTCAAATAGTTACAGGTTCATTAATGCAGGACTTCATAGCTATCGTAGACAAAGGGTTTTAGAAAAAACGCTGTCTAAAACCAATGTATATAAGATGCAGCGACAGGGAATGGAAACAATAGCAAATCGGGAAACAATTGATGGTACAACATAATGCTGAACTTCCCTACATTTATTACCTCAAATGTGTCCGGCACTTTTACCAACAAACATTGATGGAAACATTTGAATATAAACCCTTCAATCCCATTTACAGGTACAAGTTTTCCCGGGAATGTTTTGAAAAAAAAAGCGGCTTTCAATTGTTATGTTGGCACGGTCAATAGGACCGTTTGTACGGATCAATGGAACGGTGGTACGCTCGATCTAACTTCAATGGCAAATGCCAGACCACCCAGGCAAACCGTCCGTCCTCTTCACGTTCCGGGTTTGGAACAACCTGAAGTTGCTTCCCGGTTTGGCAGCGCTTGGCATCGCACGGAGTTCGTGAATCGCGCCACCCCTTACCTACCCACCTACCAACAAAACTCCACCACCGCCGCCGTCGCGGCCGTCGCCCGGAGTACTTTCTTTCACGTCAATGTGCGCCTTTTGAATGTGTTCGCAATCGCCTATTCATCCCGTCATCCCGGCATCATCTCGAGCACCGCCCTAGCAACAGGCCGCCATTTCAGTGCCTGAAACCAGTGCTGCCCATCCCACCTCCAACCGCACAAACCGTCTCCAAATGGCGAACCGCTTTTTTCGCAACCGCAAAACGTCACGTGTTGCCTCGGGGTGGTAATGTGACTTCATTTCATCTCGAAACTAGTTTACATCGTTCCCGTCCCCGGTGCCCACTAGCAGCACCGCCGCACCCACTCGACGGTGGTTGTGCGGCACGGTTATTAAACAAATTCAATCATTTGAATAAACAAACCGTCTCGAAAGCACTTTTGCGACACAACGGCGCGCCAAGTGCTGGGAGATTGGCAAAAGCTGCCCGCAATCCCAGGTGCCGGGGAAGAAGGGAAACAATCAGTCACTTCTCACCGGGTCTCACGATCAACCCACCGGTAGGGTGGGGTCCCGGGCAGGGCGAGCAAGGAAGGGGAAATCTGCGGTTTACCTGGAAGGACCGAGAAAGGATGTGAAAGAAGCACAACCGCAGCCGCATAAACGCACTCGTACACCTAGCGACACACACACAGAGAGGTATGGTCGGGACCAACCCACCCGGGGCCGACAGGTGAACCGCCTTCTAATGGGTTACTTGTTAAACGCCTCCAGCGAACGGAGAGGTCCTTAATGGCAACAGAGCGCCCTTTACATAATAATCAATCTCGGAAAAGTGGATACAACTTTATGAATAGTCGCACAAATCCCTCTCCCCATCCAACCATCCAGTTACTCTCCCTTCCTCAACCCTTTGAGCAAACAACACACACACACATACAAGCGGTTGTAAAGCTCGTGAAAAATAATGTCGTACGATGGATTGGTTGTGGATGGAACTTTGAGTTTGCGATTCTGGTTGTGTTGATTTTCCGAAAAATAAGATGCAATGGAGGGAAACTTGATTGAAAAGACCATAGACTATTGAAAAACATTTGTTGAAAACTGTCGAAGTAGTAAAGAAACGGTAAGCTTTAATTCATTCGAAAATGAATACTCTAAATGAAAGCCAATCAGCAATGGAATAATACATTCAAGAAACTAAACTGAAATATTTGTTCGAATAACATTGGATATGCTAAAAGTGATTGCTTGTGTGGAATAGTCTGCCAAACTCTTAAAGATTGGGCTACTTTGATTGAACCCAATTGCTATTGGAAATAAGGGTAAGCAAAGGCATTTCTCACACCACCAAATGCTCAAACAAGAGGACACACATTCTCTCGCTTCAGTTGGCGGGAACAAATGGAAAGCTTAAGCAACCGGTATCCGGTAAACACATCCTGGAAAGTGATACTGACGAAGGGAAAAAAGGGAAGCGTCATCATCGCCAACATCATCATCATCCCCAGCATATACATAGAATAAACTAATTACGTTACCATGGGACGTAGCGACTCAAAACCGGCGTCACGTGTTTAATCAACG
>JAOEFI010000007.1:10335239-10355453 GCA_034621735.1 Anopheles plumbeus | reverse complement strand
TGGACGAAACAATCATCGACCGATCTAGTTCGCGGTGACAAATTGCGTCAATCCAAACTGGCATTATTTTGATGGGCAGCAATTAGTACATTATTATGCTTCACTGTTTTAAAACAACGACTCCGTTACGGCTTCGTCTATCGAAGAAGTTTGATTGACATGAAATCTTTCTCCTTATTTGCATAGTAGTTCTTTCGATCGAGTGGAAGAAATTGAACAAAGGTTTCAGATACAGTTATTTAAAAGGTTGAGTAAAAAGAAAAGTTATTTGCCAAATGAAATAAGGCAATTTTACTCAAGTTCTAACATGTAGAACAGGGACAAATGAAAAAAAAGCACGTTAGGCTTGTAGCGTAAATTACATTTCTACCAAAAATATGAAGAGAGAGGGTAAAACCCCTTCCGGCGAACCACAAAACAGGCCTAATGAAATGAAAGTAAACCCGCAACACACGAACAACTAGATAATGCAGGAGATAATTAAAATATGCCCACATCTCTTTGATGTTCGGGCCGTGCATGCTCCACACACGATGCCGGATGTTGATGTACGCCCCAAAAATTTCATCCCGGCGACATCTCTAATCAAATCACTCATTCCCTTCGCTACAAGGAACACACGTGCAAGCAGGGGTGCCCCATCTCCGCACACGAACGCCAACACCAGCCCCATGCGATAGATACAATCGTACTCGTAAACAAAACTATCGTCGCAGCATACTGGTCGGCGAGCTGTTGGAGATGACACGATCGTTGTCGACAAACGAGCCGACAGCAAGGACCGGCGCCCGTTCAGGACGACAGACGACTCCTGGCTACACCCATCTAGCCGGGCTCCGGCGCGGTCGTAGTGCCCATTTTCATCATCTGCCAGCATGTCGACGGCGCTGAATATTATCATTTATTCGCCAAATTTTCGCCCGCCTTTCCGTGTACCGGTGGTGGTGGAGTGTGCCATTTTTTGCTGTTGTCGTGGCGGTGGCCATTTCTCACACCAGCAGGATGCGGAAGAGCGCGACCAAATGGAACGACAACGCGTCACACGGTCCGAAAATGGTTGCCGGTTGTAGGACACGTTTCGGGTTGTAATGTCGTCGCGAACAATGGGAAAGACTTCTTGTTTTTTGAAACAGTAAACATTCGTAGTTCAATTATAAGTTAATTTAAGTAAATGTTAAACTTTTGAAAAACAAAATCGAATCATCTTTGGCGGATATGAAACCGAACGAATCATAAAAAGACGGACCATTATTTGTGGAATGAATGAATTATTCAAAGATCACAAGACATATTTCAAATGCTAATCAAATCTTAATCTGTTTCATGTTGTCTATATATCTTTTTCATTAAATTTGAAAACAATTAAATTGTGTCCCATGTGTAGGACCACAATGTGCAGCCCGTCCCTCCACACCCATTCGCCGGAAAGTGAAAGAAATTTGTTTACGAGTACGACCAAACTGACAACACGAGTGCCCGATAGGCACGTCCTGACAACCGCCAACAACGAGCGCATGGAAGGCATCAGATTTGAAACGCACCCGAGTCTGGAGTCCTGTGGCAAACAAAAAAACAAAATTAAAGAAAAAAAGGCCCCCTCCCCCCACTGCCATCATCATTCTCCTTACACTCTGCTGGTGCAACGCGGGCGCGTTTCTGTTTGGTTTCGATTTAAGTGATAATATCGTAAGTTACAGCAAGGACATGTGACAGCGAGGGAATGATGCGGCGCGAGCGTATTTGAATGTAACGTTGGTTCGGTTTTTATTAGCTGCTAGCTCGGTTTCGCTCCGTTCGTCGATGGCCACCACCATCGCGGCAGCGATCTCACGTGCCGACGCGCGCGCGTACCGGATGCACTTGATGGGTGGCATCATGTGTGTGCGCTTTCCATCAATCGCGCGGAAGTCGGTATGTGTTTACGGTCATCAAACATACGCAAATAGCAAAATAACGGGAAGGGCTATCTGGGAGTCCTGGTGGGTTTTAGGACCCAGCGGCAGAGGGGAAGTAGTTGCGGATGACAGGTTCTCGGCTCATTAAATCAAATAGAATTGCAAACAAGACTGTTTTGTGTCAATGCAGTGGGAAATGCAAATCTGAAACGATTTGTTTAGTTGTATTTGATTTGGATGTTAGTTCTTTCCACCCAAGGGTGGTTTAGGTGGTGTATTTTTGATGATAAATAAACTTCACAAGTAAACAATGATAATTTTAAAACTTGGAAAAATAGAAACATTCTAACCATGTTCACTAAGTAAACAACCAACTAACAAGATTGGTAAAATGGAAACGAAGAAATAGTTCTAACAAACCTTCTATAAGTTTCTATAAGTGTTCACTAATACAAACATGTCTTTTTTCCCAATTTTGATAATTTTTTAATTGGCATGCAATATGGAACATTGATTTCTAACATTTTCCTATTACCATTTTCGATTCTTTTATTCCAAAGGAATTGAAATAATGTCTATCCAAAATAAAAATAAGTGAATAGGAAAGTCTTCCAATCAAATCAAATTCTCAAATTCTGCCTAGTTTTCAAGATGGTAACTAGCTCGACGTCAAGGGAAGAGGTTCTTTGGGAAAACAAGAAAACTAATCAATCCGTACCACAAATGAGACATCAGCCCCTCCGCCTGGCCCGTTCCCGATAGGCCCCGCCTATCTGTTCATCTCTAGCACAAACAAATCATCTATCGTCATGCTTCCTCGTTTGCCTGTCCCGAAAATGTGCCCGCACTTCCCCGTTCCTAGGACGGTGTTCCACAAATAGGTCCGCAAGGATCGGTAGTTCTTTACAGGGAACCCCCGTCCCAAGGGAACGCTAGGGCAACGGGTGAAATATTACACCCGACCTGACCGCAAATTATCCCCGTGTTCCGTGTGCGATCGCAGACACGATACTATGTTTGCACATCCGGACCGTTTCACACTTTCGCACTCGCACACTCGAATCTCCTCACAATTGGGAGTGGTTTGAGTTGTGTCCGTTCGTGTTTTGTTGGTGGTTTTTTTTTTCCTTGGGTGGGAATTGGTTCCCCGAATGCCCTTCAGGCAGGTTCAGGGTGGAGAAGAAAATGTAAAAAAGAATTGGACCGCCGTCTGTCGGCGATCTTCCAGTTTTTCTCTTTTTGGAGAAGTCTCCGACAAACGGCCACAAAAAGCTTGTTCCCTAAAAGAAAAGAAAATAAAACTTTGTCGCCAAAAAAAAGGTCTTCTATTTCGCCGCCGAGACGCCCGTGCCAAACACGACCCGACGACCTCCAAACCTCTGTAGGAGCACAGTGGGAGAAGGTAAAAAATGACACCCTTCTAACCACACACACACACACACACAGACGCACACCCACGCGTGTTTCGGGTCCGCACTGTTTGTCACTGCCGAAATGTGGCGCTTGCAAATGTCCTTCCGGTGCCGACGCCGGGTGTGTAGAGTATGACATTAGAGACCTCCTCCTGCTGCTCCGCCATTAGAGCGAATGGCACTCGAATTCGCTTCCTCGCTGCGGCATCGGAGCACCCCTTTCCGAGGAGGCCTGGCCTTCCCCGGGGCGACACGACTACTACAAGCCAGTTACCAGTAAGGCCCCGCCGTCCCCCGTGACCTCCACCATCGACGACGGAGTTCCGTTCGATGGGCGAAAAACCGTTTGACATGTGAACGCAATGTTTTCGCCCGACCCGACCCGACCCTTTCTCACACACACTTCGAGGGCGAGGGTGTTTAATGGGAGAGTCACAGTCAGTCCTCGCCGACCTGCTAGACTGCTGTCTGGCTGCGGTCCTGGCTTCCTCCAGTTCGGGCGGTTTTGGTGTCCTGCTGACGAGCGCGTGTCACCAGACAACAACACGACGATATGCGATGATGGGGTTGTTGGGGTCCCTCGGCGTGGGGTGGAGGTGATGTTGAGCCGGTTGCTTTTTCTTTTCCGTTCCCAACCCCAGCGGCTACCGTCATCTTTTGCCACGTCTTGCCACGCCGCAGAAGCCAGCAACGGATAAGGGTTGCCCTTTCGGAGGTTGCAACCTCTACGGCGGCTTGCGCCCTCCCATGCCGACAAATGTTCCACATAAGAGTTGGCAACCGGCCGGAATACATTCCCCATCAAGATGCCGCCCCGGTGACAGTGTTGGACGAAATGTGAGCAACTTCGGTGTTGCATTGGAATTTCATTACAAATATTAATTAGACTTTATCGAAATCGGGAAAATCCTTTTTCATTTTCGGAAAGTTATGTTTTAATATAAAGGATTTGGAAGTTTATCAAAAAGTATTGAAAATGCAGTAGTTTTAATATGCTTCTTCAAATGTCCTCTTTGACAAGATCTATGTAGTGGTCTTGTGCACAACACTGTAGGATCACACGCAACAAGACACGCGCGTATAGTCCCAGACGCTGGCAACATTCCACTGGCACTGCTTCCCCGCAGGTCCTTGCAGGATAGTTTAAACAGGCATGAAAATATGCATGTTCCCCGCATTGCCCCCCACAACCCTGCCGTCGGCAGAACTGGAGATTGCAATTGGCTACAGCCGACGAACCGACCCAAACCAACAACCCAACCAGCCAGCCAGCCAGCCAGCCGGCGGCCACTCCTTTTCGTTTTCGAACCCGGAACCCGGAAACCTCACCGAAAGGTCCTCAACAAGCGCTGTGTCCTCGCCAGCACCGTTCGGGGGAGCTCGTCGACCGTGGCCGAATCCGTTGCGTGGAAGTCACAACGCCCAGCTCCTGTGCGATATTTAACAAATGAAGGCATAAATAAAATATGATAGCGTCTCGAAACATGAGGAGGGATATAAATTTTAAATGATTTATGATTATACGATACAAACTAAGCGTTGCCTGGCTGGCCGGGCCGGGTGGGATGGTGGGCGGGCCGATAGGAAGTTCACCTTCTTTCCAGTTCGACTGAGGGAGCATTGCGTTGACGAGTTTTTTTTTTTTTTGCATTTGGTTTGGTTTGCAAAATCTGTTCTTGCTAATGTCCGTTTGATATTGCACACAAAAGGGGGAGTGGCGCAAAGTAGCAATGCAATCAATAGACGGATTATTAGAGTTCGTTAAAGACTAAGGTTCTAAGAATCATTTAATGGTTTCTTCAAACAATCATCAGCGTTCAGGCGTGCAGTAGTGGATCTTTCGTAAATCATTCTTTATTTTGACAAGAAGACTGCACAAGTTCTTCTGAAAGTATTGTGGTTGAGTTTATAGGCTCGATAGTTGATAAGGAACATTTTTCCGGAGTTACTGTCAAACTATTGACTAGAGAGAGTCCAAGGGAAACATTTGAGCAACAACATTGAGCAACTCTCTATCCCAATGTAATTCGTTTGAGGGTAAACGTTTGTCGTTTGCCAGGGACGACTCAGGAACTCTACACCGAAAACCGGTATTGATTATTCTGATTCTGGAAAACGGTCAATCGATGAAGGATTACCTACAAAACGATCAACTTCCTCCACTTCCGTTCAAGAATCATGTGATTCATCATCTTCCTGCTGCGAAACCCCCAAGACGTTCCTTTCTTTTTGATGTTCCGCAAACCGCAGTAAAGTGCTTTTGCCCTATCCCGGGGCCACAACAATCAAGCAACGCACACCCTAATCCCGGCCGATGATTGCACCTAATGCAAGCGCAAACAAAAGGCACAGATGCATTTAATTAACACGCTCGCAACACGAAACGAAACGGTCCGCTGCCGGTCGGCCTGTTTGCCCCGGGCATTATCATCAATCTTTCGAGGCTCGACGACGCAACGACGCCACTAATCCGTCCTTTCCCGGCACGGCTGGCTCGAGTCGGCGGTGGTCGCTTTTTTGGGCCCCCCGACGTTGAACTTCCTGCGGGTTCAAAAGGGGCAGAATACGCATCAATCTTGGGTCGTAATCCAACATTGGCCAGTGTGGACAAACCACTCCAACCGAACCGACATGCCCTCGGATGTAAAGTGATACAGAATCGTCGCGAAAATCTCGGCCCAAAAAGTGCGTCCAGGCCCGTTGCAACGCAAATATGGGCCTATCCGGACAAGAGGGGGATCCTGGATGTCCTTCTTGACAAACATGGCCCGGGTTGACCGGAAAAAAGGGGACTTATCTTGCTAGAAGCCCGGCAGCAGGATCGTACCAGCAGGATAAACGGCCGGCACTCGAACGGCACGGCGAATGCGGTTCCTGCAAGTCGCCTTCCGGGAAAACCCGTCTCCCGCCCTCCGGGGGGAAAGGGGGACATGACAACAAACAGCAAAAAAATCTGAATCGAAGTGACACGTCAAAATGTAACCGATTGTGCAAACGTCAACGGTCGCCGACGATGACGCGTCCTCCGGTGATGATGGTTGTACCTTCCCCCGTTCGTCCCACGTCCTGGCCCCTTCAGTAGGCCGGCTGTCATCCTTTTCAACCCTTTTCGGTGCTTTGAACTCTATAGCCGGCGATATGCCGGAGGGACGAACTTCAACCTCCACCAATGGCCGGCCCTTCCGGCGTTCGGCGTTGACCGTTGCCGGGAGCGGGTCAAATGGAAATGATGAATGATACTTTCTTTCCGCTTCGCCAGCGATTCACGGGTAGGGAAGTTGAGCGACCCGGATGGCAGGTTGCACACAGAGTGTGTTTGTGTTTGTCATGGGAATGTCCGTTTTTAACATTAATTAAATTTACACAGCCGTCGTGCCGTCGGGCAGCCGTTTGCCTCGGCCAAATTTCGCACAAACTCCTGCAGCCTCCGTATGGGACGAAGGATATGGTGAATGATTTCGTTCGTTTGAATTGTCAAAGTGCTCCATCGGCTTGGTGAGGAGTATTGTATCCTTCCAGGACAGGCATGAAGCTCCATTTGTTGAGAAGGATTGTTTTAGAATGCTGTATCCTGTAATTGAGTCATGAGTAGTGAATTATATCCGTCAAGCAATGGGAAAATGATTGAATTTCATAATAAAGGCTCTAAAAAGTGATTTAATTCGGATGACAATCAACGTTAAGTTTTCAAAGTTTGAATCCAGAGACGAGCCAGTAAAATTAAAGCGCCTAAATAAGAATGTATAAAGTAAAAAAGGATCATGTTTTATATGTAATATCCATAAGTTAACACACTATAAGTGCCTTTGAACCCTTGAATTCCATCGCAGTAGCTTTTTTTTTGTCAAAATTGGACAACATCTTGAGAAAAAAGCACAAACATGTCACTCAAACGATATCGAGGCTCGTGCATAACGGATCAGTATGTTGTAAGCTTTAAATCATTGAAAAGATTAGCTTTCCATGGAATTGGAATTGTGTTCGACGTTCGAACGTTACGGCTATCCTCAGGCGTTGTTTTGTAACGTTATGCGAACGATTTGCTTGTAATTCATTCATTCTCCCGCCCACTGTACAATTAATACGGAATGCACAATACCGCCCGGCCAAGTATCATCAAATTAATCCAGTAATTCGACAATCGGAGCCAACGGAACAAGCCAAAGTTTAACCGAAACAATATCGCTCCACGAGAGGCAAACTTTCTCACCGTAAACAACCGGCGAGCAGGTTGTGTGTGAGTGTTTTCTTTTGGGTTTTTTTTTTCGTTCTTCTCCTTAGTTTGTGCCTCGCGCATTGTTTTATGCAACACTAACCATCGGCTTTCGGGTTTGCTGTTGCCGCTCTTCGTGGCGCTTCCTTCTAATCTCGCTGATTACTGTTTCCCTCCAGCCCAACCGCCCGGTAACAACCCCTATGTCCCTTCGCCATCCTTCAACAAGAAGTAGGGGGAGGGATGCTGATGATGGTGATGATGATCATGCTCGGCTTACAAACTATTTGCCTCTGCCAGTAAACATCACTTCCAACAAAGACTTCCTCCGTGGCGCGTCTTCTGTACCTACCCGAGGGGTGGGGGTTTTCAATCAAGGCAAGACATTGGGCAATACCTTTCACTTTTTTTTGGTTTGTTTTTTTCCTTCTTCTTCTGCGCAACCCTCCAACGCTAACGCTCGGGTTCAATCATGCCACTCCGGAGTGCAAGAATTTGGTGGATGTTTCCTAACTAACGAGAAAGAGAGAGAGAGAGAGAGAGAGAGAGAGAGAGAGAGAGAAAGAGAGCGCGGGAGAAACAAGTAATCGAAAATAATTACATTTGCATAACAAATTACAGATAATTGTAAGTAATTTGTATCGTCTCGATGCTCCGGCGATCGGTCTCGTTTTCGGGCGCGGAGAGCAAAATCCGCTTCCCGTTCGCCGGAGCAGAGTTCTTTCCCGGTTCGCGTTTCGCCAGTTTCAAATTCGCGGCTAAAGTTTGACTGACCGTTGTTAACGTTTTTTTTTTTTTTTTTTTGGTTTTCCCGCTTTCCGATGCTTCAGATTCCTCAAACCATTTGTTTTGACTCATCATCATCGACCCTTCACCAGGTCGAAACCTTCCCGGCATGTTGGGCCCGGCATCCCCCTCGCATTCCATTACCAGTGGCCGATCCTTTTCCGGAAAGGGACTTCTTTCTCCTACTCGTGACTGCTCGTGACCGACCACCGGTCGTCGTCGTTAAAGGAAAGCCCCACACGCTTCCAAAAGGCACACAATTTGTCTCAGAAATGTGTTGGGCAAACAAAGCTGGAGCCAAGTGGAGAGTGGCTCCCCCGGTATGAAATGGGAAAGTGCCTCGCACAAGGCGTACGGTAGTTGTAGTAGTAGTCATACTGCTTACCAGGCGAAGACACCAAAAACTCCACGATGTCGTGACCGGAACATGGACACTGGTAGAAGGGTTCACAAGTTGATTCCGTTTCGGGTGGCATTTGGTGTATGTGTCTTACGCTCTTCTTTTCCTACTTTTTTGTATTTTTCCTCCCGATTTTTCAAATTGTTGTTCATTTGGGGTTGATTTAAGTTCCTTTTCGTTTTTTTTTTGTTTGCTAAAATGGAACCGCCGCCGGTCACTCGGAGCGGGATTCTCTTTGCGTAATCGGAACGCAAACGGAAACAACATCGACGCCGGTGGTAAAAGTCAGCCAGAGTCCGGCAGCGGTCGGAGAGAACAAAACGGAAAGATAAACAGAAACCAATCAAGTGAAGAAATCTGTAACAAGTTCAATATGTCAAGACGGTCGCCCTTTTTCCTTGGGTCGTTTTTTTTTTAACAAACTCCTTGCGTTTTGGTTTGCTTTTTTTTTTTGGGTGAAATTTCTCCCAATCAAAGGATGCGGAATCTTCTTGTCAATGGAAAGCACACGTACCCCCCACTCTGTCACCTCTCACACACTCTCCCGAAACGGAGCACTTGCGGGCAAAACACGGACCACTTTTCGTTACACTCACTTGCCCATTGTTTTGGAGACAGTCGGTAAGGGCCCCTCTCGAAGACGGTGGGGTTGGGTGGTTGTAAAGGCCATCGCATCGGGTTTTTTTTTTGTTTCTTGAAAGTTTTCCCCGCGATGTTGTGAGGTGGATTTTCGAATTCCGGAGAAGTTCATGTTCGTGTGGAGTGTTTGGAGTGTTCCGTATCCTTTTGTGGCGGAAAGAATTTCGGTCCGCCCGGTTTTGGGGAGGTTGCTCGGGAACTGCACGCGTCCGCGTCCATTTCGGTAATTGTTTCCCGCCCCAAAATAGACCTTGTGTGTGAGTGTGGTTCCATTTCTTGAGAGTACACTCATTCCAGTGCGGATTTCGTAATTGAAAGCAAAGTCCATCATCCGGCTGGACATGGTAGTACTTGTTTGATTTTCAATTCAGTAAACGAAATGACAACAGAGACTTGAAGAGAAAAGACCGACTTATTGTTCAGTTGCTCAACCTATATTTATATAAAATTCCTTTGTTATGTTGATATTGTTGAAAGTTATAAATAATTCTCCTCTATCGAGACTACTTAATATACGAAGATCAAACATATGTTTAAGAAGCTTTCTGTTTCAATTTTGTTTATGTGAATGTTGTATGTTATGTTCTGTGAATGGATGTATACGTATAAACATAATTTCTTTATAATATTACGTGGCACTTTCTTCATTTTGAATTATGTTTCACGGAGGGCCTGAAAGACATTTTTAATTTGAATTTCTCCCAAGAAAAACCCACTTCACACTCTCCGATAAAACACAAAATCACCCACTATCGCTCATCTTCTCGGGCTTGAATAAATACAGTTGCAGTCCCGGGCGAGTCACGACTTAAGCCCATATCAAATTTACTTCATTGCACGGCAGCAAGCAAGGAAGCGGTTTTTTCACGCTTTTCTCCCCACCCAATGGAAACCCTACCAAGAGGGAGGTGTTGTGCTGCTACTGCACAAAAATGCTGCTCGGAATTGGTGGTGCAACTTTTCGCAGATTCCGACACCGAGTTCCCGTGCCCGTGCCGTTCCCTGGGTGCCCTACACCCGGCACACAAACGAGCGCCATTTATAACTTTCGAGCATAAGTAGTTTAATTTATAATAAAAATAAATTGCATCAAATTAGCTAAAATAACATCATCTTTGCAGCTCGCCGGGAATGCGAGCCCTCTCTCTGTCTCTCTGTCTCTCTCCTCCTTCTTCCGTTCTTTCTTCTAGGGTGTGTGTTTTTTTCCCTCCTCTAAAGCCCCACAATTCGAGAGTCCCGTGCTCATTGCAGTGATCACGCTTGGTGGAGAACTTTCGTTGGGGCGCGATCTTCGTCCGGGAGTCCGGGAATTCCCTTCTCCGTCCGTCCCTAGGAAAACTGGTGCGAATAAACTTCAGCAGCTTCAACGCGCACAGAAGTGACTTCGCCATGCTTCAAATTAATGATTGTGATGAATATTCACTCACTCTTCACGGTGGGCGCTTTTCGTCCAACATCTCCCCAAGAAGCTCCTCACAACGACAACGAGGACGGCGAGGACGTTGACGACGATGATGGCGGCAGGAAGGTAGCCAGAAGACCACGCGAAGGGTGTGCTACTTAGAGCAATATGCATGCAAATTACAATTTAAGAGTTTGGCGAAAAGTTGCACACCCCTCCTCCATCCACTGAAACTCCAAATCCTCCCTTGGCCACCCTCTGGGTGGTGCAGATTTAGTGCACAAATTTTCACACTCCGTTTCGTCGGCACAAATATTTACGCTGTTCGGGTTGTTTTGTCGGGTTGGCCTTTTATTCTTTTCTCGCTGGGCCCTTCGGGCCCCCTTTGAAGAGGGAGGGGAGGGTTTCGGAGGTGGACACGGATTTTTGCCCGCGTGTGGTTGCACCCGAAATGGCTTGCTCAGCGATTTCCCTTTTTTGGGTGAGTTTGTTTTCCTCTCGCCTGTCCGGGCCCAGTTCGTGCCACGGTTTCTACTATCGCCCAAGAGTTACACCACTTCTTACGACCCGGGCCAGTGCAGTGGCCAGTGGAGAGACGGAAGCTTTTAGTGCTTTACACCCCCTCCCAGTTGTGTTTTTATTTTTTGACTTCCCAAAATTCATTTCATTCCTCCGGCACCCTTTTCGGTGGCATTAAAATTACTTTCCGCGCCGTGCCGAAAGAAGACAGAACAACAGTCCGGTGCACGTCCAACACGGGCGTACGTGCGAAGATAGGCCAACGCGGAGCTAAGCCACCGAAAGGAAAAACAGAAGGGTTTGTGTAGTATATTTGTGTGTGTAGACTACGCCCGGCCAAGAATGATTACGGCGTGAACAAGTTTAATGTCTTCAATTAAAAAAAGATTTATTAACATGACAATGGACGACGCGTGGAGTTTCATCTGTCGAGTATTACACCGCCCCCCCACGGAATGGGGCCGCAAAAAAAAAGGTCCCTCAGCGAAGGTTAGGGGGAGAAGGGAGGAAGGAGAATTTTTCTCCGTCCGTTGACCGGACGGTTTCGAGTTTTCTGGAACGTCCTCCACGGCTTACCACGGGTGGAGGATTAGAATGTTTTAACGGACGTCCATCATCGTTTGCGCCACGAGCGGTGGCAAAAAAAAGGTCAACAATGTTTTGAATTCTCTGTTGTTCTATGTTTGAAAAACTTATTGAAATAATGCATATCATTTAGCAAACAATAGCTAATATCCAAATTTAAGAAACAGTGTATTGAAATCATAGAGTTACATAAAATAAAATAGAATATCAATCTAGTATAAAATATATAAAAACATCAATTAACACAATTGGAATGTAACAGCTGTGAATGTGACGAAACATTCTATTTCTTGTGTATCAGTTTTGATTCTTTTTATCTCTCATCTTTCATCTAAATATGTTTGAGTTTTCATTTCCTTGTTATAAATATTTAAATTCTATATATAGCATGAGTAGGTAGGCCAAAATTGATAAAAATTTACACTGTAACATCTGGTGAAGTTTGTCCAAAACCGCTCGATTCGATTATCCTTTCCGGAGTTAAAAGAGGCTCTAAATATTGCGTCATTCACCGCAAATTGCTCACTCAACCCCAGGGGTCATCGTCTCCCACACGCTTGAGAAGTAGTAAAATCAAACTTATATCACCATCCTTTTAAGGCTCTCCGTAACACGGAAGGGCTGGACACCCTTCAGCCTGTTAATAAAGATCACTCCTTCCGGCGAACACATTTTCAGAATCGGCACCGGATGAATGGACGCTGGCCGGTGGCTACAATCGAGCGTGAAGGATATCCCATCCTTTCTCACCAGAAAGCATGTAAAAGAGACCCGCCTGTCTGACCGCAAACAACGCTCACTCACTCATTCACTGGTGGCTTACCGGAACATAATAAAGCGAGCCGGAAACTTTGGCCATGGTTGTGGTAGGGTGTATTGTGTTTTCTTCCCCCCCCCCCCCCCCGCTCTTCTTTTTTGTTTGGCCAAAGGACTACATCCACCTTGGCCTCGTGTGTGTGTGTGTGTATGTGAAAAGAAATCGTTCTTTTTCACCCCCCAGTTAGTGGAATCCTTTCCGAAGGATTTTCTGTCCCAAACAACAATGGACCGGCCGACCTTAATGGGTCACGGAAAAGCCATCCAAACGCCGGCCACTCCGACGCATCATCCGGAGCACGGCCGAAAGAAGGCTTGTGCCTTCTGCCAGCATACGGAAAAGCGTTACAGTTCATTAATTTAAGACAATAGTGGCCGCCTTTCCGGATGTCAAAGGTTTTAGTGACCGCGCCGAATCTGAGGCACGCCGTCGAGTTATCCGGTGGTCAGCCCTAAAAAGGCTCCACCAGGCGTTCGAGCGTGACGTTTCGGCAAAAAAACGGAAAATCCCTATCCAAAAACCGGGGGGAAGAGTTTTCCGACCCAACACCCTCCACACCCCCTGTGCCACCAATACTGGACGCATTCCGGGGGCGTCATCTTCCAGGCGAATGTGAGTAAACAGAGCAGAAAAGAAGGACATTCTACGGCCAATTTATCAACCATCCGAGGAGCCTAGGGCCGCCGTCGGTTTTCCTCAGCCGCCGCCTTCGCCGCCGTCGGGCACTCCGGTTTCGCCACTCCGGAAGCACTTCGGGGCACGGGCGTGATTTATGACTTTACCGGCGGAAGATGATGGCGAAGATCAGGTCTACTTTCGCACTACATCGAAACTCATTGAGCGGGAAATGTTTCCATCAAGTACATACTTCGCTTTGCTGCTTTTTTCCCGCTCATCCTGCTTCCCTGGAGAAGTGATGGAAAAGAAAATCAGCTTTTCCTTCGTCTCAGTTCTCTTCATTCTGTTTTTTTTCTTCTCATGCCTCCACCTCACATCACTCTCTGTGATTCTAGTTCGTTTCTGTCTTCCCACTCTCCATCGGCTCACGGTCACTCCGACTGGAGCTGTCATCAATCTACTTCGTTCAAGCTCAAGTCGAGGGCTCGAAACAACGGCTGATACATTAGGAAAAGGGCATCGCTGCCAATCATCTCCCAGACGTAATCTTGGTGCAATCCAAGATCAATTAATCAATCAATCTTCCGGTTTGAGATTGGTGGAAAGTGGGGAAAATCTTTCTTTCGAGTGTTATCTAAGGAATCGGCGCGGTTTTTATCAGCAGTTGCAAGAATAAAGAAAACGTTGTTTTCAAGAGAGAAACCATAAATTATGGAAAAACCGTCCTCTTCTTTTTCCTGTCCCTGAAGTTTGTGTTGACTACAACAGCTAATTGTAGTAAGTAAGTAAGTAAAGTTATGAGCAAATTTCTGAAAACCAATAAACATAACATCTAAAATAGAATATAGTTTAAAAATTTGTAATAGGAAAACATATCTATAGTAGGGAAGAAAAAGTAGTACCGATATGAAGAAGAAAGAAGATAATATTTACAGTGTTCAAATGATTCCTAAAGTAACGATACCTTTTCAAACCTTACAATTGTGCCCATAATGTGGCTTTATACTCTATTCCATGGCTTCTAGAGCAGTCAGTGTCAGCGTCCCCGACACTCCGACAGCATTGACAAGACATCAGACCACCAAACTAATGCTGTCACTACCGAGCCGGACTACTTTTTAGGCTTGACGGTTGTCAACGAAGAGACCTCCCCGCCGTACGGTGGAAAGTGGGCGATTTTCGTGGAAAACCGACCGAGAAAAACCGAAACGAGAACCGTACTCCCTGGGCAGCGTTAAACGTCAACCGTGCGTCAATTTTATGATGCCGCCCGAGCTCCATCGTTCACGGCTGAGAAGTGTTTCTAGCGCTTGTCATGCGTGTGTTGTAACAAGCTGGCCGAACGTCTTCGTTGAAACCGAACCTATCTCCCTAGGAGGAAAGAGGCTTTACGATTTTTGGGAATTGGAACGATTTTGTATTATTATTACTTTTTTGTGTTACTAAACACTATGGGGAGAATTTCTTCTTTCACTTTGAAATATGTTGGTTATTTGTTTCATTTTCACTCTTTTCATTTTGTGTTTCATAACTTTGAAACTTCAATTCATATTTGATCTAGTTCTCTGTGATTCTGGTTTACTTTTATATTATTTCAAATCGATCGTTTCGATACTTTCTTTTCATCACTTTCTCGATCGCAACGTGCCTGCGGAAACAATACACGCTTGTCAGAATCATAGCCGATGATCGCCGTCCGTGTCCGTTGCCGCTCGCCGGAACGCTTGGACGTTGTTTTTCTTCCCGACCGATGGCCCGGGAAGATTTCAAAACCATACGTAAATCTTCCGTTCCCACATGGCCCATCGAGGGGAATTATCGTCCGGCCAGGAGATGTCCGGACCACCACCGTACGCGTTCGCACTCAGTCGAGAGATTCGTTTGTCAGAATGTTTTACACTTCATAAAATTATCGCCGCTCTAAATTTTCCCGGTCTTCTTCCATCCGCGGCTTCGTTTGGTAGTTTACAGTTCTCGGCAGTACGCGTTCGGCCATCCCACACAAGTGGGCGTGGAACGGCGGAATCTCACACTTCGGAAGGGAAGAAAAGAAGAAGAACAAAGTCCAACGAATGTGGTCTGGACGAAGACGCACAGTACGGTGTCAGCGCAGCTCGTCAACGGTTTGACATAAGTCGCGAGCGGGCGCACGGCAAATGACAGCCGCGTGACCGTGTAATGAGCGACATCTACACGCGGCCGGGTGGACTTACCCTACCCGTTACCCAAAGGGGGGATGACTCCTCGACCACAGGGACGCTGCCCACCGTCCACGTCCACACGAATGCCACAAATTCCGGGACGGAGCACGGATCTAATGTTTTGATTATTTAAATTTCAACGCCATCCGAAGCGTCCACCGCGGATCCAGGTCCGTCCCCACTTGCACCAAAAGGGGGCAACTTTTCAATCTCCGTGGGTACGACCTGTTGCCGTAAGAAGATTAAAAAAGTTTAGTGAATTTCCATTCGATCGAACGGCGGTGAAACTAATGCCGAATTGAGGATAACTGATTTAAATCACACAATCCGCCTCCAGACCTCAAAACCACGGTGGACCTGCCAATGGAAAAGATAGTTGTTTTCCTTTCAGCTTCCACCTCACCCTCCCAAACGTTTTATGTTTATCTATCTTCACCCGGTCTCCCTCCGGCTGTTCCCTGTCCCCAAAAGGTATCCCCGATAATGGAAGTTGTTTTACGCGGGTTTACAGCCAGCGATCGCTGACGATCGCTGAGAGGTTTTCTGCCAGACGAAACTGCCAACGATTCGACCGGTGGCTAATCTGTCTTGTTTTACCGCTTACGGCTCCTCGGGTTTGGGTTTGCATGCTGCTGCAGCTGGCACAGCTGGCACAGTGTGTTATCTAAAGCTTTTGATGTCCGAGGAAAGTGGGCAAAAGTCCGAGGAACGAAAATAAAAGTTTCTCCAACATCTGCCCGGGCCACGATATGGCGGGACCGTAGCTTCCTTATCGGTCATTCGCGGTAGTAATGTGAATGAATCGTTGCATCGCATTGCCGTACTACCGGAACCGGAAAGTTTTAATTATCATAAACCATAGACGCGGGCTCCCTTGACCAAAAACACACGACTCTGGCTGTAAGCTAGGACGAGCAGTGACACTTTCTCGACACAAAAATGCCAAAAATGCCACATCTTTTGATCACGATTCAATTCAACTCAGTATTCTTTATTTAAGTATACGGTAATGGAATCTGTTATACAACTTATTATACCGTTTTTCAACGCTTGATGGATTCTGTATTTTATTGTAAAAAAATTATTTTTTTACGATTCGAATTTCGCATCCTGTGAAAATGTCATTTCTTGGAAGAGAAATCTTCAAACTGTGCGAAAAGTGTAGTTTAAACATCAAATCAGTTATACAATATTTACTATTCGCTAGTCCACATTTAACGCATCAAATGTATCGATCAGTTCATTTTTGTGGTTAAATCGTGAAATGAAAATCTCGCCTTGTGAAACCTGCACCGCGTATTTCTGTTAGACACGCGCCCACGAATTGAGTATATTTATTCATTTATTTCCCACAGTCGTCCCCGACGCATGTTTCGTTTTTCAATCAGCGGTGAAAAATCACCCCGAAAAGCCGCATGGCTGCTCCGTGCAGGGTCAACGATAACGACCGCACAATGGGACAAATAAAACGGCATTTGCAGCTGAAAAGCCGATCTAATCAGTGAACAGCGTTCAGTGATTTGACACCTTTTCGGAAATGCCGAACCCTTCGATAGGGTTTTTTTTTAAATTTTTGGTGGGCCCATACAGAAAAGGCCCCAACCCGAAACCGTCGGGGAGGCACGATTTTCGGCCGCGGCCGGAGAAGGAGCGGCGTTCTGGTGGCGGACCGCCAAAAGCGGACAACTCCCGCTGAGTTAACAAATTAAAATAAACGATTGCCGTCCGATGGCGCAGTATACCGCCGGCCTGTTTATGGGCCGTGGTGCGCGTTTTGTCGTTCGACGGACTATTTTTCGTGCTGCGGTTTGTCTGTGGGACTTGCAAATGGCAGATTTCGGTTCGGTTGGCGTTTTTTTCCCCCGAGGAGACCGAAGAAAGAGGCGGCCCTATTTTGGGACAGCTCAATCACGGCCAGTTATCAATCTTTACCGTATACTAGGCTCGGACGTGACTATTGAGAACCGCGTTTGAGTCCTACCCGATATTGTGCAACGCCATGTCCACTCTTTGACACCTCCGTCAGGCCCGACGCTGGCGGAGGTTTCGCAACAAAGAAGAAGAAGGGAAGAATTAAAAAAATATCCACTCGATCCTCAGGTGTCCTACCTAATCGCACGAACTCTGGCCGCTCTGGGCCGGTCGGGCGCCCTGACGAGGTGCGCGATGTCAAAAGGTGACGCGCGGCTTCGAGATCGAAAGTAAAATGATATCGGGCCGGTCGGGCTGCTTTGACACGCACTGTCAGTGCAAGTGTTTTTCTGGCGGCAGGCAATAGGTGGAAAATCACTGGAAAGCGCGCCACAACGCTCCGCAAACTGACAACCGTTTGACCCGGGGGGCCTGAACTATGTTCGGGTTGACTAGAGAGGGTTAAGTAACCGTAGCTGCCAAAAGGCAAACGAGTATCAAATTTCGACTCCACGAGGCAGATCAATCCTTTCAGGCAGATCTAAAGCCAGTGGTATGAGTTTCCGAGAGGTCAGCTGGGCCACCTTCACGTGCACCACGTGGGGCCATCAACAGAGTGACTGCTCCGAAAACTCCACAAAGCCACAACGCTCCACCGCATGGGATGCCTCATAATGATTATCATGGCATGCTATTTCAACATTCTAAATTCCGCAGCCATGGTGCATGAAATTCAAATGCGTGAGTATTGTGTTGAACCGTTGATGAACTCTTTAGTTTTAGTTTTTGAGCAGGAGGAAAAATGTAAAAGTTTCATTGTTTTTGGTACGCGATAGTTCAAGTATGTTTTCATCCGAAGCTATGGAAAACGATAGCATCGCTTTTGCTATCCTAAAAACGCTATAAATGTTGCAGAACAGAATGAAATCCTTTAAAACTCAAAAGTAATAGATTAATTAAGTATCTAGTTACGAAACGCCAGAAGAATGTGATAGAACTTCATGTGGGTTGGAAAATATGTTCAATGATACGATATTGATAGTTTACAACTAATAACAACCCGTTAATTCATCGATCAATCATGCTCAACAAGGAAGGAAAAATAGGCGATCGAATTTGTCTTCGGCCCAAACCACCGCGGGCATCATATATGCCGTCGACAGTGGTCCCTTTCACCTGGTACGGCCGCTCTGAATCGCAGATTATGTCATCGATGCTGAAACAATTCGTTCCCCTTATCCGGGCGGGCCGGCGCACGAATATTGACAGCTCGATTATACGCCTGACACGTTGTGATACAAACGGGGCGATAGATATTAAAATATTACCAACAACGTGTCCATGCCTTGCCACTAGGCCGCGGATTAATCACACACACACACACTCGTTTTTCGAGTCTATTAATCTATCCGGGGTGATTGGATCGCTCGAATTAAATGCGTGAGACAAGTTTGCCTTTGAGTTATGATTACTTTACCGTTCCGAAAGCGGTCCCAAGTTTGACAAATTGCTCCGGAGTGAAATGACGGTTTTACAAATTTATAATGAACCATGGACGTGCCGGGCGAAAGCTGGAAGCAACCTAATCTAATTAGACAAAAACCCAAACGCCAAAATAGTTTATCGCAAAGTAATCGTTGGGAACAGACTGGCTACATCCGAGACCGCACTGTAAACAGTGCCTGGGTGCAAGTTTAGAACCATCCTGGTCCCCACCCCTAGTCGCCGAACAGACCTTCCCCGGACATTGGTGCTGAAAGGGACCCATCCCCTCGGGGGCAGGATGGGCACAACCCACGGATCTGCCGGATCTTGTTGCAACGGGCTAAACGGTCCAGACGGTGTCGATCCGACACAAAAACCTCGCAAAACACTTCACTTCGGTTGGGCTGTTCCGGACTGTTTGTCGTCGGGCGTGTGCCGCTGCCGGCGGGCTATCCAGACACTGTTTACAGTGCAATCCAATTTTCCGATATTTTACCAAAAACCCCGGATTTCGGCAAGCCAAACATTTGTCGAGTGCGGCGCCCGTGCTGCCGAATAACGCATTCTGCTCTCGATGCACGTTGCGTTTGCAGCGCATCCAGCGTCCAGCTGGAGTGGATGGATTCAGCGCTGGATGAGTATGTTTAGGAACTTCCGTATCCCATAATTCAGTCCATCTATGATGTGGTCGTTTTGCCAAACAGTTGCGATTAACAGTATTCGAGTCCCAACGCTTAAATGTACAGAACATGTAATCTACATTGTTCCAAAAGGGATGAGATTTTGAATGCAATTTTCAATTATGGAAAGGCGATATTCCAAAGTAATTTTAAAATATTTTTGAATTTTAAAACAATATAAAATTTCCTGCAGTACAATAAACCTGATCTTCCATATGATAATATGGCAACGGCATAAAAAGGTAACTGTTTAAGGATCAATTTAAATCAATTTGATCAAATCAGTTAAAGCCATAAATTTCCAACCGAAAACAATAGACACTTTTTAATTATGATTCCCAGCGGCCTAATGCTGCCAGCAAACAATTAGCATCTCACAGCACACACAAAAACTCAATCTAAATCAATTCTTCAGCTGCTGCAAATTAAACAACTCCCGCACCAACGACGTCAGCGCAATGGTGACGATGGGACAGATTTCCTGCGGGCTTTTCAATAAATCTGTTTTAGCGCATCTCGCGTGCTACGATGAGTGGATGCTACATTACATCATTACAACGAGAGACTGTTGCCATTGCATGAATTGCCACCAATAATGACTGGCTTCGGTGAAGATGAATGGCGCTTTGGAAGCCGGAAGCCGAACGGGCG
>JAOEFI010000007.1:10297781-10308702 GCA_034621735.1 Anopheles plumbeus | reverse complement strand
GGATTAAACTAGCCCAACGATAGTTTGTACTTGTATCAAAATAAAGTCTGTTTCATTCCGAGGGTTGGTTCTCTTGAATCACATCATGGAGACATGACAATCACCAAGGAAAACGATCAATTCACAATTTCCACCACAACTCCAATGAGCTAGGAATCAATTAAAATAAACATTGTGATGATCTTCATTGCGTTTGCGGCAGTTTTATCTATACACGCACACACACACCAGAAGAGACATTCTAGTTGATAGAAGAAGAAAGAAAAACCCTACAACAGCCACGCTTAAGAACGGAAGAAAAATGCTAAATCATAATGATTTATCAAAAAACTCGTCCTCTTCCAGAACCCCCCGGAGCCCAGTCCCTATCCAAGTGTTGTTGAGAAGGCGGCATGTTGTCATTCTGATCATGGTTTCATATGCTTGTCCGCACAATCGGGGTATTCGTCCCCGCTCCTGCTCCCGAACCCCCTCCAGGCGTCAGTTTTATTCACGAACAGGGGCGTTAAAGTGGTTTTTATTAAATTGTACTCTTGAGCAATAAAAAAAGCGCAGCCTCACTCGCCAGCCTCGTCGTCACTCACCCCCATGCCCTTCCGGTTGGTCCGTTTGGGGAGCAACATAAAAAAGCTCCACCACAAGTCCACACAGTGGTGGAGATGACTGCAAAACCGAACGCCCGTACGACGCGCCAGGTCCAAGTACAGCATACGCAAACGATGTAAAAATTCCGACAGGCACAAGCCCACACACACACACACACAGGGGTGGGGTGGAAAAATGGGAAAAGAATTTAATAACCCGCATTTCGATATCATTTGTCTGCCACACGAAGCTCGCCGTTGTGATGTTTGTCTTAACGGTGGACGCATCATCAAAGGCCGAACCGGCCGGGCCTCCAGTAGCTGCAGGGAAAACCCATCTTAGAGAACTCCTGTCGTTGGTCAGGTTCAGAAACTACAGGAACAACATCGCAGGAGTTCAAAGCCCTTGGTTTAGGACGCTGGTATTGTCGTCTGTTCCTATTTATGCCATTTTTACATCGTTTTTATCTTGAAAACTAGTTCCCTTTATGCATTTTATATTTTCGGAACTTCTGCTGCTAACTTAAAACCTACCTTCACCAGGTTGAAGAACCTAATGTGAGTTCATAAATGATATTCTTTTTAGTCAGTTAGTAGTATATCATAAAAAATCTAACTTATATTAAGCATCCACTAATTTATTTCGCATCAGAAAATTCTTTAAAAGGCAAACATTTCTCGAAAAAGTGAGCTCTCTCTCTCTGCCATTCCAACATTAATAACTGATAAATGTATGAAAAATCAGGGTAGAGCATCTCTTTTCTCATATACACTTTATAAATGCAACTAATATTCTCATTGGAATGTTCTTTTTCGGTAGCCATTCTTCATTCCACGTAAAATGGCAATTGTTTCTCCGTTTGAACTTGCAATCATCTTCTCTCTTAGAAAATCTTAGAAATTTGTTTACATCGCAACATATTTGACACATATTCATACGCGTCTAGATTTTTCGCTAATGGATCCTTTGACATAATTGCTTAACAATAGATCATACAAAACTCTCTCGTTCGTCTTAACAATCAAAGATCTCTCATAATCATCTCTACCTTCTCACAATGAGCCTCGTCTCAAATTTCCTCTTTCGCTGTCATATAACACGCGTCAAACCCTTACAACCATAAAGTTCTCATATAAAATTAATCAAATTCCCCTTAAAAAAAAGCCCCTATCGACAATTCGCCGGGGTTTATTTGCAGCTGCACTTGATCTGGAAAGGTTTCACCCTTCGAAAAGAAAGTACCGCCTCGTTCTTTAGCTTCGAGCAGTTCAGTTTATTTTCAGCCCACCTCCCGGCCTCCTCCCTCGACGTCGAAGAGGGGGGAGGAAAAAGCTCGTAAGTAACACTTGAGCGACTGCACAGTGCAAATAAAATTCCGTTGAAGGTTAATTTCGCACACACACATTCACACACTCCCTGTGCTGCCTTCGGGCCAGTACTCTGGAGCCACCATGATCGTCTAGAACAAAGGTCTTGATAATCAGAAAATTCCTGCTCATCAGCTGCCCACGGTTGGCTCGGTTTTTGGGGTGACTTTGTAAACACACATACACACACATACACACAGGGACACGTGAAGGGCCTACGGCCAACTACGGTCGCTCTTCCAGATGCGAGATGCATGCGTGCTGGTTCCACTGGTGGATTGAGAAAGAAAATTCACTCATCGGGATCCGAAAGCAGCCCTTTCCCTTCCGGCCCTATCTCGGCCGAGAAACCGTGCACGAAATATGAAACCCGGCCATATCCCCGCCGGGCCTGGGCTGGGCGATGCAGTAAAAATATTAGACTTTCGAGGAAACAAATACCTCCAAGACACCGTCACAACGGTCGAGGCTTCGGCCCTTTTCGGTTGCCCACGGCCGTGTAGTAGGTAGGCCCGCCGCCGTGCTAGCCTCCAAATGGAAAGCCTGTTCGGAGGAATGTAAATAAACGCGGGTACGACGTTCGCCGCTATATATTGCATGCGCGCAGTGATATTCGAACAATTTAATTTGTTCGCCTCGCCGTCGTCGGCGTCGTCATCGTCGTGTGTCGAGCCGCTCGCATAGTCGAGTTCGAAGAATGTGTGGTACATAAATTGAAATATATGATCGTGGAAAAAGAAAACTACAGCACACGCGGGGGCCAAAGACCGACGCCGCAGATCTGCACGTTCGTATGGACAACGAAACGACGCAAGAAAAAATGAAATCATCAGTCCCATCCTAGAGCAAGAATGTGGTAGTAGTAGTAGAGTGCAACACTCCGGCCGAGAGTCACAACGATCGCAATGGCAATCTGTTGTGGCGTAACGAAGTTCTTCGCCCCCAAACGATGGAAAACGGTACAATGGGGTTATTACGATGCACCCGGCCAGGGTGGGGACTGCTTAGTATTCACCGGCCGGCTGTCCGATGATCGGGGGTCCGGGCAGTGGAAAACCTTCCCCGTTTTTTTCCACCTTTTAAATGACCGATGATGAGATGGGTCAGCTCTAATGCCGCGCTTGCGAACGGGGCAACTTTGTTTAATGCACTCTTTCACATACTGTGGCTGTGGACGTGCCGTGGAAGTTGATGGAGAAGAAAGGCGCTGCATCCAGGGGGAACACGGTGGCATAAACAATGACCGTAGGGGTGTGTTCACGCTTTTTTGACACGGGGAAACATGTGCTTCGTTATTTCAACTAGCAACCAATTATATTGCATACATCATTAGGGTAGGGTGGCAAATTTAACTAGAAATTTCAAAAATATAAACAAACAAACTAAATTATTAAACTAATTGATAAGATTAGTTCTCAAAAAACTTCTCAAATCAAATTCAAATGCAAGAGAGTAAAGATAGTTCCGTTTGGAACCTATCAGCCATTTAACTACTTTGTTTATACTGTCAAAGGTTGTCTCATGGCAATTTTCGTCAAATTTATTCCGTTTTCAAAATTCTTCACACAGCTTAATTCTGTACACAAGGGAGGAGATCTTCTTAGAATCTCAGGGCTATTAAACTACTCTACATGACCCTGCTTCTCTAACCTTTCCAAAAAGTAGACTGAAAATATATATCAGTCATACCGTGATACCCATGATATGAAGCAACAGAAAACAAATTCGGCTAGAGAGTTATTCTAGAAGAAGCCAAATTTACAGTTAACATTTGTTAATGGTTACTAGATGGTCGTGCAGGTCTTAAGTGTTTGAGAAATATTCCCAGCTTTCAAACGGTGGTTGTTCCAAGACTTTTCTACGAGTATCTATCGTCACCGATTGTCCATCCCTTGTGTTTCAAAAATAGAAAAAAATACGTGCACTTTAATGTACCCTTCGATTTTTCTGTATGTTAAATTAACCGTAATACACTATCATTCGTGAATCCTTCGGGAATCTAAGCCCAGCTAGGCACGTTGAGATGAATTATATTACCTCTCCGAATAAGCAATCTGAAACATATTGTGCGAATCTCTTCTCCGTCCAGGGACCTTCACTAGAGAATCAATATAAAAATCCTCTCCCTTGTTAGGTTCCCGGACACAAACACACACCGAGATAATTATCAATTTCGTTCGATTTATGTGTCAGAAACAACTGCCCAATGGTCCTCAAAAGAGCCCGTGCCAACGGAAACCCAAGACCGCTTCAAAGAAGGGACCGACGACGTGATGATGAGTATTTTTTAATTTAGCATATTTCGCTGCAATAATGTCCGGTTCCGGTGTCCAGAGCAGACGTTCCCACACCCCCGGGGGAAAAACTCGTCCGCTCCAATGGCCGGATAAGTCCTGACGGCGAAGTAATCAAGTTTCAGAGAAAGTATGCGTACGTGTGGCCGGTGTCCTATTGCCATCTCGATTAAGATAACACTCACCAATTTATCCGATCAAATTCCATTCCTCTCCGTTACCGCCGCGCCCGGGAAAGTGTTGTTGCCGGGTTGTTGGTATAAATCCGCCCTAGTGGAACTTTAAGTGGATCAAAACGAAATTAAACTTTACGCCACACCTCCCGTGTTTTCCATCCTGGGTTCGGAATTCTTTCCATTTCGCACATGGCGCCCATCGTCCCGGTGTCATCTTGTGTTTGGTGGTGTTGTTTTTATTTTTCGATTCCCCATCACTTCCCGTCACGTCCGCCTGGGTAAGCGAAAGGATCAATTTGGAAAGTGTTATACACTTGTTCGGCACCCGCTGCCCCGTTCCGCCATTTACCCCAACGAGGGCGTCGTGAGACGAGACACTTATCAGATCATCGAAATGTAGCAACAATTTCCACTTCTCACATCAAACGGCCACGGTGAAGGCACAAGGGCGTGAAGCGGCCACGACGGGCTGCAAGGATCTTGATCTCCCCTTGGAGGGACCTTTCCTTCACGAGTATGTGTGTGTGTGTGTTTGCACCGTTGGCCACCACTACTACCGGGAACCAAACCCGACACCCGGGACGGCGATACGCTCCCGTTCCCGAAATAAGGAGTGGATGAAAACTTTGTTTGGATATCTTTGATCTTTTAATTTCAAAACAAATTCCTTACGGTTATTGGTGCAGGGGTTTCAACGGCGGCAACGGTGGCGGCGTCTGGCTTCCCCCACGCGAAAACCCCGATAGCATCGAACACCCCGTGCTTCGGGGGGTGCTCTGTCACACGTACACCGCGTGACCCAGCCCTCGTCGATTCCCTCCGGTATTGATAAACTACGGCCCGATTGGACAAGTTTGTGCAGACGAGCGTCACGAGGGACTCTTCTTCCCGCCGCCGTCGCCGCCGCCGGTGCGCGCCGACATCGGGATGATAAAGCACTTTCCACGGATCGTACGGCTGGTGTCTGTTGCCGGTGGTTCCAACGGGAATTTCGGGTAGCGCTGTGCAACAGTTTCGAGGACAATCTGTGCCAAGTGACACACAGACTGGCTTTACGGGACACACACTGAACCTGTTGTGGTGTGCCTTCGGGAGGTTCGGGACAAAAAACCGACGACGTCCCTTTTCATAATTGGTGGACAGATTAGACAATCATTCACGTTGCGAAGCAGGTTAGCTAACCCTCACCGAAGGGCACTCAATGTGTCCTGTTTGCATACATAACATCTGACTGTTCCGTATCAATCGCTTTCCAGGGTCTAGGAACATCAATCATACTTCTTTAGAAAGTCATTTAGCAATGATGAATCTGAGGAATGAACATTTTCGTGCTTCCACATTTAAGTACACTGAACAATTGTTTTGAGGAACAATTTAACTTTCATAAATCGGTCGTGGTGAATATGGGTTTATTTTTCCTAACCGATTGCTATGTCCTAGGAAAAATATCAACTCTATCAAGATGTTGCAATTTTTGTCAACTATTCGAATTAACAAATTTATGCTTCTGTATGACAAGAATTAGATATTGCATGTTTCGTCAAATTATTCAAATCAACTAATGAAAGCTTCATTTGAACAATCATTAATTTATATTTCGAATGAGAACCTAGCACTAGATTTCCCATTTATACAAACAGCGTACCTTTATTTTTGGGTTTAAAATGAATACCGCGTATAAGGAAGGACATAATCGAAAGCTATATAGCTTCAATGGCTCTTATAACGTATCATATGCAATCGTCACTACATTCGACATGAAACTGAAAATGGTATAACACTCGAATGTTTCGCAAGGTAATTCCAAACGAAGAAGCATCGTATCTTCAAAATTGGCACCTCTTTTATGGCGAAATGTGCAGAAAGTCTTCCTGCCTATAAACTGCACACACATATTTGGCCACATCTTGCCTTCCAACCTACGACACATTTCACCACGCAGCGTCGACATATTTGGAATTCGGTTCTCGTTCGCAAACCACCGCCCACGTGCACCAGCAGACCAGCGGACAAATGAAACCACGTCAGCTCTCCAATTGGTCCGCCGTGGCGGGATCGCAGTCCTAGAAAAAGGTGGGCGCATGGGCGCTGCCAAGTAGTGCCGTTCCTCCGGTGAAAAGTACCCGCTCCGTTTTGTCCACCAACCAGTCCGCGACGGGGTGCGGCTTTTCGCGGATCAACCTGCGCAAACCACACGCCCAAGCCGCCTCATGTGTCTGTCTACGCCGGTTGCGTCAAAGTCCTACGCGCTAGCGACAAGTCCGCCAGAGGCGTTCACTACTCCTATTTTTGGCCAGAAGCTTCTGAAGACCGGTGATGATCTACGCCATTGCCGTTTTCTGCCGACGGTTCCGCGATGAGTAGGTACTATTCACCGTGGTATATATTAGTCCCTTCTTATGTCCACCAGCTCGCTGACACTGGCCATCCGCCATCATTTGTGCCAAGTGAACGCCCGTCCTCTTGGTAGGTGTATTTTTAACCCCTTTTTGCATGAAACGGCATCGTCATCGGGAAGCGATACACACTTCGTTGTCGTCTATCCGCGAGTCTATAGAGTCGCGGACCGCGAGATTATTGTGGCATTAGTAATGGGCAGGCTTTTAGCGGGATGGTTCTTTTTTGCCGTGTCCCTCTTTTTGCCTCTATTGAGTACTACCAACCGCTGCGAGCATTGTTCTTCCATCTTGCCGTCCGTCCATTGTATGGGTCGTACGAATTAGAACACCCTGCACGACTGAAGGCCACAGTGAAACAATTACCAGCCCGGGCCGGGTGTCCAACGTGTGTGGCGGTGTGTTAAGGTGTATGTAAACTTTTTACTCCACTGATTGCCTAGCGATGCTAGAACGCCGAAACCAAGCAGGCGATTGTTCTAGACCTCTAGGCTGGACTTTAAGAGTGAAACGAAGGGGAAAAAAAACATTCACCGTCAACGTCAAAGGGATAAAAGCCAACTCATGGATTACGTCGGCGTCAAGGCAAAGGCACGCGCAACACGCGGGAATAAGAATGGAAAAGTGATGTTACCTTTTAATATTTTTTTAATATACATTTTCCCCCATCCTACCGGCTCGGCAAGCTCGGATGGGACACCCTCTGCCACCCGGTTGTAAACTGATAGTTCGCAGGAAGGGAATCGCCCTTCTCACTGCACGTCATTAAATCTTTGACCAACGATTTGTGATTTGAGTGTGTATGGTTCTTTTTCTTTCCCTATGCTTCACTTCCCTCGCGGCGAATCATAAATCCCTGCACGCACCCACCACACACACGAGCCCGCCGACGATTCCAGGAGCGCGCCAAGTCTCATATTTCCTCTGAGCGGACGTGCGAAGGGTGTGCAGTTGGCAGGCGTCGTTGGTGGCTCGCAATAATATAGTGGGACGCGAAAAACACCCCCCGCGCCCCTCGCTGGACAACGGGACTAGAGAAGATGGCGAACGCGAAAGATGACTGCGAAGTAAACGCTAGAGAGAAATGTGAAGAGGAAAAGAAGAAAAAAAAAAGTACTGTCGCGACTCGCATGAGTTACGACGATAATGGTTGACTCACCTAAACCAGGCCCGCGGCAAAAAGGGCCTTCGGAAAGGTTGCTGCAATTGGACAATTTGGACAAAGTTCGGAAATTCGGAAAACGAAAGCTCAACCCAAAGTGCACGGGAATGACCAATGCATCATGGATGAATGATTTCGCCTACGCACTTTAGGCCCGGCTAAAAAAAAATTATTTCCTTGGAAATTTATTTTTCTAACTAGTTTGGAAAGTATTAATATATAATATACAACAAATGGAGTAGAAATTACTAGGAAGAGTTCTTTCTAAATACTACGCTATTTTTGCAGAACGTTTAAATCTAATTCTGTGAAACTCCAATTTCAAACATGATTGTAAATTTTCTGAACTGAATCTAGAAGCAAATAATCCTGATAATAAACTTACCATTTTACTGTTTTATGTTTGAATATTTCATTCTTTCCATCTTTCCACGACTCATTAATTTCTCGTAAACGTGTAGCTACAATCTGTCCACCAGCAAGAGCACACTGTTCGCCTCGCAGCCAATTGACCCTTCGTTCAAACCAGCGAGCAGAAATTACCATCTTCCGGCCTGCATCATCAACGGCCAAACAGTGCTCGGGCGCGCAAGGCACAATCGGCACCGGACCTACCGGACGGCGCCCTTCGAACCAGTTCCCAGCGAGGCCACGCGGAAGGCTGTTCATTTCGCTCGATTACGACCAATTTCGCTCACGTTCTTAGCCACCAGGAGACCGGCAGGAAGGGGGCCCAGGCCCAGGGACTGTTCAGCAGTGGGAACAGTGAGGCGTGACGAGCCCTACACTGCGCGCCGCCCAACGGGTACGAACCGGTTCCAGCAAACCCATTCGCCGAACGCCACGGGAAACATATTCCCGAGCGCCCTCGGCCGGTCCACCCCACTTGTAATGTGATAAATTAAAACAGCTGATGAAGTTTGATCGCCCTTACGCGCGCGCGGCGGTTCTCTCCGTTCCGGTTTCGCGAGTGCGAGTCAACCCCCTTCGGCTTGGCCCGGGGTTCCACGGTGTGTCGAGGTTTTTGTCGATGACAATCAACACGACCTCCCGGGAGGCTGGTTTCACTAATGCTTTCCTTCCGAGCCTATAGTCCTTCCACTGCACTGCTCGAAGATCCTTCCGCCTTTTGCACGCTCCCGGAACGGCACTCTCGAACGACTCGAGCATCGTCGGATGAGGGGACGCGGCATCGGGACAGAAAGGAAAACGAAACCGGATGCTTACGGAAAATATGGAAGATATTATTGTGCAACAATATTTCACAGAGTATCCTCGGAACAAATTGATGTTAATTAGAAAACCCGGTCCGCTTTCTTCGCGCGGGGTGATTGGGGGCATGGAAGGGACGCATCTCTCCCGGAGCGAAGTTTAGTTCTTCTTCTTCTTCTTTTTCTTCTTCTTCTTCTAGGGTTACCGGTTTTTGGGAAATGGGTTGGATTGGTGCAGGCTTCCGCAGGCGGCTTCCCTCCTGCGAGGAAAAACATGAAAACCCAGCAGAGAAAAACGCGCCACTTAATGGGTACGTCAAATGTATAAATCAAATTTGATCTTTCGGAAGAGGTTGGTGAGCGTTGGTGTAGAACGGAAAAATTATCAACACTTTTCCGTTGAAAAAATTAATTTCCAAAAACGTTTTGGAGAACAGTCGAACATGATGAAACGCGATCGAAAACATACTCTTTTTACTTTATTCGATGTTGCATTCGGTGATGAATTATGTTGAGACTTCTGCCATTCTGTCGTCGTCGACAGCAAAGCTCTATCTCTCAAACATTCTTAGTGGAAAATTCATCATAATGAAAGTATTTTGAAACAAACGACTTGCCTAATTTAAAAGCGGAAGCTGAGACGATCCATCTCAGAATAGATTCACCTTCAGTGACTTTCCACCACCACAATGCAGAAACCTATCGAAGATAATTCCCGGCCCCGATATTTCATTTCCCGTCACCCGAATTATACACTTTGCTTGTTCATGGTGAGTCAACCGATGCATAAATCATTCGCTGCGCTCTTCCCGCATACACGCAACGAATCACAATTAGACCAGCTTTATACGGCAAAATTCGTTCTGGTTAGCAGACGGAGCGCAAAAAAAAAACAACACAAGAAGGAATGGAACATGACTCCCCGGTGCCGATTTTTCCAACAACATAATTTTCCGCCACACCATGGCGTTCGGGTTATGTATGGGTGCGCTACCCTGCCATTCCCTAATAAATGCCGGCCCGGTCCAAATCCTTTGGGCTTAGGAAATTTTTCACGCCGTTAAATTTGTTTTGATTTGCACTGCCATTTTCCTGCCCGCCATTCCAGAAAAGAAAAACCCCGTGGGTGGGTGGGGAAGATGGAAGCAGTTCCGCGAAGTCGGTTTTCTCGAATGCGGTGCGTGATTTTTCCCGCACACTTTGATTTTCCCAACACTCGTTGGGACAGTGACTCGTTGTCGTTGCTGCGCTTACTCCACCGCTACGCCGTACACATGTTAAGGGTCGCATAACGAGTCGCCGGTATGCTTTTGCCGTTCCTTTTTTCCAAGTGGAATTAAATTTCAAACAAACTCCGACGCGGCGACACTTCACACGGACACGGAAACGAAGAATGAACGGAACGCCAGAGCGTAACAGCGGTTCAGAATCTGCCGAAATCCTTCGCGCCTTCGCCTTCGTCCGTCCTTTGGGGCGATTTTCCCGCGACCTAACGCGAGACGACAAGATTTATGAGGTGTTTTGTTGTGAAAACAGTGTCATGAGTGATGCGATTCCGGTGGCACTTTCGAACCGGTCGCGCCCGTTACGCGATGTTGATGGTTGCTGATGAGAGGACGATGCCGCTCGGTCGAGAAAGGTGAGGATGAAACCGGTCCGGATTCGTGTTCGGTTATTAATTGCAGATCGTTCGGAAGCATTTCGTCGACGCAAAACGATGCCACTTCCCG
>JAOEFI010000007.1:10284580-10297681 GCA_034621735.1 Anopheles plumbeus | reverse complement strand
CCCCCCTCCCCGCCCCCCCCCCCCCCCCCAGCCGAAAGGCCCTGCAGCCGAAAGGCCCTGTTATGGACATCGTCGGAGTATATGGTGGAGCCACTTCAAACCATTCGCTTCATTACCGGCCCTCTGGCGGAACAGATCACTCTCATCATCGCTCGGGACGCCAACCTTCGCCAGCAACGCAAGAAAAAAGTGCGAAATGAAAACACACTTGCCCGTTTGGCAGTTGTGGGGGTTTGGCGAGCGAGAGTTTTCCACTCGACGGGGAAACGGCTCGGCTGAGAATCTAAACATATGCTAGCCGTAGACGTATCACATTAGCGCCGACACTCTCATCCGTGTGTGAGGGCGGAAGACGCAAACGAAAACATTTCCGCTCGCCTTTTTCCACCCCTCCCACCGCTCCGACACCCCCCTTGCTAAAACTCGGATCTCGGTGCACTTTTCGGGCGCAAGTGAAAAAACAAACGAAAATGGTTATGAAACTGGTGGGTGGGTGGTTCGGTTGGATGGTTGGACGTATGGGAAATCCATTAAAATTTTCCAATTTTTCTTCTAAATTTGTTTTTTCTTGCGCACAAAGCATACTAACCCGTGCACAAAGGGAGGATTATTTGGAACATTTTACATTTCTAGGAATATTTTGAATGGCACGCTGAAGTGGATGAACCTGATGGAAAGCAATTTGGAACAATTTTTTAGTACTTTTGGCATACTTTACAACGTGAAACCACATTTTTGGCTGTTGAATAATGAAAAGTAATGGATAACAAGCGCATGAAAAAGGGATTAACTTCAACTGGTTTATTGTATGTCCTTATTCATATAAAAAACTAATTGAATTGAGTTGAAATAGTAAAAAATCTGAAACCAGCATCAATAAAATAAATTAGTATTGAAGACGTGCCCATAGTGCACCGTTACTCCACACCAATTCTAACCCACAGCCTCCCATCCGTTGGTCAAACGTCTTTGACCCCCAAAAAGCCCACCGTATGGATTCAACCAGAAAATGCCTCCCAATCTGCAGACGACTCTCGACAGAGACAGCTCCCATTCCATCGAATCCACCTACGGAATCTGCTCCCGGACCGTGTGCGTCTGCTTCTGCTTTTTAGCGAGCAGGAGTTTGGGAGTTAATGATGCGCAAATTTTCGCAGCTGGAACTGCGGCTACCAAAACTGTCAGTGAAAGATGCCGTCATCGGCAAGTGTCCTGAGAGAAGCTCGCCTCCGGGGGCAGTCGCAACATTAAAACGCTCGTTAACTGTGTCCCCACTCCCTCCCGTGCCTCTCAGGAGCGAGGCAGATAACGGCCGACTAATTGTCTTCGTAAAGCATTCTGCCACCGACAAACAAACGGCCGAGAAGCAAAAAATAAAAGAAGGAAGAACTGCCAACACTCACCGCGCGCCCTTCTGCCGAGGACGAAACAGCAGGAAAAAAAACTGCCGCGCATCAATCACTCTAACGATGGTGCAATCTGGTATTTGTTGCCTGGTTTTTGAATTTTTAAAATGGCCCGTAAAGGACAGGAGCTATTTGCCCGCAAATGGAGGACCCATTTGGTAAGTGCACCAAACATTGATCCAAGTAAGCGTCGTGAGCGAGTTTGAAAGTATGGTTAGTAGCAAGTACGGGTATGACACTTGAAGATGGAAATGGCGCTTATGTTTGCTGCTTTTCGTAGAACTAATTTCGAACAGCGCGTTCTATCAGAAAAATGATAAATTAAGTGTAAGTAAGAGTAATGACTTTTCAAACCATGGTCCGTAGTTCCAGTCATTTTATTTTTCCTGAGACAAAGATCAGTTCCGAATAGTTTTTTTTTCATACATTTTTCATCGGGCTCCAGACGGAAGAGTGGCCAAAAATAAAATAACTTTTTTATACGGATTATAGGACATCTGTTCTTTCACAGAAATGTATCCCATAGACTTCGATCGGGTTTTCTACAAAGCGTATTGAAGTCTTCGTATCCAATAATAAGAGACGAAATTAGAAAATTTGATTAGTCCGCGTTGAGTGTAGAGTTTCGCACCATCAATATCTTGCTGACGCACAATACACTCGACAATGTTAACGTTTTAACCTTGGCATAAGTCATCGGATCGGCTGACCGGCATCCGTAGCGGTGGGTCGGGCTATCGCGTGCGATACCTGTTCGGTAAAGTGGCCTAAAATCAATCGATTCGATTCGATCACTCTTAGTTCGTCTACTAAACATTCCGCCTTCGGTCGAGCGGAGAGTTGCTGATAAAAACCGTCCACGCAGACCCAGGGTAGAGACCCGGGCCGTGTAGACGATGACGTATGGGACGCGGTCAATCACTATCGGCGTGTTCAAAAATTTTCCAACCTCATATCAATCAAAGTTCCTCCTCGCCTGTTTGTGGCCGGCCGGTGCAGTTCGCCCCCACCGATGACAGTGCGCCCTCCCCGCCCGTCCTTTACCGGGGGCCCTAGCGGCGACGATAGACAGCTGCCGCCATATCAATTATGATTTATGCGCCACCGGACCCGAAAGGGAAACTACCGAGCATGCATCATTGTAACTGTTGCCGGTTGCGTTGTTCAATTTTCCTCGATGGTTCTATCTGTCGTTGGACAACGTTCTCTCTGTGGTCTGTTATTGGATGGAATTTGGAATTGGGAGCGGTCAGGTCGTTCTTTTAGAGCGAGAGTTGCGAAAACAAGTCCCAATGAACAACGGACCTGAAAAGTGGGGCTTGAAGTTCATTACCACAAAGTAATTAACACATTTTTCCACAGAATGTTTGAAGTAACGTACTAATGGAATCAATTTATTTAAAAATTCTTTCCGTACTAAAAGTGTGGATCCATTGGATATACTTTTTGATGGAAGTTTGTGATTCATACGTTTTTACTGAACACTTTCCTAAATTCAATCGCCTTGTATTACGTTTCATTTCACGTTGATTGAAATAAATATTTAACAATTGAATGCAAAATTTGTTTTCATAGGGTCTATTGAAACCTAATGAAACCTTTAGAGCTTATGGTCTTTACAAGTTAGGAATTTTAATTAATTCAATAAATAAATAAAAGGACATATCATGTGCTTTCCAAATAGTGTTCAACATAGCAACTATAATAAAATGAAACAGCTAGTTGAGTGTATCCAAAGCCGCACCAAATCACAAGTACTCAAATTAAAACACGTGTACTTGAACTGGGCTTAGGGTCTTTCGTGTAGCAATAATGAAGAGTTGCCAAGAAAGGAGTTAACACAACGCTGTCATGCTATCTCTTTGCACACTTGTAGCTGTTTAAAAAGTGAGTGTGGATTGTCCACAACGTGTGTGTGTGATTAAACTACAAATCGATAACTTCAAAAACCAATCAGACTTGAAAAACTAACTGCATGTACAAACACCGGTCCACGCGATCGAGGAAAGAAAGCGCATTCACGAGCGACATTTCGCGCCTGTCGCACGCTCGATGCGCTGGAAATCGATGGAAACCCGAAGCCGAAGAAACGCCCGGACCACCGGACCGGAATGAGCAACTAATCAAACGAAAGTTAAAACCTATGTACGTGCGGGCCAGTTCGCACCTCGCCGCGTTTCCCGGGCCGACGGTTCTGCGACGCATGGAAATTCGGTAGCAGTCCGCATCGCGAGCCATGTAAATCGCACTAGCGGTGTCGGTGAATGATCATCGGGCGGCAAATGATCAAGGGACGGCAAATGATCGAAAACCCCCGGTACGGAGTCCCCGCCGGCGGCCGATGCGACGCGTTTCGGAAAATAATTTGACGCTTGAATTGAATTTGTTTTTCACACTTCATCCGTCGCGGTGCCGCCGCGTGTTCCAGTTGACGGGCCGCGGCCAAAGAGCGCGCGATTCGTGGCCATTTTTCTGTCCAGTCATTTTCAGACCAGACCAAAGTCCTCCACCCCCTCCCGGAGTGCTGCCTCCAGAAGGCAGCGCCACTCCGTTTCGCTCCGCTGGCGATTTGATCTTCGGGCCATCTTCCTCGCGCGACGCCGAAGACGCCGACGCCGTTCGCCAGAGGCCAGCAGCGTTAACGCCTGGAAACCCATTCAGGTGTCACGGTGTCGGTGCTCGGTCGCCGGCTCCCAGGAATGGACATTCAATTTCATACCTTCCGCGCCCCATGGGAAAAAAATGTGTCCATCGGATCTCCGGCGGCGACGCAATCGTTTTTCGCCTCCGACATTTGGCGCTTGGCCGGTGCTCCTCGGAACCTGGCGCAGCGACTGCACTCATTATCCTCGATCGATCCGGAGCCGGTGAACCGCGACCGCGACCGGCTCGCTGAGGTCCGTGTCATTTTGAGCGCATTCCCTCGGCGTGGTGTGTGTGTGTTCATCACGAATTCCGAATTCCCAGCGAACGAAGCGCGCGCGCGACATGGTCAACATTTTGGAGTTGATCCTCAACCGGCAAAAAAAAAAGAAGTAAGGGAAAAAGGAAGGAAGGTCCATTCCAATCCGCAGCCTTCTGCCACCGATGGCGGTTGATGGAAAAGCGTCCCGAAAAGGCTCTAGCGTCGTGGTTTGCTTGCGCCGATGCTCGAAATGGCGTATGTCCAATCAGGCCTCGGGAGCTCATAAATTCTTCGCCCTGCGTTCGCAGACGGACAGAAATTGTAGCCTCAAGACAATTGCAATAGAGGGGGACTTTTTTGCCTCCTAGCTCCGTGTGTCGTGTCGTGCATATCTACACGTCTTGTACGTGTGTGACGACAAGCAAAGAGAGAAAAAAATTCCATTAAATTGAAGGACTCCTGCTGAACCGCATTAGGGTGAGTACAGATAGTTAGAAAAGCCCAGATCGGACGGGACCGAAGAGCAGTGGCAAAGTCATCAAATGATAATTTAATTTTTTTTTATCATTCCCATTTAATTATCTCGCCGTATGGTGACTTCGACTCGCCGCCCGAGCTGGCTTCCTTGATTAGTTGCATTTTAACGATTCTCATGCAAACCCGCAGGCGACAACATTTAAAGGCTATTACAACACGAAACAGGGCCTGGGAAAAGTATACTCAGGGAAACCAATTGAACATAATAAAAGTCTTGGTTTTTTATGGTTAAGAAACGAAGGACAAGGATAATGTTATCCTGTGTGAATTACTTAATTTCATATTATTCTTACATATGTTAAAATATGTCCATTATACGTATGTACGAATGATTGGAAACTCACCTGGAGATAAAATTCATCTTTACCCATTCTTACCGTCTTGAAGTCGCTTCCTCAAACTTCGTACATAAGAAACCATCTTTTACATTTCAATTCCATCCATTTCTTCCAGAAAAAAAAAGACAAAGCATTACAAGCATATGATATGTAATATACCGTGCGGGGACACTTTGTGCCGTGAACATCATAGATAGATGAGGTTTTTCCTTTCCGTTTTCTTTCCTGTTTTCGGATGGCACGTTGTCAAACACGTGGCTTTTATGACTTTTTAATTCCTCGCCAAACCCGTTTCATTGCACGCTCTCGTTTTAGGGCTCTGTTACACGGAAAACCTTTTCATCTCATGCAAATCTAAGTTCTGAAGGCAAACAGAAGTGAACACGAAAAGTGTATGATAGAAGTGCCCCGCAACTCACGGCTCACCAATCGGAGTCGGTTCATGATCCTTTTGGAGCGTCCCTGCATCAAAACGGGCGAAGGAGAAGAAAAACCTCCCGAATGAGTTTCTGCACCCGAAAATTTTCCCAATTCCCTCGTGGAGGGAGATGCGTCGCCAAAGCAAACAGGAAGAAAAGTCTTGCCTTTCATGTGGGCAAACAACACGGCGGTGGCTTCAAGAGGCTGAATAGGCTGCTTTCTTCGTGGACGCGCACGCACACGGAGAACCACCCAACGGATGGTTCACCAGTTCTGGGCGTGACATACGCGGCAGTCTGCTACTTTCCCCCCGTAAATGTTGCCAATGACACACCACACTGCTGGCACATCATTTCCGCCAACATATTGAGCACACGCTTGTCACTGTGCGGTGGGAAGGGTGGGGACGAATGTGTGAGTCAATTAAGTAAACTTTTTGCCCCACATCTCGGCCCAAGAGTCCCCGTTACGGCGGTTCACCGTTACGCCGGGGCTCAGCTGGCGCGATGTCCTTCCAACGGGTGTCCTTTCTTTCTTTCTTTTTTCGGCTTTTCCTTTACTTCCCTCCACAGCCGTTCGTCGCCGTGGAGTCGTCCTTTTGAAGCTGCTCGCTAGCGACTTCCTCGTTTCGGCAGGGAAATAAGTTCATCGGTATTCCCTAACATGGTGCCAATTTATGGCCCTGCATGCTTTCATCATCGTCATCGCCACCACAAACCGGATCCGCTACTGCTGGCTGCAGTGGTCGGCAACCATTCAACATACAACTCTATTTTCAAGGAGGAAGATGTTTCTTTCCCAAAACATTATTGTGGAAAAAATCTAGAAAACTTTTATTTTTTGGTTTTTAGGAAGCTTTCATACAACGATTAATAAAAATATTGTTGTATTGAAACTTTGTAACATTTCCTTTATATGACACCGATAGGTGAATACATAATACTGTTGAATACATGAGTACTGTTTCCATGGCAACTTGGACATGTTTGACGAGCCCTCTTTTAGAGCATATGTTTTCGCGTTTGCCTGGTGCCGTTCGACGTCCAGTTTCGAGCTCATCCCGGCGACTCCCGGTTCCATTCCCCTCCACATACATCCTGGTATCCTTGTCCTTAATACAATCTAAGTTCTTTCTTTTTTCTTTCATTTCGCCTGCCCGCAGCATCGGAAGTGTGGTCGATTTTAGCTACAACACCCCATATGCAACATTTCCAGCCAAGCGAGAGTCGATCGTCGCCGTGGTGGACGTGCGTGGAAGCATAATTTAATGTGGTGTATTGACTTTCAATATGGTTTTCTCAGACACAAACATGGAGTGCGAGCAGCAGCGAGTGAAACGGCGCCTTCTGGATGGTGATTTCGGCTTCCTTTCCATTCAGTTTTCCTTCACGTTTCGTGTACTGCAGCAATCCAATCACGGGATAACCGACGAAAGATACTCCCATATTACGTGCGTGCAGCCACACATACACAGCACAAATGGTGTCGATTTGGAGTGGCAACATTTTCGGATAAAGTAAGAGAAAAACAAACTGTACCCGGATAAGACAGACTCCTTGGAAGAAACCTTCCATTACGGAACACACACGCACACACACACACACACACAGACGCCGGTGAAACTGGAGCAGAAATTGTTACATATTTGATGAAATTGGCTCCCTTTTTCCTTCACCTGGCGGAAGAAGGGAAGGGAAGGGAAGGATACACCCGTGATCCAATCCACGACGCGCTTCGGGTCTACGGCGAAAGTTTGTGCTTTCTCCACACTCTCTCTCTCTCTTTCTCTGGCTATCCTTTTTCTCATCCTGGATCCTCTTAAATTCCGACCAGACCTAATCATAATGTAATGCAAAACTTTGCCGTACGCCAAAAATTACACACCCGTTACATGGGCGCTCACAAACCGAAACATCGTAGTAAGCTACAAGCTTTTAAGCGACTCCTTTTTTTGGAAGTACGACTTCTTCATTGACTTATTTTGCTTCACTCTGCCCCAAAGGCTTCTAGAGGTGGCCCCCGTCGAGACGCGGATCCAACACACTATCAACTTTATTTCGACACACTTTGGGGAAAAACTCCGCTCCGGGAAGGTAGCGAAGGTGCACTGGGAGGTTTTCCTCAACTTTCCATTCTTCATTTACGTTCGTCAAGTATATTGGAATACGCTCGCTGCGGACTTGATTGGACGCATTTTTCATTTATAATGCATCTCATTGACGACCTCCGTTGAATTCGTCATTTTTATGAAATTTTACACAAATTCTCTTTTCAAATAAATTGAATTAAAGAAATTCAGGCCATCAAACATTGCTGAAAATAAATTCATGACAGATTCATTGTGAATCGATTGATGATTTATGTCGATTATTGGATGTTTGACATTCGAAGATTCCTTTTTTTAAGGATGTTCCACGAGAGGATGAATTTCAAGTAGAAGGAACTAAAGTATCTATTTTTATGGTTAATCAAGATATTTCAATGTGACACAATGTGAGTTACACTTTTATTGATGGTTCTGGAAATTTCTATTAAGAAATAACGAAAACTGTCCCTTTCTCCAAAACGTAGAAGAAAGTCTGAGCAAACATCGAACGCAACAAGCGAATTAAGTCACCTGAACCATTCCCTGCACGGTGCTTATGCGAAAGAAAGAAAAAGAAAAGAAAACCACCCCCTCCCGATGAATGTGTGACGAAGATTGGGAATCACTTGGAATCCCACACGCAACCTTCCGCGGCTCGTCCAATCAACTATATTAAAATCTACTTCGTCAATTGATGATTTACTTTTCGGTGCCTAGAAGCACCTGCGTCATGCACCACACGGGTGTCACCGTTAATGTATTGAATGGCGGTTGATCAACATAATCAAAGACAGTGAACTTTGGTGCCCCCCTCCCGTTCGGCGCTTTTTCGGTGGGCCGCGGGTTGGAAGATTCGGGGGGTGGTTTTGGTTGTCCTTTTTTTTTGCTTCTCCGTTCGTTGGGAGACATAATAACATTGCCATCCGAACAGAACCTTTCAATCACTAGGCCCCTTCTGCCGATCCTCCCCGATCCCCACCCGCCCTCCCACCACCATTTTCCGCGGGTTTACCGCGCCGGAATCGGCAAACATTGAAATAAAGAAGCCGTCTTCGCCCACACGAAAAGGAACTCAACTCCCAGCTGGCCCATTCTGTGGGCTTTCTCTTTCCGCCTTTCTCTCTGCCTGTGCTTTCCCCCAAACCCTACCCAACCGCAACTCCGACCAATCGATCCGACTTGTCAACAGCGATTGCACAGGACTCCGGCGGAGTGGGAGGGAAGGATTCCATGTTTATGCTGATGATGGTATCGATTTTCACCCGAGCCGTGCCGGATTTCCACCCGTCCACCGGTCCGAGAACCGCCCCGGACTCGCTGACAGCTGTGCTTCCCAAGAATGTGTCGCCATCGCCATCGTTCTTGTCTCCGTTGTGTGCGTCTTGTTTCTTCCTGTTTTTCTTGCGCTGCTTGTGTTATTATCATTTCTCTCCTCGTGTATCCCGGGAACAATAATTTGTTTGCCACCACCTGAGCGAAGACGAGGAAAAGTCGAAAGGTGCCAGCCTTTTCCTTCTCTCTCTCCCTCCGTTTCGGTTCGTTTTCCTTCCCTCCTCTTCCACCTACTCCGGACACGGGCGAATATATCTTTTCTGGTCTCTCTGTTTTCCGTTCTTTCTTGCCCAACTTTTTCCCCATCCCCAGGTGGGAAATGGTTACGGTGCGTGTGCGCTTTTCTTCCGGGGCCACCGGTGGACGGGTGCGCCACTCGGGAAAAGTCAATATTTGCGCGACCATCAAAAGGTGGTGCTGGGCTTCCGTGGTGCGTCCGCGTGTGCTGCTGCTGCTGCTGCAGGATGAAGATGCGACGATGGCGACGGAGGGATGGGGGCTTGTTTATGGGCCTGTTTTAAAGAATGAGCCTCCGATGGAAGAAAGTTCGTCCTGTATACACGCTGCTGCTCCTGGCTGGAAGCTGGCTTGTTTGGTGTTCGCTCGGTTCTTTTCTTTTTCTCTTTTTGTAATTTATCGCCACCTGTGTGTGTGTGTGTGTGCGTGTGTTTATGGTTGAGTGTTTCAGAAAATGTGTCAAATTAAAGTCATCCTCACGTCGCTGCGCATAACAAGGATGTGGTCGGTAGCTCGGTAGAAAATTGAAACATTTTCCCTGTAAAAGAGGATGAAACAAGCGCTTCAAGAGAAGGTTGAATTTCCAATATATAAACGATACACCATCACCTTTTAAACCTCAACAAACTAAATTTGTCCTTAAAATGTCAATAGTAGTGTCAGTAGTAGCAGTAACGGTAGTAACTTTTTTTATAGGATTTGGTAATTTTACAAGCTAACTAAAAACTACAAAACTTTAAACCTCCTTTTAGATTAATACTCCTTGTCTGAAAGCAGATTTTGTTTCTTCATAATTGTGTTTCCTAACGTCTTTTACGCTATTAAAAAAAATGGATTAATATTGTTGCAAAAACTGGCCATCCAATGAGTGAATTTTCAACAACTTCGGACAACGATTCGTACCGACGTACCGGAACGAGATTTTGTTTACTTTGGAAAATTGCCTCCGAAAAGGTGAATGAAGAGGCAATGATGCAAAGATGCTGCCACCTGGTGTTGGCCAAAAAGCAAACAAAAAAAGAACAACAGATTATGAAACATTCCACCGGAATCCGGAAGTGAGAACGGAACGAAGAATGCCACACCACCGCAAGCCCGAAAACCAATCATCTGCAACAAAGAGTTGTGAGGCAAACAAACAAACCGACAAAAAAAACCCACCCTATTGCATTCCCACTTGCGTCCTCCTTTCGCAGCGTACCAGAAAGAAATGTCAATTGAAATACCACAACATTTGAGTGCAGGAGAGTGCAGTGCAGTGCCAAACCGCAGCTGATCGTCGTCCGACCCACACCCCTCAAAAGGGACCCCCCCTCCCCCCTTTCCCTAACATCGTGTCGCCGGCGCGCCTCCGACAGCATTCCGGCATAACGCAATTATCGTGCCATTTTGCCATGCGGTTAACCGTGTACGCGTTCGGGTTAATCGCGAGGACACGCGAAATATGCAAACAAACGGGCAGGCAAATGTGCCAATGCGCGAAAGCATAAAATAAAAAAGCGACAAACTGAACTGGAAAAGAGCTGCTATTCTCCACCGACCAGCATAAAAACCACCTCGTCTCCGGCTGTATGCACTTCTTGGTAACGTAATAAAACAAACGCGACCACCATCACCGGGTTCTGTTTGAGTTGAGGTTCTCGTTTGGCGATCGGGACCGACGAGCTGGATCGGCCAACGGATGAAGAACAAAATGAGACACACGCGTAACCGCAACACCGAAACCACCGGGAGAAAAAAAACACCAGCACGCGGTGCTCATCAACCCAACTGGATCAACTTCATTTCCTGTCCCGAAGGATCGGCGAGCCACTCCACGAGCCAGTGTTGCCAGCGTGCGCCAAATGATGATGATGATGATGATGATGTTGATGGTGAGGATCTGGCCCGGTTGATCTGCCTGCCGAGCGTCGGAGGGTTCGAGGGTTTTTATTGACTCTCGCGCGCCAGGTTTCGCGGTCCATTTGTTCAGCGCGGGCAAAAACCTTAACCTCAAGCGCGGATCCTGCTGGCTGCAGCATCAAACCAGAAGATGTTGACCCGGGAGGGAGGATTGGCGAAGCAAGTGGACGTGAAGTGGCGGAGGAATGTGCTGGACCAAATCAAAATGGAATCACCGATGGATGGCTGCAAACGAAGGACGTGCAGGTCAGATCTAGGAAGGGAGAAAGAGAAGACCGGTGGTAAACGGTACACAAGGAAGATAAGGCCAACGGGCGTCCGTTCTGCGGGCGAGAAGTTCTTTTTTATGTCCACTTCGAGAGATTGTTTCGCGTGTGGCACAGCCGTCTCGACTTTTGAGGCTATATGTTAGGGTCCCGAGGGTAGTCGTGAGAAGGTGCTGGAAAAGATGCACCCCCAGTGGAATAAATGGCCACAGAGGCAAATACTAGATCGAACTGTTCGTCTGTCTGAGTGAACTAGTTCTTTAGCTGTACTGTTCTGAATGTTAAACATTAGAAGTGGCCCATGCCCCAATGCGACGAATTTTCCTGAAACAACCGTGGACTATCGTGAACTGGCGAACTTATTCAAAGCACCGGTACGCTCTTCCAAACGTCCATCCCTACCGGTTCGAAGCCGCAGCCCTTCTGCGGATCAGACCCGCGCCTTCTGCGTGATGTAATTTAATGAAAGATAATGATAGTGTACAATTTGATTGGGAGGCTTTTAGTGCATTGTTTTCCCCTTGTTCCAATTATTGTTTTGTTCCTGGAGCGTTTTTAACCCTGCACCGTCTCCGTCTTAGAGAGGACGGAAGTCTTTAGTCCACACGGGGAACTGCCACGTATTCTTTTGTTTTTCTTTTTTCGATGGTTACAAAACGCAAACTCCTTCACGAAACACCGCGCCATGTAGAACAAATAGAAGACCGGTCGAAGGTGGCTGTGGTGGTCGAACCATGGAGTGATCCACAACGGGGAACATGACGGGCTCACAAGATTGATCTCAATTTAGCTGCAGCTCATTTTGGTCCGACATTAAACCTGGTCTTGGCTGGCCGTTCGGACAAAAAATCGGTTTCGAAAGGTTTAATATAGAAGAACGTCGTCTTGTCGCTGGTTTTTATGGCTTACCGTTTATTCTCTCCGGGCGGCTGGGATAAGATTGCCACATTAAAACCGTATTAGTCCGGATTTTGTGCGAATCAAATTGATAACTCAAGTGACCAAATAAAGCGCTATCGAGGGATAATTATGAAACCATAACTCTAACTCGATCCAACCCGCGGCATGGACCGGGTGCGCGCTTGGGAAAGTGGCGATAGTGGGTTTTCGGTAACCTTCCTACCACCATGAGGTCAGACCGGGAACGCTGCAGCCGTAATCAACCGTATCACCTCGGCCGAAGGCAAAGATCGCCACCAGGCCAGCAGAAGAAGCCGTGACTCAATTTAAAACCTGCACAAGACATGGAAAGAAGGTTGGCTGGATGGAAGTCGGTGGTGCGATAACGGGTGTTGATTGATTTTAATTGAATTTCTTGGATCGTACCCACGATCCTGTGCTGCTGCTGCTCTCTCTCGCTGCTGGAAGCCGGGGACGCATTTTCCCGCAACGGGCAATTTTTATGCCCAACCGCGATAAATCGCCGCGTGCCGCAACGCCACCATTTGAGGTTAGGTTTCGGGTTTTCGATAATTGAATTAGATTTTGCCTCGGCTGCAGTTCGCTGCAGCGTCCGCGGGTCGCTACCCCCGTAAACTCTGCTCTCAACGGCCGCAACAACACTGCCTTTCGCAGCTCCCTACGACCTGCCCCTTCGTTTCCTCCGCTCGGTCGTTCTCCGCGTCCATTTGCCGATTTTTGGGGAAAGGAACCGATTATGATAATCACCCGC
>JAOEFI010000007.1:10136234-10199991 GCA_034621735.1 Anopheles plumbeus | reverse complement strand
TCTTCTTAAATTCCTCGTGCAAATAGATAAATTTTTCTGAAATGTGTGCCATTGTGATTATGTGTGTGTGTGTGTGTGTGAGTTTGGAGATAGAAATATACAAACAACCAGCCGGCGTGACGGCACCAGAATTTCAACACCGTGTCATATTTGTAAACGTTCGCGCCTTCGAAACGGTTTAATTCAGAAGCACCTACAAGGCATGTGGCTTCCAAGCTCCAAGAAAGTTGAGCAAATAGATCCCCAACACTTGAGCAAAGACACTCAGTTCGGGATAAAACTGTTGGTTGGAAAAGACGGCGGGTTGTTTTCAGTGACTCAAAAAAACCGCTCCACGGTCCGAAGCACTCGCTTGACGGTTGTAATTATCACTACAGTCCTTCGCGAGATAGAACGTGATAAATTAAACTGTCGTGACCACAGAACCAGATGAGATCATTAAAGTACAATTAAAGGGGCATGTATAGTCTGATTAATTAATCGTTGCTAGTCTGCCGTACTACATTTCTGTGTCGGAGTTTAGCGTTTCACTAAACGAAATTAAAACTATTATAGACCACCAGGCTGAGATTGCCGTTAAAATGTTTGTAAGGAAGTGTCTGTCCTCACTTGAAATCAAGTGCCATGGCGGCGGTTATGCAATTGTGTGATTCGATGCTAAGTGGCACTTTTGAACTAACCCGTGAAGTGGCTAATTGGACCGTACATATTTATTTACTTCATTTATTTGTTGCTTCTAACGAAAATTTTGGAATGAATTTGGAAGTAGGCTCAAATGGAGGCCTGTTTTATTGAAACGATCTACAACACTTTAAGAAATTCGTAATGAAAACCACTTGCGTCAGATAGATCATTTATAAAATATGTTATAAAATATGTTTTACCAAATAAAATGTAACGCATTCCAGGCCGTTATCAATTTCATCCTGCCCTGAATGGCCTGCGATTTTCGATTTAAAAATTATGTTCCCATTATCACACTCCTTTGGAATTTGGGCATTGAAACGCCTCATCAGATCGCGACAAGCTATCGGTTTTTAGTTTCCCCGTTATCGATACGTTAAACGGCAAATGTGAAACGGTCTGCAGACGTGTACGTCTAACGGATCTAGGGAACTTTATCGGCCCACAAGTCAGATTGCTTCGAATTGATTCCCTATTTACCGATAGGATTTCCCATGTGCTCTTAATTACCCGTAGGAAGGACAACTACAATGTTGTTATCGGCTTGACAACAGTATCGAACGGTTTTCTAAGTAATAGATCTTCGTATCATATCACGTTTTAACGGTCGTTATATTTGCTCTTATCGGTCGCCGTTAAAACAATGCTGCAACGGCAACGGATGGTTGCCTTTGTTCAATCAAAATCATCATTGTCATCATCATCATGACTGTAGTGTTGCGCCAATAACCTGTTCAGGTGAGCAGAATGGGGCTTCACACGCTTCTAGCGACTACGAAACCCATCTAAACTTGGACTAGCACGACTTTACTGCATGTATCATTCACTTTCTTTTCGTTGTTCTCAACCCTTCATCATATATGTTAGTATATCTCACATCGAAAAAGCGTTTAGTTCAGCAGCATTGGTATGGTATAAACACACAATTTTTAAACTTAATCGACATTTGTTTTAGATTCTAATATTTTGTAAACTTTCGATCAGGCGGATCCACGTCATGGATCATATAAACTTATAAAGGAATGTTTATTGCACTACATAAATGTAAATATGGACTACTATGAGGTGAAAAGTTTAACGCAATCTAGAGCTGCACTGTACATTGCTCTATAACTTTTACAACATTCTAACGTTAACGAGCGCTACGAATGATTTTGATAAGATAGCGCCCTTGAATGGCTCATATATCTTATGATACGTCAGTGCCCCCAGAAGTGGTATCCTTCCGTTGTCCCAAACGCGAGTAGCTGATCTTTTATAAGACGTTATTGCCCTGTTTCGTTGGAGTGGGAGCTCGCTACATAAACTCCATCACTATCAACAGTGGAATTAGTCAAGATTGCATGTGTGAAAAATGACCAAAAATAAACCTCACTCATTCTCTGGACCGCGGATTTATATTTCGTTTGGCCATTTTTATCATTCGTCGCAGGGTTAGCACGCCAGAGAAGTTCTGCCAACTCAAGTTGGTTGCAGCATGTCGAATGTGAAGCATGTCGAAAGTGTAGTAAATAACGCTAGCGAGCCAACCTAGAATATCTAGCAACCTTGGTCCGTACCAGTTCACTGACAACTGCATCCGCGGTTGTCAGAAGATGGCAACAAGTTTGCACTGTGGAGACGCGGCTTATGAAAAACATCAACATTTTGCTGTCAGAAGTGAACGCAAAGTTAAATAGATCGCCAAACCCCGTGAAGACCATCGAGCGTGTCCGTACACCTGCCGTTTATGTGCATAAACAATCAATAGCATTCGCATTCCCGTAGTGCCCATGGATTGCAACATTGAGGACGCCAAAATCGTCAAATCTATTCTACATGCTGGAACGAAGGTTGTACCGTTTCGCGACGGTACCAAGGTAGACTAGCTTTGCTGAAACTCATCTTAATAGTGCCACTTATCGAACACCATTTCCCTCCAGGTCAGATTCCACTACGAGACCCGCAAATGTGACGAATCGCGAACGATGATCGACGACAGTCGGGCCAAGGGACAGAAGCCGATGGAGCTGGTGTTGGGCAAAAAGTTTAAGCTCGATGTGTGGGAATCGATCGTTCAGCAGATGGCACTGCACGAGGTGGCTCGTTTTCGCTGCGACAAGTCGTTGGTCATGCAGTACCCTTTCGTGTCGAAAACGATTCGCGATGCGCAGAAACCACGGGAGGAGCGCAAGCACTGTTGCGGGATGACGGTGCAGAACGAGGGCATCGGTTACCGGGACCTGGACGAGCTGTTTAGTATGCCGCAGGACCTGGAGTTTACGATCGAGATCCTGTCCATCGAGAGCCCGGAGGAGTACGAGAAGGAGTCATGGCAACTGGATGACGGCGAGAAACTGCTGCTCGTGGGAAAGTTGCGCGAGCAAGGAAACGAAGCCTACGGTAGGAAGGATTACGCGGCCGCCCAGGAGGCGTACTCCCAGGCAATTGGCGTCGTCGAGCAGCTGATGCTTAAGGAAAAACCGGACGAGCCCGAGTGGGTCGAACTAGCACAGGCGAAGATGCCGCTGCTGCTCAACTACTCCCAGTGCAAGCTGTTCGAGCAGGACTACTACGCCGTCATCGTGCACTGCACGGAGGTGCTGAAGTACGACCCGGACTGCGTGAAGGCACTATTCCGACGCGGCAAGGCGCACGCAGGTGCCTGGAACATTGACCGGGCCCGGGCGGATCTCCAACGTTGCGGGGAGCTAGACGGCAATCTGCATGCCACAGTCGAGCGCGAGCTGGCTCGACTGCAGGAGCTGGTTCGTCTGAAGGACGTCGAGGACAAGCTAAAGTTCCAGAAGCTTTTTTAACATAATTATCAGTATCCAAAGCGAGCGAAGGGGAGCCCTTTTCTTTTACGCAGGCGTATAGTTCAGGGAGAAAGTAGTGCTTTTGTGTGAGGTGTGTTGTTCCCGGTACGAGCGTCCCGGGCGACGAACCAACGGAACCAACTATAGTGCGTGGTTTTTTCCCGCACACTTTTCTACCGCTAAGAAGCACGATCAAAATGTAGAATCTTGTGCAAAGTAATTGATTTTTTAATATTGTAATTGTGTAGCGATTTTTAAGTTATAGTGAGAAATTTATCTTTGTTGGTTATTTATCTGCAATAAAACTATATCGGTTTAATGATATGATGTCGATTGTATATTGAAACTATGTCAAATATTACATGTCTCCCTTATGAAATGTAATTTATCACATTCCTCCCGCAACAAATGATTTGTAATCTAATTTGTTTACTTGTTTGACTTTTTCACAGCTGGCCACGACCATAGTCACGGTCACAGCCACGGTGGCGGCGACGATCATGACCACGAGCACGACCATGACCACAGCCACGAGCACGAACATTAAGGTGACGACGATGTTTAGGACATCCGTTCGATCAACCTATGCCACAATGATTTTACTGGAGGAAGACAACGCGAAGGACGAAACACGGTTCAAGTGTTACTGTATTTTACCTAGTACGTAAATACTAGTAATGTTTATACTATTCACCAGCGCTCTCCAAGGACGTTATCGTTAAGCGCCGCTATTACGAGCATGTAAATTGAAATAATGTGATACAAAGAATTAAAACCAATGCATTCCTATATTCAGTACACTGTACATGAACTAGATACATATGACTTTTTTTTAGAAAAGGCTGTGTTGAGAAATGAAATTTACAACATTTGTAACGTAATACGTTTTCGAATCGTCTCTACTATGCTCCATTCAACAATTTTGCCCGTGTCTTGTGTAGGATTCATCATTCATCCAACGTAACCATTCATTGAACAATTTGATATTATGAAAAAACACGAATTATATGTTAGCATTGTACAATTGACAAGCACAGACACTTTATTTGGATAAACCATTATCTACTTTCGTTATCAGAATAGCCCTCTATACATATGTTTAGAATTTTTTTTACCAAATTGATTGCATTCTACTGTTTCTACTGTTTTGGAAGAGCGAAGAATACTAATTGGTGGTGCAGATTAGCGTATAAAAATTGCATTGCATTTCATTCCTAACTCCGATACTAATATTGCAAGATAAGCACACTTTTCCATTTAATTGCCATACTTATATCAATAAAGGGACGTAGGCCCGCGAGCATGCTGCCTGTCCTGATATAGCGTATTACTTCCCTAAAATGTCTGTGCATTGCGGCAGATTCCGCAGCCGAGTGCAAACTCTTCACCTGTCGCTGGGTGCACCACGTGCAGGGGGCACTCTTCTCCGGTTAGCTGCGTGGCCTTCGGTCCAGCCGGGCAGCGTGGCAGCTTTCCCTTCGGCAGGTTGGTCAACCGCTGGAAATCGTCGTGGCAGGTGTCGCAGAAGTGCGTCGTGCCGAAGCAGAAAAACACCGCGACCGAGCAGCAGTAGCGGCACTTGTACTCGAGGAAGTCCATCCCGTGCTTCGGGCACATCTTGGCTTTGGACACGTCGCTGCAGCCGCCGCACACCAGCTCCTGTGGATTGAAATTTTCCCCCAACTCCGCATCGCACCGTGCCTCGCCACCGTAGTAAGCCTGTCAGACAGATGGAGAACAATTTTAATCACTCTGTTCCTGCTCCACTCATGAATCCTGAACATTTGAACTCCTGAATCGATTTAAATAAAATTATACTAGAGTACAACAATTGAAAAATAATATCGTAAAACCACAATGCAAAGGATAGCGTAAGTTTGGTTCAACGTTAGTTCACAGTCAAAGTTTTGTAAGTCAAACAATTCCTGACAGAAATCTTCTTTCAGTACTCACTTTTCCACATTGGCTGCAAACGTAATACGCATAACGCTCCATGGCGTAGCGTGTCGGATCGGTACCATCGGCAGTGACGGCTTTAGCGAGTCCTTCATATTCGAGCCTGGGTAAACGAGACATCGTAGCGTTAGTAGAGGGAAGTGAAGCGATGTGAAATTTGCTTCCTGAACCGATCACTAGCGCAGCCTACCTCATTAATGCTTTTCGCTTCACATCCTGCCGCAGGGCAACGATCGATGCCAGGAACGGTTCCAGCGACGGGTGCTCAATGTCCACCTTGCAGATCGGGCACTGCGCAAAGCCGAAGCTGATCCGGGGGCCGTTCCAGCGGCGCATCAGCACCGTCTTGCAACAGTGATAGTGGAACACGTGCCCGCAGCGCAGCTGTACCGACGGTGCCGTACCGAGCGTTTCCGTGAAGCAGATCATGCACATGTCCTCGCCGTCCTGCGTCAGGCGGGGCACGCCGGGCCCGTACTGACTACCCGGTTCGCCCTCGGCCTGACAGTTCGGCACCAGGCACGGGAGGCACTGCGTTTCGCTGAGGATGCCACCGCAGGCGTGCCCGCAGCGTGCGTGCACCTTCGTGCAGGAAACCGCCCCGTACTCCTGACACTGGGCGTCGGGGCAGATGTTGCCGAGGGCGAGCAGGCCGCTGCTTCCCGTAGCACCACAGAAACGGCACACGCCGACACCGGTGGCCGTCACCGGGACGGCGCTACAGCTGGCGCTGGGGTCGTGCCCGCGGAACTCGAGCATGCCTTTGAGCGTGCGCGAATCCACCACCACCCACAGCCAATACAGCTTCGCCCTTCCGCAGCTCTCATGCAGCTCCACCCGGATCGCGTCCTGTTCCTCCTTGCAAACCTACGCGATGAGAATTGATTCAATTACAATGGGGTGTCGACTCAGCATAATGACAAGGTTGTTTCGTTTTCCGGTTAGTATCATAACATAGTTTGAAAGGGCAGGCAGAATTCTGCCTAGCTTACAGAACGTCCGACTTAGCGTTTGGCGGTTCGGTGGCGACTTTACGCGCTACTCCATGCGTTGCTAGAATACACTTGGAAAATTTCTCACTATGAAAAACGTCTTCACTTACCGTACGATGGTGACTTCTGGTGCGTCGATTCAAGTGCAACACTCGATCACAATCCGCACATAATGATCCACAGAGCGCACAATTCAAGACCGCGAATGTTACCTCATCGTCGTGGTTACTACACAGTGGCCTGTTGGATTCCGACTGCCGGTGCCATTGATTGTTGGATAAGCTAAAGTGCAGAAGATGAGCAAGAAACATATGATAGAAGTAATATCTAACGAAGAAGGAACCGACTATGTGGTCCCTAAATGAAACATACCGCTCAATCTGCTCACGATCTATTACGCAGAGGGCCGCCAACGCGAGCCACAGTGTTGCCGTTCGTATGCAAGCATCGGCACTCTGTCGATACTCCTCCTCGAGTTGCGTAACGGTGAGTAGGCAGCTTGCCACCGCGGCCCTACTTGCCGTTGCCCAACGCTCGGACAGCTTTCCGCTGGCCATGTCACGCACCAAGGCAATGATGCTTTCGGCCTGCTTCGCCGCGATCGATCCTCGCAAGTACCACCGATACCGCTGGTGGCGATTCCCTCCCGTCCCCGACGTAAGTCCCTGCGACGAGGAGGGTGTCACACTGGCCAAGCTCACGCCGGTAGTGGCGATCGACGGTGTGATGTTCTGGGCCTGCTGTTGGTGCTGCTGATGCCCGTTGGCGCTTCCATTTTTGATCTTCACCTGCACCTGCAAAGATTTCGCTATCAACGCCAGCAGCACGTCGAGGAGGGCTTCGGAATCCGAGTCGCTCGATGGGTGCGCTGGTCCGTTGTCCACTGAGCTACTGGCCGTGAGCTGGTTGGACGGGTTCGAGGGAAGTTCAGGCAGTATACGACGAATCAGTGCCGTCACTTGCCGCTGAACTCGATCACTTCCCGTGTGTGCCAGCGAAAGGAGATCCTTTAACAGATGGTGCTGCTGCGAGAGATACGTTCGCCCGACGGAACTTCCGGACAGGGCTAACACCTGAACAGCAGAGGAAAAGATATTTGATGAGACACACGCTACTTGGACACAGTTACTTGACAAGAACAACGTCTTACCATGCTGAGCATTTCGAAACAGTACGCATCGTTGTAAATCGTGGCCGTACTGGTATCCCCGTTCAGTGCTGCCTCCCAGGCATCCCGGGCCTTCACCGTCTCGCGTTCGATCGCTTGCACCACGTGCACGATGATCTGCTTCTGCAGGTGGCTAAGCTTCCGCCGACTGAACAGTATGCCGACCGCGTGCTCGCGCAGATCGTGGATCGATTCCGACAGCGAGGGCAACGGGGACAATTCCGTGCCGCAGCCGTCTCCCGTGCTGTTGCTGCTATTCGCGATATTACCTCCATTGACGATGGCCCCATTGTGGGCACTAACGCCCGTGGCCGACAGATTGGAAGTTTCCTCCAACAACTTGCCGAACACCTGCCCGGTCAGAAGGCGGAACACACGTAGCGTGTCCTGCTCGCAGAGCCGGGATTGAACCTGACGTGGCGTTGGCGAAGGGTGCACCGGTTGCGGTGGCTCCGAGGACGAGAGGTTCCCCGTACGGCTGCCGTACAACTTCACTTGCCGAATGCGCAGCGTTGCGTCGGGGCCTCGTATTTCTAGTCGGTAGTGTCCGCTAGAGTTGCTGGGATTAGTGCCACTGCCGTGGGTTGCCGGTATGGTCTGCCAGGCGCACGCTGCCGGGTCAATTTCTACCGTACGCAACAGTGACAGTTCCCCTGTGCCAGTTGCATGATTGATATGCGATCCTCCGTAGAGAAGTAGAGATGTTACTTTGCACTAAAATAATGAGTATGAAACGGACATATTGAGACAATGAGGAACTGATCTACTTCTAATCTCACACTTACCGCAACATCTCGACTATTGTCCACGTGGATTGCAATCAACGCTAGTTGACAACCCGGGGCACCGGATGAGGGAGGTCCAGCGCGACCTACCGGCATCAGTTCAATCGTTTTGGGCTTTCCGCGATCCTCCTCGTCACTCTCCCAGAAGGTTTCGGTTGAATTGTCCAACAGGGCCGGTGCGAGTGCTGGCCGCGACGAAACAGTAAGCTACGAGCAGATCGGATGTAGGAAATGTAATTCTGAGTTCATTTGTATTGAATGCATCGTCGCATGATGACCGCCAGCCTTACCTCGTACATATCGGTGATGTCCTGGAACAGCGTCACCTCAATGGCAGCGTCGTCGACCCCCAGCAAATGTGCACGCGACGTTTGTATCTCCAGAGCGCGCTCTTCCTCTTCCTCCGACTTGGAGAGTATGCATGATATATTGCCGAACACGTTCACCCGATGGAGAAACTGATGGTCTGAGGGAACGAACCGCAGCCCGAAACACTGCACTGCAATCCTTTGCAGAGGCGACCCGAGTTGGAAGTGTAACGTTAGCTCGGACACCGTGGACAGGAAGGCGTGCAGGGCCCGGGAAATACCGCGACCAAGGTGCCCTTCGCACGTGCTGGCGGGATGCTCCAGACCTAGCTCCGATTCGGCATCGGACAAATCTACATCGCCGGCATCGCTGGTTGTAAGTGCGGACACGAACCACCACATGACATCATGGAGACCGATCGGTTCCGTTAGCTGCCGGAGGAGCCAATTGAAGGCCTGCAGGCTGTACCGGTGGCACAGCGAACGTCGCAGCTGACGTATTAATAAGCGACGCAGCCTTTCCAAACTGTGACGCTCCAGAATGAACACCATCGCGGGCCGTCCCAGAAGTCCGCCAACGGCGCTACCTGCACTTGGAACAATCTCCCCCGGTGCGTGCTGCATTCCCACCTCTAGCGGAACCAGCCGTCGAAGGTTCTCGGATGGGTGATTGAGAAGATTTGCATCGGATCGCTCATCTTCCCGTCGCTGTCGCCGTCGCAGCACGACCGATGGTCCCGCACCTTGCCCCATGGACACACTGCGATGGAACTTTCCGCCGGGTGCCGGAAAGCCTGTGCCACCATCACCCGGAAACCTGGCGGCCGTCTGCTGCACCGTGTCCGTCTCTGCCAACGTTCCCAGACACACCGGACGATCCGGCGGTGCAGGCCATTCGGACGCTTCCGTCACTTCGGTAAGGGACCCCTCACTGCCGGCCGGGCCACTGCTGCAAGCGGACGACTCCACCGGGGCAAGATCGAGCAGGAAGAACGCATTCTCCTTCATCATAGCGAACAGCTCCGACGGGAGCGTGGATCGTGGTGGTTCGCCCCTCCGATCCGCCGCTCCGGCCAGTGCCGATTGCGATGCCGGAAGCGGTACGGGAGTGGTTCCCTCGTATCGCTTGCGGCACCCCTCGCACAGCAAGTACCAGCTCGATACACCATGACCACCGTCACCACAATCGCCCGCCCAGCCTTCGCAGTAGACGCCATTCGAGTTGTATCCCTGCCCACCGGCCGGACGGCCGCAACCAGGGTGCGCTAGCCGCATATGGTACGTCACGGGAATGGAGTGCAGAATGGTACGGCAAAGCTCACAATAGCTCCCGTCTGCAGCGCCATTGGCGGGCGCCGGGGTGGGTTGCGTGGTTGTTCCACCAGCGGCGGTAGTATTACCCGCTAAAGCTAGTCCACTCTTGCTGGCCACTAGCTGAGCTCCAGTCGTCTGCCCTCCGCCTGCTGGAGCCATGCCCGTGCTCTGACCGGTCGGAAACGGGGGAGTTTGCTCTTTCTGTCCATGTCCATCATCGTTTCGCTTGTCGTTCGAGTTTGTTTCCACCAGTTGCACAAAGTTTGACCCGAGCTGGTCCCACAAGTGCACCAGACAGCGTAGAGCCACCGGCGGTACCCCATTCGCTCCTGGCGATCCGGACGCTGAGCTGCCGGCATCGATGGTGGCGAACCCGGCGCCAATACCCCGGTGTCGTCGGTTGATTATGCATCGATTTCCGCTACGTTCCAGGGCGTCCAGTGTGGCGTTCGAAAATTCCACCGAGTGCCGCTGCAGGACCTTCTGTTCGCGGGTTAGCGCCGTCGGTATGGTGAGATCGCCCGGCTGGTTGCCGATACCCGCCGATCCGGCACCCGTTCCGAGCCCGGCCGTCTTGGAGATAGTGGGATGGAACTTCAGGAATGACGCGCAGGCCATCGCATCGTGAACGAGCCCCTCGTGCCACAGGAATGCTGCGAAAACGGCCCTCAGTGCTTCCGCTACCGAGGGCGAGAGAGCTCGCTTGGGAAGATGTTGCTGCGTCGACTGTTGCTGAAGGTCTTGCTGTTGATGTTGCGGAGACGACTGTTGTTGCTGCTGCTGCTGATGCTGTTGCAGCTGTGGTAGGTTGGTTGGGGCTTGGAAGGGCGCCGGCTTCGCTTGCGCCTGTTCGTCCATCAGTGAACCGTCGGTTCCGGTACGATGGAACCATTTTTGAAGTGCCTTCGCGCCACCACCGACTACTTCGGAAAGAGCGGCTGTAGCGGCTTTACGAAAATCGCCGTAATTTATGGTGTTCTCATTTTCCTCACCTTCGCCTTCGCACTCGTCCGCCTCGATGTCCTCCGCCGTGTCCGCCACCGAGGGTTCCTCTTTGGCTGCGGTGTGCTCCAGCAGCAGCTTGGTGGAGCAGGTGTCCACAATGGGATGGAGGAGCGTCTTCCCGAGATGCTGATTGTACTGCAGACACCAGGCCTCAACGGGAAACCACGACGCGGGGCAGTGCTCTCGGATCGATTCGGCTGTTAGGCGCACCCAAACCCCGTCATCGTTTTCAAGCTACAGTAGTAACGAGCATGGAACAATTAAATTTGAAACACTCAATTGAACTTAAACACACCCCATTTTATGAAGGTGAAAAATCTAATCAAATCCGTGGAAAGCCACGACTTCTAAGCAATTGTGAAGTGAAAATAAAAAGTATTAAATTAACAACTCACCTCATCACCATAAGCTACAATGCCGTTGGGACGCACCACACCAATCTGTTCCGATTGCAGCGTGGGATGCAATCGCACGCGCAGCCCGGCCGAGTTCTTCGCCAGGAACTTCCGCAGCTTCGTTGGTGGATGGACCTTCTTCAGCCCTTGCCCGCTACCGGGCGCACCTTTCTCGCCGCTAAGCATCTTCGGTAGAACACCGGATGCACCGCTTCCGCCCGCCCCTCCGCCAGCGCCACCAGCATCGATCACCTCCAGGCGGTAGATTTCTTCCTCGTCCTCCACCACCACCGGCACACCGTCTATCTGTAGCGTCAGCTCGTACGCGCCGGCCACCATCGGCGTCCAGACGAAACCGTACTTATTTTTACCCAAATCGTTTGCCGTCAAAATTTCCGTGGTGGCGGTAGTCGAGGTGCTGGTGCTGCTGATATTGGACGCGTACAAGCGCAACTCTTCGAACGAGTAGCCATGATACGGGCGCATTGCGCTGATTGCCTGCAGGCAGCTCTTTTCCTTCTCTTTGTACGTTGGCTCGTACGGCACGGAGGGCGGTGCGGCGGTGGGTGTTCCGGGCGACACTTTCGGTGTAATTGCGTTAACTGATGTGTCGCGTCGAAGGGATGCTTTGACTTCGATCTGGTGTAAAAAGAAAATAAAGTTGGAAGCAATGAATTAAACACGAATAGTTTAAATCACTCTTCATATATCTTCACGAATCGTAGTCAACCAGCTCTAATTATGTTGTTTAGTTAAATTACATGACCATCGCTTACCTTTATGCCGGGGACAAAAATCTCTTCGCCGTACTGGTCCCGCGTCTCCAAGCGAAAATGGGATGGCCATCCCGCTCTCAACGGTGGTGCCAACGGAGAAATTATTTTTATTTCACAGCGGCTGGGATCCATTCGGGATTCTGGCTGAAGCCACGCTGCCAAGCGTGCCCCAGGCGACCCGGCAGCAACGTATATGAAGTCCCGCAAGAACTGTTTCTCGTAGTTCTTTTCGCTAGAATAGTGAACATGTATGGATTAAGCTTTTTTGGCGGAAATGTTTTTTTAAAAACCAACTACATTTTGGGGCAGTGCTCAACTAAGTTGTTAGTATTCAATTGCGGCACCAGGCAGTATCTACGTTTCAAATTTAATATTACATTCACTGTTACACCGATACCCTTATTCACCGATTACACTGGCCGTTTGATAGTATTCAGATTTATTAATATGCAGTATTTCATAATTACATTTCGACCCAACACTACGGCGCACGCAAGGAACACTTTCAAAAGAATTCACAACACTGTTATACAAACAACGGAACGTTTGAATAGATCCACGCGCGCTGTCAATTCTGTGCTACTGCTACATGAGTCATTTGGACGATCGTTCCATCGGCCAAGTTCGGCCGAAAGGCCTGACGGCCCTTTGTTTAGTGCGGTTTGACCGTCCAGCGGAGTTGGGTGCGGTCAGTAGGACTAGCATTTCTGTTCTCTCGTTTCGTTCCTATATTTCGTACTCATTCACGCTTCACACGGTTCCACAGGAATGGTGTTACTAGCAGCACCTGCAGGTCAGGTTGATAAAGTGGAATAGTTTTGTGTGCGCATTTCCACGATTACAAAGTACGTCCGACGAGCCAGCAGCCAGTTTATCGTAGCTCGAACCACTTATTCTCCGCTGCGCCGATTGCGACAGTCTGACATTCATCACCATCTTTATGTTTTGTTTTCCTTGCGATCATTCGTTTTGTTTTGGTGCGGGCCAGTGAGAAAATGTCAAGAGTTCGCATCACCACTTGTGCAAGAGCGAACGAGATCGTGCAAGTGCGCAAGTAGATTGTTCAGGGCAAGTTTTTTCTCATAGCCGTTCGGACCTTCCCATGCGTGATTAGATGTTAATTACTTGCGAAGTGATAGGTTGGCTAACAAACAGCTTTACCGAAATCGCTGTCTACTGTAATTATGCTTGATTTGTGTGTACAGATTGCTTTATGAAGGGAGGGTTGTTTGCTTTATGGATGCGTTCAAAACACATATTTCACTGAAATGTGTGTACGAATAAACAAGATTCTCTGGTTTTGAGAAAAAATTGAAATTTGCCATCCCGCGGCGTAGTGAGTGAACAAACGATTAAAAACAAATAAAGTTCTTGAAGTATTATCCTTTACCGCACCAGAAGTAGTCGAGCCGCGAACATTAGCAACAGTATTGGAAGAAACGTTTACGTCCGGAAACGATACCGATGGGTAATCCAAATAAACAAATAAGCACACACCACCTATGACTCATCACTAAACAGAAGATCTCCAAGCCCAAACACACAACGTAGTGGCGAAAAAGTGGCGTCTACAAAGCACGCAAACAAAACTACCAGTGATAAATCCAAAGCAACGCAAAAATGTGACACAACGCACAACCATCGATTCAGCAAAAAGGTGCCATCAGTGAAAATCAGTACAAACGAGCAATGGAATCTCGTCAATCGGGGCTCGCTGCTACTGCTGCTGTGACATTGATCCTCGCGATAGCATCCGTCCAGCGATGCACCGCCAGTGTGTCCGTTTGTTCTTATTTGTGTACTTGTACCAATCAGAACTTCGCCACCGTCGACTGCGTGTTCGATAGTGGCTCAACCTGGCCGGATACCGCACCCGGACTCGGCACAGTCGAACCGCGGCAGACGAAATTCGTGCTAGACGGTGGACTGCAGCTTCCCCCAAGCGCAACGGCGCTCAACATTAAGTTGACTGCCGGGGGCCACCTCGCCATCCATAAAGGCTTTTTCAAGCAGAATGTCGTGAACCACCTGTCGATCGATGGCAGCGAGTCAGCAGGCACGGGGACAGAAACGGCTGTCGAATTCCACGAAGGTGCTCTATGCAATAATCATGGCGGATTTCCGGAGATCTTGGTGATGAACGTTGACCGGTTGACCATGAATAGAAATATATCATGTGGTGAGTGTTGGATTAGCTCGTACTTTGCGTTTGCGCAAAGTTGTGAAACACATTGGACTCATCTCAATGTTTGGCCTTCTAATCCGTCGTTTCAGGGGCGCATTTACTAAATGTCAAGAACGTTAGAGCTGTGTGGCTAAAGACTGAATTTTTATCGGTGGATGAAGCGGAAATTTTTATCGAAAATGTCCATAATTTACAAATCGAAGCGAACGCATTCCGCGGTTCGACGTCGTCTAAGGTATGTTGTCTGGCAAATCTTAAAAGCCTTACTGATTCCACACACACAAAAATCCTCTCCATTACAGGTGCAAATCCACAGCACAACCATCGAGAGTCTTCCAAAGCTCGGAGCTTCCTTTCGTTTGCTAAGTTTTAACAAGTGTAATATTAGTGAGATAGTATCATATGCATTCGATGCAAACGAGGTAGAGCATGTGGAGTTTGTCAACTGCCGCTTGACGAATCTCCGCCAGAAGGCGGTAACGGGTCGATTGCTCAGCAATTCACTCATCTTCCGAGGATGCAACATCCACCGTGTCGAGAAACAGTTCGTTGACGAGTGTGGAATAAGAGAGCTCCAGCTGGACAGTAACACGTGAGTTACGTTTCGACCTACCCATAGAGTCGGTTCTGGTTCTAAATTTATACAAATCCCAAAACGATAAGATACGGTAGTTCAGATAAGATTTGCCTGTCTATAAACGGGCTTACTTAACAAATTTTACGTAGACGGGTTTTCGATCCGAATACAACTTTCTCATTGAAAAGCAGGAGACGAACTGCAGTTGGGATTCAGATCCACGATCGTCACATGGCCAGACCAGGTGCCGTTTCTCGGCGCAGTACTAAACCAGCCGTTTCGTTCCCACAACATCAATTATTGATAGCGCTTTCGATCTATTTCTTTTTATATTTCAAATAGTATCAATGAAATTGCCGCAGGTGCCTTCAACTATACAAATGTTTACACAACCATCATCGGTAACCACATCATCCGGACGGGCAAAGACTGGTTACATCCGCAGCAATGGACGAACGTGACGGTTTCCGGGAACTCCTTCGGCGTATTTAACGGATTCTCACTGGGGAGCGCCGAAGAAGCGAAAGCCAACTGTTATTTCGGCAACAATACCATCACAACTGCGCAGGCGGATAGTTTCACGTTTGCCCGGAAGTGCCAGATCGATGCCGTGCACTTTGGTCGCGAGTGCGATTGTACGTACGACAGTTGGATGGCAGAACTTTTCGGAACCTCGTTGCCGACTAGTACCGCGGCAGCTTCCTGCAAGGTTGAGGAAAGCTTGCGCTATTGTTTCAATCGTAGTGATGCAGCATCGAACGATACAACCGCTGGTGGGCGGGTCAACGTGCGCTTCTTCCTGACGGAATTCTGCCAGAAGGAGGGCTCGATAAAATGCTCCTCCTACGGCGCCGATGGAGGAGCGGGAAAGCAAAAGGATTTGAAACCTCCACCGTTGATACCGTTGGAAAAGATCGATTCTCTCGATGAGGATATCAATGCTGGATTTTATGGTTTGAACCGTGGGTGGCTTATCGGAATTATTGCTGGTGCTGTTGCACTAGGCATCGTTATCTTCTTGTTCACGTACTGTTACATCCGACGTAGAAGCGAGGAGAGCCATATACCCATGACCGATCAATCTGCTCCGCAAGGAACTATACTACCACCCGGCACCCAGCGGTCGGGCTCGCTCACACGGGGAGATAGAAAAGTAATGGAGAACGCACTGCGCTGGATTCGAGATTCATACGACCAGAAGGTGTGGGCCGAAATCAATACCCCAATGCAGCTGCTACTGACAAAGTCAAACGGTACCATTGGGGAGCAGGAAAAGGTACGGCTAATCGGAAGTATTCTCGACAGCTTCAAGCAACACAACATCAAGGGCGATCAGATCGTGGCATTGAATGACATTTTCTATCGATACCTTGGGCCACCCGCATCCGAGCTGGCCGCCGACGGCACACGAGCGGACATCGAAAGACAAGATCCACATGGTCACATCTACGCCGAGGTGCAGCCAAACCGGCGTCCCAGCACGCCCGACGGATTGCTCGGTGATTATGCTGCCCCGTTGGATCACGGTGGAGCCACTACAGTGCCGGAGGGAATCTACGCAGAGCCAATACTGAGAAACGATCACGACCAGCAACTACTGCATCGTGGCGGTGCGTATTTGACTACTTCTGGATAGATCTGGACTATTTTACGTTTACGACGACAACTATTTTACGTTTTTTACACCTTCTTTAGGCAATCGACACCTGATCAGTCCGTACGCCATCGGCGATGCTACGGTGCAGAGAAATCCGACTGGTACCGAGTCCGGCAATCTACCGGATGTCATTCTTCCCCGACCACGCATGAGGGTCCCCGGCGCCAGGAACGACGACGAAGACGACGAAGACGATTATGAAGATGAGATCGACGGTGAAGCGGAACGTAAAACGATGCTTCGCCCACCGGACGCGGGCGGTGGTGGTGGCAGTGTGCCGACATATGCAATCTCGATGAAGCAACTGAATCGTGCACCCGTGAGAGAGAACACACCGCTACCACCACTACCAGCGCCAAGAGTAGCAACGGTAGCTGCAGCGCCCGCCTTCGACGAATCGGACGGTACCGATGGTAACCGGTCGGAACACTCCGGCAGCAGCATGCAAACGGTTCGCATTGAGGACGTGACTCTTGCGGACGACACTAGTGAGCAACAGTATGATTGTAATAAATAATGCTAATAAAACACACAATCTCAACGATCGAGTCATCTAAAAAAAAGGAGATCTAACAAAATCATCATTCCTGAGAAACGATACGCACTAAACGCACAGAATGATGAATCATTTCGCAGCAGGCTTCCCCCACATGCGAAACGAAGAAGACGCCTTCCGATGTTTGCCTGCTATCTTATCGCATGTGCTCATTGCGCGCGATAACACGACGCGCTGCTGATATGCAGGCTCGATAAGTGGGCGACACTGTTTGCGTGCCATCCACCGTCGCGTACCTATGTATGCGAGGTGCTGGGAGCGGTCTCGTTCTTCCCATCACGTTATCAGTGTATCCGATCGCTGGACGAACAACGTTCCGATATTTTCAGTCTGCATCGATTGTGGCAAGGCGTAGAGCAACAGACAGGTTAGGGCTTAATAGTGACCAAATAAGATGAAACTCCTTCGGAGCCGTGTATATTTCGCCGCCTTTCTACTGCTTTTCGGTGAGCTGAATAGTGTGGCGTACTGTGAGCAAGAGCAGCTGGAGGAAATTGTCCAGGAGCAGCTGCGATGTGAACGCATCGACGGCTCGCGAGGGCGGCTGGCGAATGAAAATGAGTGGAGATTTCTGAGCGGCCGAGATGGCGATCGTTTGCTGCTGTGCGACTGCCAAAGCAACGTCCGTACTCAGTGGGATCAACACCGGGTGGATTCCGGCTACGAGGTAGGGGGTCTGATAACCTTGAACCGGTGCGAAATGGTTGTTTAGAGTAATAGAACACACATTGAGCATGCTGTGTCATACCTGCACATCTTGAATCGGATGCGTGTTAATGTTAATAAACGATCCTCGAAATAGCTCACTGTGAGTCATCGGCAGTTGCTGTAGCTCACATATTCTCACTTATTTTTCCGTTTCCTGTACAAACCAGTCGAGAGCACAGCAGCCCCCATTCGTTTTGCCAGCGTTTGAATCAACCACCGTGGCCACGGACATCCTTATCGTTAACTGTCGCCAACTGCTCGTTCCCACGGGTACCTTTCGTTCCCTGCGTTCGGGCTTCCTGCCGCGCACGGTCCACTTCGTGGATATCGACCAGTTGACGCTGGAATCATTTGCATTCGAAACGACCGGCAACACGGGGGGCAGCGTGAACAACGTCCACGACCGCCAACCGATCCTCGGTCCCATCGCGATCCGCTTCGAGCGTTGTCAGCTGGAGGAGCTTCCTGCCAACGTGTTCCACGGTGCAGCCTTGCGTTCGGTGCAGTTCGTCGGTGCGACGATCGGTGTGATCCGTTCGTTAGCCATTGGCGTCAGGTTGAACCAGTTTCGCATCACCCACAGTGTGGTCGGCCATTTTGCACGGCACTCGTTCAAGCGGGCCCAGATGGAACAGCTGCAGCTCCACAACGTAACAATGTACGATGCGTGGCCCTCGCAGGCTTGGCAGGGGCTTATCGTAAGCGATTCGATACGCATCACTAACTCCACGTTTCTTCAAACGATTCATCCTGCAGCCATCACGGAAAGTGGTAAGTAAGAACCGCTGCAGGAAACAGTTGAACTTATGGCAGGTGCCCTTCGTACAAGTTCAGCTGTATAACAGAACAAGTTTCATCCACAATAGTTGATAAAATGAATCTATTATTTTTCTGTTAATTTTCAGCCACCGATGAACTGGTGCTCCAACACAACGTGTTCAACCAGTCCATAGCCGACGAAGCTTTTCAGCTTGCAGTGAAAACTAGAGTGTGGCTGATAGATAACGTGTTCGGTCAACTATCGTCGAATCTGTTCCGTGGTGAGTAAAAACGTATTTGCACAGGTAGCAGACCTAGTATTTATCCGCTTCCATCTGCAGGTGTTGTGATATCCAACGAGACTGCTTGGAATGCACAGCCAGATATTCTGCTAGATCGGAACTTTATCGAAACATTCGTTTGGGATTCAGGCACTTTCCTGGTGATTCCGCGCAATTTTTCATTCAACGTTCAAGCTTTCCGCATCGCCCAGCTGGCGACGTGCGAAAGCACCAACATCACCAACCAGAGCGTGTGGCAAGAAGTGTTCTTCCTGCAACCATTCTCGATCACCCACAGGAACGACCCTGAATCGTACGTATCGGTGGCACAGTTCCGCCAGCAGGAGGGTTGCGACGCCGGTGGTTTCGATCTCGTGCTGGTGGTCGTACTGGGCACGTTGCTGGGGGTTGTTATCGTTGGTGGAGGTATCGGCGGTTTACTGTGTCATCGGCATTACCGGAAGCGCCAGAGAATGATACTGCTGGAGCAGAAGCTCGTACAGCCCACCCCGCGAACGTACCGAGAAACGCAGATACTACTCAAGCTCGAAACTGTCGGCACCTTGAAGACCGACTTTTAGTGGTCGGCTTGGGTGGTGAGCGAAGATGGCCAAATTTACGAAAGCTACGCTTAATATAGGGCACACATAAAATACGCTTTATCGAATATACTCACAGCACTGGTAGATGGCAGTCGAGTGCATTCCGGATGGTCAGCATCGCGTCTGGCACCATCAACCCCTTGGCCAGTAGGGTCGTTCCGTATCGTTCGAGCGTAGCAGCTTCCGGTTCCGTTAGCCTATCGTCAGGATCGTCGTCAAAGCGGAGCTCTTTCCTCAGGAGGTTCCTGCTGCAGCGCCCTCCAAGGTGGGCTAGCTCGTGCTCTAGTGCGATCAGCGTCCCACCGGCCGTTCCACCACCGTCCCCAGCCAAATGCTGGCTGTCCACGTGCTCGGCAGCTGGCGGAACTTGGTCCGCATTTTCGTACCCTATCACCAAACACTTGAACCCGAACGCGGGACTTTTCGGTTCGTTCACGTAGGTCGAGCAAGACTCGAGGGATAGTTCCACCTCCCGGCCGGGAAGCACCATCGCCCGGCCGGGCCCACCGTACGACCAGCGCGAAGGTGTGTTGTACACCCGCACGGTGCACCAATCGTCCATCTGGTCCTTTTCACTCGCGGTGCGATTGGGAATCTTCACTTTGACACGATCCTCCTCTTGCACGGTGCCACACTGCGCGTCGAACGTAAGGCACATCCAGCGGACGGTGGGCGGAAAGCGCACACGGTACGCCGTCAGTCCCGCCGTTCTGTACGGATGATCACTCTCCAGGATGCAGTAGTGCTGACTGGTCGTGTTCATGCTCGTCGCGGACGATGTGATGAGTGTCGTACCGATCATTCCACTGTTCCCCATGTGCGAGATGGACTTCGCGCCCGGGCAGCCTGCCCCGTGTCGTTGGCGCCGTAGCTCATTCAACGCCGTAATGGGTGGCAATACTTCCTGCACCATCGCCAGCACCTCGACGGACACCTTCAAATCCATTCGAATGCAGCGTTCCAGCTGGGCGAGTGTTAGGGGTAACAGGTAGCGGAACAGGCAGTTCACTACCGATGGCGAACGGGTCGTGCGCGAACGGAAGAGATCCCAGACGGTTCGCTTGCGCATCGGTACGGCCAGAACGGAAGCACTCGCCGGAAGTTCCATTTCGTTGCCGTTGGCCGCTAGTCCGACGGCCCCAGCGTTACCACCACCGGCACCGCCACCAACGCCACCGACCGTTGCCTCCGATGCACTGTCGATTTCGTACGGATCGTACGGGGTAGCGGCGGGAATGCCAGTCCCAGCCGCGCCACCACTTCCACGCAGCGTCTCCAATAGCCCCTTCGGTAGTACCTTCCCGATCGTACGACGCGTTCGCTCGATCGTAGTTGCGGCCGCATTGGACGAAAGCACACTGACAAGCCCCGTCGAACCCACGTCGAGATGTTCCTCGATTGGTGTTATGTTGTGCTCTGAGTCGATCGCCACCCCAACGCCACCGCCGGAACCTCCTGGTCCAACGATACTATTACCCCCACCAATGCCCACCACGCCGGACGAAGCGGACGAAGAAGGGGTGGATGACGTTTCCGATGACGAGGGAGCGCGCATACCAGGCGAGGCAGAAGTCCACAATGCCAGTTCATGCGCCACTGTGAGTAACTCCCTGCAACGTCCCACGATCGCTCGGGCAACCTCCAACGCAAGATCTCGGGCCTGGGTTCTACAGTTGCCCATCTCGCGGCCATTCGCTCCGGTTGCTCCTCCAAGCTGAAAGTTGCCGGTGCCACCGACCGGTGTGCAGTAGTACAGGATGGCCGGTATCTGCCCGCGTGAGGGTGTCGTGCCGTTGAAGCTCAGATCGCACGGGTAGAAGCGGAACGTGACCGTACCGCAGGGACCTCGCAGCGAAGACTGTCCACAGTCACCAGAAAGGGTTCGGGCTCCCTGGCTGCACAAGCGCAGTGCGTAACGATGGTTTTCCTTCAGCAGTACCGCCCGGTTGAAGCGCAGTTCGGCCATGTGCTGCCGTACGGACGTTTGGTCATACGAGCCTACAATCGATTCCAACACCTCCCAGCGGTGCGAATGGGAGTAGGTGTGCGAGTGCGACGAGTGATGGCTATCGTACAGCAGTTCCAACTGATATTCGTAACTACCGGAACCGGAATAGACCTAAAACGAAAAGGACAATGATACTAAACTGGTGAAGGCCACTCAACAGCTATATGCTTTTCGATCAAAGGTAGGGAAATTACCAAAAGAAAACATTTTTGAATTCACAATTGTTTTAAAGGGAACATATCTATTCAAAACTAACAATATCTAGGCAAATTGGCGGAACCTCACTGTCAAGATTTGATTGTTTTAGCGAGATTGTGAATAATTTGGATTCGCAGATTGTGAAGACAAGACAGGCGATGTAGCGAAGATGATTCTCCTCAAAAATGAACTAGAATAACACAGTTTTGTGGCCGGACGGAATCCACTTGAAACCCGGTATTCAACAGTTTCTAGTCGAACAACCAACGAGGCATATAGAGAAGAATGAATATGTTTAATATTAAAAAGCAAGGAGCAATAAAGTTACGATCCAGAATATGTAATTGGACAAATAAAAGAAAAATCAAACATTTCAAACACAGACTTATGACCGCTTCAAGAATTGAAGTGTTGAATTTGCTTCGCGTGCTCATGTAGCTGAACGCCAAACGTTGATGTACTTACACAAGCCCCTGCTATCGATATGCCAGTCCGATCGATGGTGAAAGCGATCGCGTCCGGTCCAAAGTTCCCCGTGTTCCACGTCTTCCCGAGGTCGATCTTGCCGAAGCGGCTCCCTGTGCTGTACAGGCGATTACTTCCCATCGGTACCATCGGCGGCACCATCAGATCCGTGGCCGCTTGCTGTGCTCCCGTGTCCTCCTGATCACCACGGTCGCCGCGCTGCTCCACCGGATCGCACCCATGGTGAATGATTTCCGACAGCAGCTTCGCTAGCAATCGGCACCCGTTGCGAATCAGCAATCGCTCCTGGCTCTGATCATCATCCGGATCGTCGTCCTGGTCGCTGTCATCCTCCTCTACGTCGCTTTCGCCGTCGGCCAGGTAATCGTTCCGATAGACGTTCCTGCCCATCGAGATCGGCCTTTTGCGCCCGTCGGGTGAAAGTTCGTTATCGTAATCCTCGCTTGTCAAGCGCGCACGGCCAGCTTGTGCACCTGCACTTTCAATTCCCTCCACCGGTTCGTCTTCGTCGAGCTCGTAGTCGTAGTCCACTCCTTCACTACTTCGACAGCTGCTAGCGCTACTCGTGTTGCTGTTACTACTGCCACTGCTACTGCTAACCCGTCGCCGATGTCTACCGATACGATCCAATTTTCTACGCACCGGATCCGAGACGAGCTCCAGAAGCAGCTCCAGCACATCCCTGAAATGCCAATCCGGAATGTGCGGTGCGGCACCCGATTGACTAACCGTCTCGGTGGAGTTCGCTGCCGCTCCCGCGCTCGTCATTTGCTCGATCAAGCTGGCCAGCAGGTCACGGTTCCGGGAGATCAGTAACGCCCCAGAAGAGGTCGACTGTGGCCGCGAGGAAGCCGATGGCACCGGTTGGGATGGGCTTAGAAGGATGGAAAAAGTTACCCTCAGATTCACGGACGGTTGACAAAGGCCGGCCAAGATAGCACTCAGCAAAAGGCGACCAGCGTAGCGCTCTACATTGCCGCCACCAGCCGAACCGTAGCTGTAACGGAAGCGATCCACATTCGGTTTACCGCCCACGTGATGACTGGGATCGGATTCTCGCAGGAGCAGTAACCTCCTGCAGAGAACCTCCCACTTCAGGGTTGGCGTTGGATAGAATATATCGAAACAGCGCACGAAAGTACGATGGCACTCCGCAAGCACTTCGCGCTTGGCCTTACAGAGTCGCCGTCTCATGGTGCGCTCCATCACAGGCAGAGTCACTCGGTCGGCAAGAATGTCTATCAGCAGGGTGCGTATTTCGATAACGGCTACCGCCAGCGATTGGTGCCCGCTGGTTGCCATGGAAGACGTCAACGGTGCCGTGGAAGAGGACATCGGTGAACTGGTATTCTGGTATGACGTACCAAACGGTGGAACACCAAACTCTGAACGCAACTGATCTTCCGCGTGCGCGTCGGCGTCGTCTTCTGTAGTGCGGGATCCAGATGGATGATAGATTGCGTTCAAGTACCGGCGAAGTAGACGCAAGCATACTCTGCAGATAAACGATAGCCGAACGATAAGCTACGGAGAACAAGTGTACGATTATAACATGATACATGATACAAAGCAATTGCAAGTTCGTGTGTCTGATCTTCAATACCTTTGTTTCCCCAATAAGACCCGCATTGTTCGATATCATAGGGTTTGTGGAAGAGTTCTTCAGTCCTCCCAGCGAACCCTTTTTTTGCTCGCCGGACAGATTGCGAAAAGCGTTCCAGGCCCAGCTCAACAGCGCCGTCAAAGATTCGAACGTTTCCCGATTGATGCCCGTTGCAAAGCGCCGCGAAATCGGGCATAGGCTGATCACACTTTCATCGACGTTCGAACTTGTGAGAGGATTGTTACCGCCAGTTCCCGAAGCCGATACCGTAGCCTTCTTTCGCCGATACTGCACATTGGCGTTCGTACTGCTACCACTATTGGACTGCTTCGACCGGCTCGAACGAAATGGAAACCTGCCGTCATTTCCTGGCGCCACATTTGAATACCCATTGCTGCCTTCCGCATTGCCCAGATTCCACCGGTTCGGTGTAGGGATGGGTGGCACTTCCTCGTCAATACTGCCTGAGCCAAATGTTGGCGTCAGCAGGACCGATCGGTGCTCTGGAAGGTCTTCCTCTTGCGGATCGTCCTCAACGGTGAGATCACACAGCTTCACCTGCCTCCCACTGGCACTGCTGAATGCTGTAAGTGCATAGGAAAAGTTATGCCTTGTTACGGAAAACGGTAAACCTTTTGTTTGGTAAACGCCTACCTCCGCCGCCACGTGATCCCGAGAACCAATCGGATGCGTTCACATTGACATTCCCATCAAGTGGTGAAGACAATGATGTCCCCGAGGTGGATGGATCTAACGATGGGTCGAACGGTGGCCACTGCCCCGATGCTCCCAGCCGCTCAGTTGCCTCCGTCAGCACGTCCAAACAGGCGAGCAAGTTTAGCGCCAGCTGAAATCGAGGCACCTCACAACCGCTCCACCGTTGCGGCAGGGCTATTTCAGGACTTAACACCGAGAGGGACTCATTTCCACCGACGCGAACGCTGTCATGCTTATCTGCGTCCATCGGTTCCGCTTGATCCTGCATCCGTTGCGTCGCTGACTGCCTTCGCTTTGGCTTTCTGCGATGAAGCTCCGCGGCAATAGGATTGAAGATGAGCATGCGCTTCCGAATGGCATCGTAGCCCCAGAGGACGTTGTACAGTGGATCGAGGGTGAAGGAAAAGTGCCACCGATTTCGACGATAGCCTTCTTTCATGCCGATAGCCCCACCGCTTGGATCGAATCGTGCGTCGTATTGATTCGTCCTATGAGCACGGCAATGTCCCGTACGGCGATCGATCGTAATCGAGCCCGCCAAATGTGGTTGGTTATTGGGTATTAGCACTAGAATTGAGAACAATTTATTAATTTCGAAAATTCTGAAAAGATCCGTTTTGAAAATAGGTTGTTTATAGCATTTTTATACTCACAAATTGTGGATCGATCAGCAGTAACGCTGTACTTTGCCAGTGCCGCTCCGTTGATGAGCGATTCCTCCACCTTAATGTAAGTCTGATCACCACTGGCTGCTATCCAGGAAGCACGCCGTCCCGTACCAGGGCCGAATGAGCCGATCGGCACTGGTGCACAATGCCAGAAGAAGTTTTCCTCACTGCCGCCGCTCGCCGCCGACGCTTCACGACCAAGCTGTCCTTTGTGGTAGTTACCAAAGGTGTACACTGCACCACGACCGGTCAGCACTACCGAGTGATTGCTGCCAGCCGCCACCGACACTATCGTACCGGCCCCGGCCGGAAAGCGAATGAAATGTGGTCGTCCACCGGCGGGTGCCTGCAAATCACCCGTTCCCAGCTGCCCGTACTGATTGCTACCGAAGCTGTACACCTCCCCGCCGGAGGTAAGCACCAGCGAGTGATGTTGCCCACACGCGAACTGCGTCACTATCGGAGGACGCCGCGTGTCCGGCCCGGTATGTGGTAGATCCACACGCTGCGGTGGAACAGGCACGATTCGTGGTGTATCAGAATCGTTGGCAGAAAGGGGATTGCTCGTGGTGTTGGTGTTGCCGGCGTTCGGGCCCCCACAATGGCAGCAACAACCACAGCCACAACCGCATTTAGCCGCGCCAGAAGCCGGTGGTTCCGTGTTTGTTGCCGACGCGACTGTGTGGCATGCATTGCAAGTGGCATTCGTTGTGTTGGAGGCGTTTGATGAAATTGTACCCGTCCCGTTGGCAGTTGCAATAGTACTCGATTGGTTTGTCTGGACATTTGTAGTGACCAGTTCATCCACTAAACAGATGACAAAAAAACAACAACAAAAACGTTTGAAGTTTCGTTTTGTTTTGTTCCAGTGAAATTGAAAGTTTGTTCGAATTACCCTTTCCACACTCACCATTTCGTTCCCGTTGAAACTTGCGTCCACACTGGCCCTTATTGTTGAGGCCAAATGTGTACAGCTGCCCAAGGGCATCGACTGCGACGCAATGTGCCTTACCGAGGGCAACCTTGCGTATAACGACATCAGTTAGACCGCCAACAACGCCGTTCGGTTCGCAATAGTTGGTATCCTTGCCATACATTATCAATTTGCCATCCTTCGTTACAAATGCCGATGTACCTGTACGATAGAGGAGTATTTTAAGGTAAATGTTACTGCGAAACATGAAATTTCCGATAATTGTCCATACCATTATTGCAGGCTACAAAAGTGACCGTTTGACCGTCCAGCTTATTCAGCCGCTTAGGTTTGACGGCTTTCGGCTGGCGTCGGTTCGTCTTGGTCAGCTCACCGTCCTCCCCCCGCTTAGCCGTGCCGGTGAAGTATACTGTGCCATCGCCGGTCAACAACAGCCCATGGTTAGCCTCATGGCCAACGACCACCTGTCGGAAACTAGTGATTCCCTTAGGCAGCGCCGTTAGTTCGTTCAGCTTCATCGAGACGGTCGCTTTCGAGCTGCTCATAAAGCACCCGACGGCTCCAGATGCTCCGGGGGACGCTTTCAGCCCCAACGCGGAACCGCGGCCCCAGTAGAGGATCTTCCCTCCGACCCCGGTAGAAGCATCATCGACCAACACCAGACCGAACTCTTTTCCGCAGGAGATCGATTGGATGGTCCCACCCTGGGGGTTGCTGTCGAGCACGGGCGATGATACACCAGCCGACGGTTGATGAATCCCCGCATTGTCCATCAGGTCCTCCTCAAAGGCAGCCCATCCGTAGGTGTGATAGCGGTTTTTGGCTAGCTTTAAACGAAGCTCCGGACGAATGTCGTTTGGAGCGGAAAGACCAGATGCTGCACTAGCTAAGGGTGGGTAGAGTTGCTTCACGACAAGGATATCCTCCTCCTGTTCGTCCATATCCGTGCTTTCGCGTACTGAGTCCGATACGGCACCAAGCCAGCATATTGCATCACCATCGGAAAAAAGTTGTCCGTAGCGACGCTGCAGTGCCGGAATCGGCGCCGTTTGAACCGTCCCCAAGGCCGTAAGTGTAGTAGGGTCAAACAGCTGGAATGTCCAACCATTGTTAACGTTCGCCTTATTTATGCGACCGTAGTAAAGCTTTCCCTGGAGCGGAAACAAATTTAATGGCATTACATTATTTCAGATATACAATACACCCGAGGATGTTGCCACAACATGTATATGACATACTTACCCCAGCGTATCCAATCCATCCAGGCAGCTCGTTTTTCGCCATCGTAATCGTTATCGCCCCGTAAATTAAGCCCTCCTGTGTACCATTGAAGCCGGATCCAATTTTCAGCAACCCTTTCGGGGTAACCAGGTAAAGAAACTTCCCATCCGAGGCCACCCAGTGAACGGTCGATGATTCTAGCGGTAGACGAAACTCCCCAATCAGGCAGCCACGTGGAATCCCGCACCGGAAATAATCGGCAATGGTGGCTCGCCCAGTTGCCATCGAGAACATCGTACGCTGGAGCTTGGCCACACTCTGTGGCATTTGCACACATCCGCCAGCGGTTGTTGTAGCGCTGGCCAATCCTGCTGAACCATATGTCGAGCTCATCAATATGGCTGCCACGGCACGAACCATACGGCCCGTATCGCCCTTCGCGATAGCGAGGGAAAGTAATGTTGAACAGGCGAGGGACGACCAGGCGCCACCGACAGTCGTCGGCGGATTGCTGGTGGTGGATAATTCCAGCAGGAGGTCGAAGAGCGGACCGAACACTGCATCCGGTTCGTGGCGCATACCTTCCGGATCTTGTCCTGGGAAAAATGGCTATCACGCATTGCTGTCAAAATCGGGTCGCCATCTTTAAAACTCACCCTGCAGTATGTCGTACAAAGAACGTAGCGCCTTCGTGGCAATACGGGGCTGGCTCTGCCGCGTCTCCGCTATGATGCCATACAAACTGTCCAGCCCCGCAAGCACAATCTGCGGAACACGCTGCGAAGCACCTGCCTGGCTGCTACCGACGGACTTGGGCTCGTCCAGGACGGTATCGATTATTCTCATCGAGGAAATGGTGGGCCGGGCCGTTGTCTCCCGTTCCAGCACAATCGAGCGTACCGCATGGTACACGGCAAACCTGGACGCATTCGAAGCAATTTCGTACCGGTCCAGGTTTGGTTCCAGCAGCAGTTTCGATTTCGAGTCCTTCTTTGAGCCCGCAACGCCATCGTTCGATTCGGGCGACTCGGCAGAAAGGAATATATTACTGAAAACCGATCCATACCGTGCAGAATCGTACAACTCCATAATCTACCGTATCACTAATCGTCGGGAATCGAAAATATGAACACCACGAGCTTACACTGCACAAAGAAAAACTCCAAATTTTCCACTAAGACGGTGCTCGCTGCAACCACCTCCGTATGGTGACTGTCCCTGGCTCACAATAGTGGTTTTGAAGTGAAAAATCGATAATTCCTAGCACCTTTCGCCATCTGGCAACAAGCCACCCTAGCCAACTCGTGAATCCTGTCGGGTACCGACGACTTCCCCTCTGATTCAATTGCGTGTGGGCGCTGTGTCTACTACGCTGCAAAATTCATTCATCCTTTCCCCCTCTCTACTCAGCTGGCGGTAATACGTCGGCGCGCGCACGAGTTATTTTTAGAGCACGTGGGTTTCGTTCCCCTTTTCGTGTCCCTGCGAATAGCCGCGACACAACAAAATAGGATAATCGTCGAAAAGGATGACATCGTGCTGCTGCTGCTGAGTTTCGACAACAACTTTTTTGACGGCAAGAATTGCCGGTGGAAGGGACATTTTTGTGGTATTTAGGTACCTAAAGGGGAGAACATCAGAAAATACAACTTTTTGAATGTGTGTTGTTTTATTATTTGTCTCATATCGTTTCCATGTAATGTATTCTACATCCCTAGAACAATGAATGATAAATGATGCGCAACAGGTGTGTTATGTTCGATAATAATTATAGTCCAACAGTATGAGACGGCAATACAAGTGCCTACATGCCTAGCCAAGTGTATTTGAAATCTATAATGAGGTGAACCACAGCGTTAAATTTATTGCTAGCCACCAGTTGAATGGGATGAAATTCATAGTTTGATTAAAAATAAATAGCATTAACTGAACATAGACCGACTCTTCACATCATTTCTCAGTACGCCATCCACCCTTGTTATCGTTGATCTTTGAACATTTCAACGCATCCAAATAAGCACTCAGTAACGTGTTTCGTTTATCAATTATTTTAATAGTTTACAAATCTTAGGCAATCTATTTTGTCACATTTTCTATTTTCATACAGCAGTTTTCTTTCGGTACCTAATTGAAAAAAGTGTTGCATTCGTTAGATTGAACCGTGTCCATTTGCTATCTGCCTCTCCGAAAAATCAACAGTACAAAAAACAATTAAAAAAGAAACGAAAAAAACTAAAATGTGAGTGATTTAGTGAGCGATCGCCTTCTTTCTCAGGGTACAGTGTATGAGTTGATTGATAAATAACAAATGGAGATATCTGTGCACGATTAGTGTGTTGCTTATCATATTAGAAGTAAGTAAGTGTTTATGCTCTTCTGTTGTACGATAGAATTGACACTTTTCAATAAGTAACCGAATTTTAAACTGAGTTTTGACACGGAGAGTAAAAGACCACATGCCATTATCATTAGTGCCTGCTTTTTCCTTACCATCCTCGCTTTCCTCTTTTACTAAATAACTAAACAAATGTAACTACGCAAGAGTTCCGCCAAGTGAACGGGCAGCGATTTCCAATGAAAACATGCTATCCGGTTTTTCTCAGCCACTTTTACGAAAAAAATTGTTCGAATGAAAATACTACAGTAAGTTTCCAACGTAGTGAAACTGGCTCCCAATCGGGCTTTAAAAAAGAGTAGTGGTACGAAGTGATGTAGGATGTGTACGATCAATAACGATACCCAATTGGAAACCAACTAACAGATGCACGCGTACAGTCACATTTATGCACAAATCCATACTGAGATTTGCTTCCATAAGAACAACAAAGTTTGCACAGTTTCGTTGTGAAATTGGTGATGTTCTACTTAGGAACAAAATGGACATAGGTTTGGTGGTTCAGTTGTTCCACTCCAACTACTGCCGGACTGGTTAAACAAAACGAAACACATCGAAGTTTCATACTTCTTTTCTACTACATCAGATCTACTATTAAAAAAAGAAAACACAGAAAACGCGCGGTACACGACACCCACCAAGTGATAAACAGTTCTAGGCCGATGAGGGAAGATCTTGCATGGTGTCGCCCATGAGTAGTCCACTAGTGGTGTTGGTCCCGCTTCCACCAGCGACCCCGTTGACGCCAACTATTGTAGCTGATAGCGGTGGCGGTGGTGGCGATGGGCATTCGATAATATCACCGGTATGTAAATCCTCCAGGCATAGTGAGGATAGCAGCATGTGGTGGTGTTGCTGCTGCTTTTGATGCTGGTGGTGGAGAAGATGATCGTCCAAGCTACTACCGTGGCCTAACGGAGAGGCCATAGATGAATGTGAAGTAGTAGCCATGGCCGTCGCCGTGATCGGCATGAGGCGTGATGAGAAGGTGTATAATTTATCTAGCCCCTGGCTGGTCTCGACCAGCAGTGTCCGGGGTGAGGCGCTGTTGCACGCGGGGAATGTATCGTCCTGTGGTGTCATACAGCGATCCTCGAGCACGTCCTCCAAATTGAACAGCGTGTCGTTCGAGGCCGTAAGAGAGCTTCTTCTGGCAAGAGCAGGCACGGATTCCGTTGCTTCGCACACCACAGGACCCTCGGTGCTATTGGATAGAAAAGAATGTAATACTAATTAAATAAACAGAAACGCCTTGGTCAACAGCAAAATGCAACGCATTATTCAGTTTCCCTACATTAATTATCACTGTATTAGACTTTAAATTTGAATAACAATCCTAAAGAACTTGTTATGCAAGTTCATCATTCAAACGTTAGTAAAAATTGATTCATTGGTTCATTCACATGTCCTTGCTCATTTATATTTGTAGTAAGATTTTGAGCCGCAACTATTATGTTTAAAATCAGAATCTACTATAGGAAATATAATATTTATGAACTGAAAGTGTACGAAAGTCAAATAACATCTGGCTACTTGAGCCGTAATCCGATCCGCCAATTCTAATCCTGACAAAACAAAGCAATGTCCTGGCAAATAAGGCAAAATCAAATTCAACCAACCATTATGATCCGCAAATACGATGATCATCCACGTACCTGACGATCGTACTTCCAACAAAATTGGAACAATGCGCCACACTAGTCGATGGAGGCAAGCTGCATTCGTCCTCGTTTTCCTCCATGATCGGCGATAACGATCGATTATAGTTAATGATGATTTCGTTTTCTTCCGTTTCTCTGTCTGTTCGCTCAAATTCATTCGAGCCGCCGTTATCGAGTGGTTTCGGACTACCCGGTGCCCTGTAAATAAGGAAAAAAAGCTATATAACGAAGAAACAAACAAAAACTGAAACAAAAGATTACGCACTGATCATCATAATCGTCACGAAATCCTCCACCGGTACAATCCTAGAAAGTAGACGAATGATAAGAATGTTCAATCATATTTCATTGGGTTCTAATGCGACGGTATTGGTCTTAGCGACAAGCCTACATTTGCCTGAGGTAGCAGCTGGGACAATTGTTGCCGGAGTAGGTCATACGCATGGTCATTCTGGAATGGATCGTTGCCAGCACGATTCCACGAACCCTCTTCATCCTCGAACGGTTCCAGAGATCCTTTCCACCAGTCGTCGTTCTCATTCTCATCTCCCACCTCTGCGAAGCTTTCATTGCCCCCCAGTTCGAGATTACCCCAACCATCGAATATGTTCTGCTGCGAGTTGGTGGGGGAAAACTCTTCGGCCTCCAGCGGGGAAAGGTTACTTCCGTTGGCATCCATCATTTGCAGCATGTACTGACACTTGTACAGAACGTCGTCCACCAGCTCGACCGCCTGTTGCTCGACATCTTCCCGCGTTAATACATTGTCTGGGGGGGGCTCGGAGTATATCGACGGCGACAAAGACTCGTCGCTCTCGTTAAGCGGTGTCGATTGGCCTTCGTCCTCGTCCTCGTCCTCTTCACCCTCGATCGCAATATCCAAGGCACGCAGGGCTTCCTCAATACTGATCGCATCGGCCGATTGCGCCATCGTAGCCGTTACCGTGATCGTGGTGGCGGTGGTTGCGGCAGCCTCGTCAATACTTTCATCGCTGACCAAAGGGCGCCGCTCATCTTCGTCCTCCGCTTCCGACCGGGGTGCCACAAAACCTTCGTCGTCTTCTTCACCCGATGATGTTGGGAGCGCCATAGCAACTGTAAGCGCACATTTTTCGCTACGTTCCATCGATTCATCAAATACATCCGAGAACAGCAATGGTTCTTCACCGTTGGCTGGTTCTACCGTCGCGGTGGTGGCTGTTCTCTCAGTTCTATCGTCCTGGTCGTCGTTCGGATCGAACTCATCAAAAGTGCAGGTCAGTGGGTCACTTCTTCGTGTACAGTAGGAATCCTGGCGATGATCTACATCGATTTGGTAGGTTTCAATTTTGTCTAGTAGATTATCAGTTGATAGCTAAAATGAATGAAAATAATTTTCCATTAGGCATTGATCATCTCGTAGGGAGTCTTAAAATAAAACACTTTTCGTGTAACATACATTGTTCGGACTCGAGGGGATGACAGCACACGGTACCGATGAGTCTAATACATTCAACGCCTTTAATATTGGATACTCAGTTGAAATTACTTCTTGTATGATATCACCATCTTTGAATTTCTATGGAATTGAAAAGGGATTTATTATATTAAATTTGGAAGCATTACGGGCACCTGGTTCGCCGTGAGCTTTCGAGGGTTCTTACCTTAAATTTTCCACTTTTCTTTTTACAGAAAATGCAGACACCCATAATGAACGAACCAAGACCAAGACATGCCAGCATTCCTATTATCATTACATCGGGTTGACCTGTACGGGATACGAGATAAATGTTCACAAATTTGAAAGGGTTAATTTTTTCTTGTTTTATGTAATAAAGGGCACATATGCCGCTCAGCCACCGGCTACTAAACTACTGATCGGTTTTTTCACATAGTAGCCGACGCCACTTTGACATTTTATTGTTTCAATGTTGTTCATCGGCTCACCTGTATATTTGTACGGAATCGGTATAGCACTACAGGCATGCAGTATACCCGTGGAAAAGTAAACACTCGATAGAATGTTTCTCATTTTGTTCGCGGTTTCCTGGGCACACCACAAGGATATCCATCCAACGGTGGTGTTGCATTAGCTTATCCGTCGACTTACGCACAGTTTTTTCTTCGTTCCCTTGCCACATTTGTCGCTGGAAGCATACTTCGTTGCTATGCTTGATTTGATCCAAACTTGGGGCCCTTCGAATTGTGGTTTAATCGAGATAATTACTCTATCCGTGGTCAATGCAACCTGGTAGATCGGTTATTCATAACACGGTTTGTGCTCGTAATTTGACGATCATCTGTTCACCAGCAACAGCGCTCATTGCTACGTGCGAGGACGGACGAGAAAACGAGGAAACAACGGATTAGATTCACATTACGAAAACAACAGAAGCTTGCCCTTTACATTGCTCAACATGGCAATTGGCAACTGTTTTCTACACCATCCTATATGAAATGAAAAGATTGAAGCCGTTTGTGTCCCATTCAAGAAAGAAACTTGGCTTTTTTTCTATTACTTTTCTTTGCTGCTTGTTTGATCGTAGTTGCTAAGAGAAGTAGAAGAGAAAAACGAGTTTGTGCTTTTCTCTGGCCACAGATGTCAATCAAGAAGAACCACCGTACAAGAAAAGAAACAAAAAAGACGAACCTACGGTTGACAGTTCTGCTAACAGACTAGCGAAGGTCTTTATATGCAGTGTGGAAGCAGCAGCTTCAAGGTACGTACAAACTACCTCAATTGATCATTTTTCTGATCAGCAAGAATTTTTCTTTTTTCCCATATTATTTTTGGTGAATTAAACTCCACGTTTCTCAATTATCTCAACGTTAAGCGATCATTTGAATGTGTTGAACAAGGCAATGCAGCTTGGCCTCTAGCAACCGTAGCGAAGCCGAAACTGTCAACGTTTCTATTGGCGTTTCAACGATTTGCTTGTCATTGCGAGTGGAAATTTGGCGAATTCATTCTACGCTAGCAAACAAGTTTCAACTAGTGCCGAGGCTCGCTGAATTCGAAGCTTTTACATATTTCTCGAAGCTAGCCGTACAAATTAATCAACTAAAATGCCGGACCACCTAGGAGACGATATGCGGAAGGTGAAATCCGACAACAAGGAAGTGGAACCTGAAATAGAAGGTATGAGCAGCATCACTTACACTACAACAATGTAGATATCCGTGCATAAGTTGTTTCCCCATTTCAGCTCTCGATGAAGCTGATATTGAGCTCCTGAAAACCTACGTAAGTTATGGCGAACACACATTCAGTGATCCGTTGGCTTACGGTTTATTGTATCCGCCGGTTTCTTCCAGGGACAAGGCCAATACCATAAGTCGATCAAGCAGATCGACGAAGACATCCAGAAGGCGATGAAACAGGTTAACGAATTGACGGGCATCAAGGAAAGTGATACCGGTCTGGCGCCTCCAGCGCTCTGGGATTTGGCTTCAGACAAACAGATCTTGCAGAATGAACAACCTCTTCAGGTGAGTTGCATGGCCGGGTATTAACTACAAAGTGCAAAGCTAACTTTCTTGATGAAATTCACTCCACAAGGTGGCTCGTTGCACAAAGATTATCAACGCGGACTCCGACGATCCGAAGTACATTATCAATGTGAAGCAATTTGCAAAGTTTGTTGTCGATTTAGCGGATTCGGTTGCACCGACTGATATTGAGGAGGGAATGCGTGTTGGGTAAGAAACTTACTGCCGCGTTGTGCAGACAAAGACAGCAGTCTGAACAAAACATTGTCGCTCCGTCTCCCACAGTGTTGACCGAAACAAGTATCAAATCCACATACCACTGCCACCGAAGATCGATCCCACCGTCACGATGATGCAGGTCGAGGAAAAGCCAGACGTTACGTACAGCGATGTCGGCGGTTGCAAGGAGCAGATCGAGAAGCTGCGAGAAGTCGTCGAAACGCCACTGCTGCACCCGGAAAAGTTCGTCAACCTCGGCATTGAACCACCGAAGGGTGTGTTACTGTTCGGGCCGCCTGGAACCGGCAAGACGCTATGCGCACGGGCGGTGGCGAATCGTACCGATGCGTGCTTCATTCGTGTGATCGGATCCGAGCTGGTGCAGAAGTACGTCGGAGAAGGTGCCCGTATGGTACGCGAACTGTTCGAGATGGCACGTTCGAAGAAAGCATGCTTGATTTTCTTCGACGAAATCGATGCCATCGGAGGAGCGCGTTTCGATGACGGCGCTGGTGGTGATAACGAAGTGCAGCGTACGATGCTTGAGCTTATCAATCAACTCGACGGATTCGACCCGAGGGGCAACATTAAGGTTCTGATGGCCACGAACCGTCCCGACACTCTAGACCCGGCTCTGATGCGTCCGGGACGATTAGATCGTAAGGTGGAGTTCGGACTGCCGGATCTGGAGGGGCGAACGCATATTTTTAAAATTCACGCCCGCTCGATGTCGGTCGAGCGAGACATTCGGTTTGAGTTGCTGGCACGTCTGTGCCCGAACTCAACCGGAGCGGAAATTCGATCCGTCTGTACCGAAGCGGGTATGTTTGCAATTCGTGCTCGTCGCAAGGTGGCCACCGAGAAGGACTTCCTGGAGGCGGTCAACAAAGTAATCAAGAGCTACGCCAAGTTCAGCGCCACCCCTAGATATATGACGTACAATTAAAAAGCGAGGCATTATCCATTCACATAATTTCGTAACGTTTGAGAATAAAATTATAATATCCTCGTAGATGAAAACATGACGGCTTTTCATATGAAAGAACTATCAATGGGCGAAATTTAATACATTAATAAGTTTCCTGATCGAGGAGACTCGAGTGACAAAGCCGCACGATTCTTTAAAAACATTTTTAGACCAAAAGTTTCTTTCTTCGTTATGGCTTAATAGAAAGGTATTTTACAATAACTCGTTAAGGTCCATAACTAATTTATTACTTCATTATACTTTTAGCCTCTCTAAAAAAAAGCGCCAAATTTAGTACAAAAGTTGTCTTCAAGGTTTTCTTTGTTTTTTAATTATGCCTTCAGGGGTGTATAGGGATATGAGGGCACAGATCATTACAAATAAGAAGCTAAAGTGATTCCCAAGACGTTGTATGGCGGGTGAGCGATTTTCGGATAACAAATAATTAGTCACGGCGAAAATCCACTTCTTAGTTTTTGTACAGCATTTTTCCACCCAAACCAGCGACGGCTTTGGTGGAAATGTTTATTTTTTTCTCAACACTTCCACCTTCTCCTCCACGGCTTCACTTTGCTCAGTTGGTAGCATGCGCTTTTAGCTTTCGTTCCCTGGCACTCGTCGTGCTAACACCACCCACATACAGCTTACTTCGCCTTGCTGTTCAGGATGATACCGTCGTACTTCTGCTGGAACCACTTCATGGCATCCTCCTTCGTCAGACGGTGGATGAAACCGATCTTGCCGGTCTTGCGTCGTCGCTGAGCAACGTTGTATCCTGAAAATGCATGCACAAAAAGAAGAATTTTAGAGTCTTAGTGAAGTGACACGTCGAAGACCATCGAATGCCAGCATTAATCTGTACGGAACAGCTTAAGGTTTAAAGGGATTTTTGATTCAAGCACTGCAAACTTGGAATCTCGTCCCCGATGTTCAATTAGTTCTTTCTTTGCACAGGACTGAACGTAACTCCAAAGATAAGTCGAGTCATGTTTAATTATTGTGCAAGTTGTTGATGTATAATAGCACATAACATGCCAAACATTATTCGTTTGTTTGCCATTTGAAGGAAATAGGACTATAATGAATTGAACTCATAAACTCATGCTTCGAACGTTAACCGCTCTTTAGGAAACACTGCACTGCTTTCGTAAAACAATGCCACTGGCGAAAGTATTGTGAACTCGAGAAAGTCGTATGCCTATTCCCGCTAGATAACAAAACACTGGCACTTCGTAATTTCTTTCCACCACCCATCGAACACTCACCTGGGCGGCCGAGCACAACGTAGAAATCCAGTCCATAGATACCGATCGACGGATCGTACTTGATACCCAGATCGATGTGTTCCTGGATACCGAAGCCGAAGTTGCCGGTCTGCGAGAAGTTGTCACGACGCAGTTCGTACTCGCGCACCTTAAGGCCGCGCTCAAGGATCTCCTCTGCCTTGGCACCGCGAACCGTGCAGTGGACGGCAATTTTTTCGTTACGGCGGATACCGAACGAACGCACGGTGTAGCGGGCCTTCGAGTAGACGGGTGTCTGATTCGTCAGCTGTTCCAGCACCTTGGCGGCACGTGTCAACCTATCACCGGATTCACCGACGCAAATGTTCAGGCAGAGCTTGCGGATACGCAAGTCGCGCATGATGTTTTTCGATTTATCCTTACCCGATGCGGGGGGTTTGGCAGCCTTAACATTCTTCGTTGCCTATTATCGCAAACAACGATGAACGAAAAAGAAAGCAACATGCAACATGAGAGGTGAGTTCGTATGCCATCAAGTTTGGTACGGTCGGTGTTTTTCTGTCATCCTTGATGCTAGTCTATGCTGTTCTCGAAAACTTACCATCTTTGCTACCTAAAACGAAACAAAACCATCAAAATTAGCATAACGTCACTGTTGTCTACCGTCGGGCATCACTATCGGTACCTATAGCACCGATTCGTACCTATATTTAAGGGAAATTCGTAGCAGACCGTAGAAAAACGCGTCCACTAAACAACAAATGTCACCGGAAAAAGACTTGTCAGAAATGCGAAGAGCAAAACCTCATTTCCGTTTACGATGACAGGTAGTCGCCAATTTGACTGCACAAGGCACGCGTTTATAGTAGCATAGATGAATTCGTTCATTTTCAAATAAAATGAAATCATTTCCATTTGTGTTTGATTTGTTCAAATACCAGCAAGATCTAGGTTTCATAATTTTGCCGAGACATTTAGTCCTATTGATGTGCTCCATGGTTTTGATTTTGAAGAGATCACTATCTATCCAGTGGAGTATTGAACAGACATTCCAGTGGAGTATTGAACTGCGAACATAACCATGGTATTCAAAATGGCAAATACTTTTGAACTACCCTGTGGAGAATCATGCGAGCATACAGAGTTTTGCATAATTTTTCGAAAAGTTTGAAATATTCATCTTGCGGGAAATTTTCAACTAAAAACATGCACAGTTTTTATTAGTACATCACCCCGAATAGTTCCGAATGTGATAATTAAATACGTGTGCACCATAAACAATTATACAGAACAAAACCATAACACAAATTATACAAAAGAAAATACACCTGCTCTTATGCTGATAGAGCGAGAAAGAAGAGAGACGAGGCGAAGACACCTGCCCTTAAAGGGTGTAGTAATAAGAAGTGGCGATTCACTACAGCTGCTTCAGTGTGTTTATTCTCGTGGACCGCGATAGATCGTCGTTAAACTCCACCAGCTGTTCGCGCTCCCTGTTTAGCATTGAGAATCTATTTTTTCTGGTTTTTGTCCTAAATTGTGTTGGTTCGTCATATTTTCTCATACGTGGTTTTAGCAATGTCTCATCCCAAAAGGTGCGTATGATCGCGTTATTCACGGTGTTTACTTTCGCCAGTGATGCGAGAGTTTGCACAATCAGTGCAAATTTGTATTATTTTGCAAGTGTACGCAATGAATTATCTCCAATTCACCCGAGTAACTGGGTACTATGTTTATTCAAAAGGGCCATTATCGTGCAGCTATTTTCGCCGGTCGCACAGTTTTTTGTTTATTTTAGTTTTCGTTTGCCACTTTGACCATGTCCGTTTGCGTGGCGATCGCGCTACTAATTGTAGGGATCGGTATGATGCAACTCCATGTGATGGAGAGTAACATTGGATTTACCCAGTAATTAGGTACACCCGATGATATTGTAGTTTTCGCGTACAACGTATAAAAACCCATGGATAGAAATTACAATCTAATCCTGGTAAACACGCTCATCGTACATAGCAAACGTGTCATACGAACGAGAATAGGCCGGTAGAAACGGCATACTAATTGTTGTTTTAATTATATTCTAATTGTGTTCAAATGTCATTCAGAATTGGGATTATGAAAAGCACACAGCCAATACATAAATGATAGATCGCTTTGAAAGCACAGTGAAGTCGTATTTTAGCGACAGAGGTACTGAATTTACATACCAGCCGGGAAACCCATGGGCGGCTAGGCTAAGCTAGACACTGGATTTGATTACAGTAATTTTACACCATCTACGGAGCATGTCTGATTTCCAACCGCACCGCAGGACGTTTCAGTTTGAGAATTATTTGAATGGCTTCTACAGACCGCTATTTCTTTTACTTTCCTAAGCAAGTGTAAGTAAATGCTTAACGTAACACATCTTGCTTATATCGTTGGCTGGTCTGAGACAGGTTAGTTGACTTTCACTTGTAGCAGCGATCTTTTTAGTTTGCGCTGTGTTGATTTTTTTTAAATTTGCACAGAAATAAGCGTTAACGAGCATTGAATTGGCCCATCTAGCGATTGAACGGTTCCTTGCGGGGATACCGCGTTATTTGAGCTTCCGTAATCGCATCCTATTGTCCGATGTTTATCGTTAAGTAGATAGCAAGAAGAGAACAGATAAGCGTTGGCGATAGAACAGATCCCAGTGCTTAAAGGGATCAGGGCCAGGTCGTTGAGAAGTTCATTGTCAATCTCGTTCAGCGAACCGATTGGGTGTGACCGGCTCGTCACCTCAATTCGCAATAGAAACATGCTCTGTACCTTTTACATTTGTCATTGATGCTCTCCAGAGTTCCATCGCCGGTTACTGATAAGAATTCCTTCAGTATCAATATGAGACTACCCTCCAGCCCCATCCCTTTTACCATCGGTGCTAGGGAGTAAAAAAGATACTGTTCCAGTGGAACGACGGTTCTATTTACCTAAAGAAGTCAACTACAAAATGCATCGCAAGCCGAGCTGATCTGTGATCTGCATTTCTCTTTGTGGCACTTGCAGATCAAGTCGCGAGCCAATATTCTTCGCAAAGAATATATTACAATCGCGTCTGATTAGCAAGTAAAATGGTATTTACAACAAATAAAAATTCGGGGTCTAAAACATAAAAACGGCAACGGGCAACTGATAAGAACCGCAGTAGGAATGGCGCAAATAGCGCACTTCTCATCATTCAACCTTATCAGCGTGGTAACGGACAGTTGAATAAAAAAGGAAACAAGAACACCAAACCGCAAACCTAGCGAATCAAAACATCGAATTTTCGACCGTCCACGGGGGCCGCAACTGCGTTGACCATGGAATCAAGCATGAGTACCAAAAATAATCAGCTGTTTTTACGGAGTTTGTTTTCAAGTGCAACATTGTTGCCTTTAATCTGTGCCGGTAATTCAAATTATACTCGTACTATTGCAAATCAATTGTAATCATTAAACTATACCGAAAATGCTCCTCGTTTCCGTTTCCTTTTGTGCACACAAAATATGTTCATGTTTAAACTTTGATGGATTTGAGAGATCATGTTTTGAGCTAACTACCACCACATGAAAACGTGGGTAAAATGAAAGCCTGCATGATATTTTTGCAAAAGTGAACGACTTTCGAAAGATTTGTTTAATGTTCAAAAAATCCATCTGCAAATCCAATGCATGTTTGGTAAAAAGCCAGATTCAAAGGACAGGTAAAATTCAAGATTTCAAGCCAAGCTGTAAAATAGTTTTTTCGCTGTTGATTTGCATAATTTCATAATAAACAGATATTTGCATGTGCAGTTAACTCAGGTTAAAAGAGAAACATGATAAGAGAGAACGCTTTGATAAAGTGAGCAAAATGTAAAGATTGCTGAACCAATAAAAAGAATATTCTACGTCTCCTCAGGACTCTCATAAACCGACGATCATCGTCGAATATGCGTCATTATTTGCCAAACCATTTAGCACTCGTGAACAAAATGTTCAATTGCACATCTATTCGAGAATTAAACAATTAAACAAAGAAGTTTGCAGACTATCATTATAATAATATAATCTTCGAGCGAATGGACAATGCATTGATTTTTCCGATCGGAAGTACAAAAATTAATAGTACCTGTGCCGTTTCTCTCCTGTTTCTGTTGTGTTCGATCCGGGTCTCTAGAGACAGCGCAACTACCCTGGGTAGGACTCCTGATATGATCCATCCATCCTGAGGTTCCATGATCCGCGGCTGATGGAGGGGGAACTGCAAGACTGTTATGAAGTATAATCCAGAACAACATTTGCTTTGATTCGTCCCCGTCTAGTAACGATGGCTTCCTGAGCCAACCGAAGGGATTCTCCACTAAAGCGATACACGTTGGCCAGGATGCTGACCAGTGGACAAGCAGAGCGGTAGTGCCACCGATCAGTATGAGTACCACTTTCAAGCAATCGGGCCCAGCACAGCATTCGGTTAGTAGAAGTTTTAGTTACATTGGGCAAACTGGACATACTAAATCGATCTGTTTTCATGTTTACAGGGCTTCGAGTATGGCCGAAGCGGAAACCCGACGCGAGACGTTCTGGAACGTTGCCTCGCATCGCTGGACAACGGTCGCTTCGGCCTGACGTTCGCTTCCGGACTCGGTGCCACGACAACGGTCATCACGATGCTGAAGAGCGGTGACCACATCGTGGCGGGGGATGATCTGTACGGCGGAACGAACAGGCTGCTGCGAAACGTTGCGCTAAAGATGGGCATCGAGATCGATTTCGTTGATCTGACCAACCTGCAGGCTGTGGAAGAGTCGATCAAGCCGAACACGAAGCTGTTCTGGATGGAAACCCCGACCAATCCGCTGCTGAAGGTGGTCGACATCCGCGCCGTTTCGGAAGTGGCGCACAAACAGCCTGGCGTAAGTGATATCCACTGCACATTTCCCAGCGTTGCGCCGATGTTCGCAACAGAAGAATAACCGGTATCGCCACTCTTGTCCTTGCAGATCGTGGTGGTGGTGGACAACACCTTCCTCTCGTCGTACCTTCAGCGTCCGCTGGATCTGGGCGCGGATGTGGTCATGTACTCGCTGACGAAGTACATGAACGGACACTCGGATGTCATCATGGGTGCGATGGTGATCAATGATGAGCAGATCTATGAACGCTTGAAATTCCTACAGAACGGTAAGATCTGAGAGATGCAACGATAAACTTAGACGCTAATTTTACCCACATGATGAGAAAGCAAATTCCCAGTTTAACCGAGGAGGGCAATAGGAGGCTATTTTGTTAGTTAAATATAGCCAAACAAAGTGCTACAATTAGTAGGACTTGAACAAATCTTCAACGCCTACCTGGTTAACCGAAGCCTATCATTTTGTCCATAGCAACCGGCATCGTCCCATCGCCTTTCGACTGCTATCTGGTCAACCGTAGCCTGAAGACGCTGGCCCTGCGCATGGAGCGCCACAAGAGCAACTCGCTGGCGATCGCCAAGTTTCTCGAGACGCATCCAAAAGTAGAGCGAGTCATCCATCCGGGACTGGAGTCGCATCCGCAGCACGAGCTGGCCAAGCGACAAACGTACGGCCACAGTGGCATCATGTCGTTCTACATCCGGGGCGGGCTGGACGAGGCCACCGCCTTCCTGAAAGCGCTGCACGTGTTCACGCTCGCCGAAAGTCTCGGAGGGTACGAGAGCTTGGCCGAGCTGCCGTCGGTCATGACACACGCCTCGGTGCCACTCGAGCAGCGCATCACGCTCGGCATCACCGACGGGCTTGTCCGGCTATCCGTCGGCCTAGAGGACGTTGATGATCTTATTGCTGACCTGAAGCAAGCCCTCGATAAGGCATGAGGAAGTGTGCGGCTAAGCCCCAGTGGAAGCTCCAATGATCTGTTCGTTGCATTTAACTGCTCTATCCGGACGTACGTCTCAAAACATATACACAAAAGTACATAAATGCATTTTTGAAACCTGTTCATACGCATGCCCTGTTTATTGCACTTTCAGTCTGGTTGATTGTGTCGAGCTTCGTCTGAAAATTGGAAACATGACCTCGCTTGCATGATGATATCTTTTATTATAACTATCTAACGGATGGTTGGCGGGAGGGAGGGATCGTTTTTAATTCTTTACACTAAATTCCCTACGTATCCACGTGGCGCATAACGAATATTAGCTAACAAAAACAAGTCTTATTTCTTACATTTGCTACCAAGAGCTAAGGCTAAACAAATCGGGCACAAGTTGTCGCGTTGCGGTAACGGCTGCACAGTCGAATGATTTTGATTTACATCCCCACCATCTTCGCCGTCGTCGTTGTCGTCGTCGGTGGCGGGGGGATTCGGGTCCACCTTTTCCTCCCGCTCCCCGTCGGTCTTGTCTTCGTCAACGTGGCAACTGAGGTGATAAATATTACAACATTCCGTACAAGCACTAAGAGTATCGGTGGATCCTACGAACATGGAATGGAGGTGAAGAGACAATTAGTACTAAAAATGCTGCCTAAAAAGAATGTAATGTTGTAATTTTGCACAAAAAGTGTGTTTGAGTATTGTAAATCTTAAAACTACAAGCGACAGTTCTTTTCGAATAAGGATGTTCCTCCTCTCATCCACAGGACCTAGCAAGATGGTAAATCTAACAGCATTATATCACCTCTTTTCGACCTTATATGTGTCTCGTGCTGAATGGTCATCTACGCGGACTTCACAGTCCAGTGTGTATTATCGTGTGCTGCCATCAATCTATTTGAATGGCTAATACAGAAAAAATCGATTTAATTCTACACTTACCAATTTTACTACAAACAAAGCATACTTTGTTTTCGGTTTCCACCAGCGCGCTGCTGTCATGTTTTTCGAGGGACAGTATAGGGCGTTCAGCCTCGAGGGATTCAGTAAGGGGCAGTTTGGTAGCGACCGCTGGTGTCGGCGGAGGTGGTGGCGGCGGTGTTATCCCGTTTGGCCAGGGATTGCGTTTTTTGTTCGCTTTCTCGGCGGACGTCGCGCTGTACAGCAGCCGCTTGTTTGCGCCCGTACGACGCTTCTGCATGATGTACAGCTGCTGCTCGAAGTAATCGAACCGCCCGTAATGAAAATCCTTGCGCTCTGTGCTGCAGCAGCTGCGCCGCTTTCGCTCGTTCTTGCGCCCTTTCACTAGATTGCTGTCCTCGATCGTGTACAGGCTGAAGTGCTTCAGGAAGTCGTACTGATCCATCTCGTCGATGCAGCACGGCAGAAAGGGGACTGGCTCGTCCTGCAGGGGGAGGAGCCGTTCGTTCGAAGAATCGTCCGAGGTATTGGCGGTGACTTCGATTACCTGCCTGCGACCACTACTGTTGTTCGAAGTCCCGGGAGTAGAGGCGCGCGAGTTTGAGGACTCGGACGATGACATCGAAGGGCTACGAGGCCCAGCAACCGTGCCAGTCGATCCAACCGGTCGATTGGTACGGATGGCGGTCGACTTATTTGTCGGATTTGCTTTTTGGCTGCTCTTTACCTTACTCAATGCCTGCAGTAGATTGCTACGACTCCGCTTGACGGCAGCCGATTCGGGCGTAACGATCGCTGCCACGGAGGAAGATTCCTCGGAATCATTACCGAGCTTTTGTTCGACCTGCTCCTGTTTTACCTCCGTTGATTCCAGCTTTATCAGCACCAAATTTGCCGTCCTTGACCGCAGCATCTTCTCGTGTATCGGCTGCTCGGGGGAAACTTTGCGTTTGCCACCGTTGGTACTAGGTGCCATCTTCACGAGGACGGGTGGCGGCGGAGGCAGTGGGGGTGGTTTAGACGGGGCGCTTGGAGGCGTTATGGAAGGCTTCTGTTGGTGTGTAACCACGTTCTGGGTTCGCTCTGCTTGCGGTTTCAGCAACGACGTCTGCAGTACCGGTCGTTTCCGGAGCCGCTTCTCCGCCAGTTTCTCGTCATCGAATGGGGAATTGGAAAGCGACTCCAAGCGATATTTCTGGTAGAGCTGGGTTTCGTTCAATCGTTCCGCAACGGCGCGGGGGACGTAGGACGGAGCACCCTGTAGTTCGTAGTGGTTCGACAATACGCATGCAACGTACCCGTTGGCAAGCTCATCCTCCAGCACGACACGCCGCTCGCTAGCCGTCTTCTGCTGGAAATGCCTCAGCCGCTTCGTTAGGTCCTGCACAAGCCTACTCTGATCCTTACCGATGGCCAGCATCTCATCCTCCAGCTCGAGCAGGTACTGCTTCACCTGCATTTGCTATATGGATGGACGATCGTAGAAGACATGTGGCGTTGATGAACAGGTGCTATCAGAACTTATGCGTCATTTTATGATTTCTTACCTGTATAACAGGTAAACGTTTGCATTGTTGTGCGAAGTGCTGCGGTTTCGAAACGATAAAAGGTAAGCATTACACGAAAAATCACGAAAAACGGTGCGATTAGACGAACATGTTTTCTACCGAGAGAACACTCGCGCTTGCACACACATGCGGGCACACGCAGCCATACATGGGAAACCCACCTGATGCACTTTCACGCAGTCCCGTAACGATCGCTGGCAGTATGCGATGTCGTCCTTGAGCTCGTCTGGTATGAAGAACTCTTTGATGATCTTGTGCTTTTGGCTGTCGCTTACCATTCTGTTCTCTGCCTTGCAGTTATCGCACTGTGCTTTGATATACGGACGAAACAGAAGTGGCCATCTGCCGGGAACACACCTTCCTAATAGAGCAAAAAGGAATGCGCTGCTCACCACTGTCGACCTACTCATCCATGTACACACTGATCTGTGGAGGCTCGCGGGTTATCAATATCCGAAAGGCCGATGCCGAACGATTTATCGCCCACAAAACACAAGTTTGTTAGAGCACTCCTAAAGATCCATTAAATAACCGCAAATCTTTTCAGAATTTTTACCGCACTTTAAACACCCTATTCGCTGTCAACCCGGTTGTCATGCCTAGAACAATCTGAAACGTCAAAAGCTAGCAAAATTAGGTTCTCCTCCAATAGCAAAAAATGCAGTCAGATGCTTGCTGCCCTTGGTCATGTTTCGTTGGTATCTTTCATTGCATTGCAAACTTAAAGGTAAACCGATTAAAACCATGATCGAATATTTTTTTAACTTTCTGTCACCCGTCGAAATACAGTGGAATGGTCTTCAGAGGGGCTTCAAAGTTCGAGGGTTGCAAAGCGGTTATTTAAGCTGTGGCGAGTTATCTGGGCGACGACACCGATCAGCCGAAAATGTAAACAAACATGCCATTGACGTGTGCGAATGACATTCACAGCAGTGGGACCACTTGGTAATGTTTATTATCCAAAAGAGCCATCTATCGGTCGGCACTGTACGGTTGTTGTTTGAATTATAGAATACAAAACATCAGGTACCAAATATTTTCCAGTCAAATAACGAAACGCTTTCAGCCTAACAACAGTACCACATAACTATGCTTCATTTTAAGTTTTATTTCGACCATAGTTATTATTTCTAGCGAGAATTATATAGTTATAACATATTTATTTGGTTCGCTGAAGTACTACGGACCTTTCATCGAAGTTCTCGTTGGTCAACAGATTTTCCGGGTGGCAGGAACCGAAGAATAAAATCTGCTGCCCATGGTGGAAACGGGGTCTGGTCAACATTTCGCTACCACTTTTCTCAATCTCCGTCTGCTTTTGGACGACGGTACCACCGTCGGCACGTCCACCACTGACGCTGTTGGTGTTGCCGTATCGCTTTGACTCTTCGTGGACGATGCTTTGAATAGTGCAGGATTTGTTTGTACACACGCTCAGCATCAGGTTTGGCTGACTATCATGTTTACGATGACGATTACGCGCACTGTCCGAGCTGTCCGAGGGCGTGCTGAGCATCAGCACGCGGACGGTCTTATTCGAGTACAGAACGAAGAGGGTGTCGTTCGTTTGCGCCATTCTCTTGAGGTTCGTAATTAAGTGAGCTGGGAAAACACAAAATTAGAAATCGGTAGCTTTTCCTCCGGTGCGTCGTCCATTCTTCCGCGCATGAATACTACTCACTTGGGTCCGGTTGAATCAGTAGTGCAGGATCATACACAGTTTCCACGAAATGGCTTAGCCTTATCACCGAACGATCGCTGGACAGCACCATCTGATGATGATCGTGCAAGAGAAGGTTGCCAAACGAACGAAGCGCATCGTAAGCCAAGCGACCACCGCCGATCCGCGTGCTCAAGTCAATCACTTTTGACTGCACTAGTGAGACATCCGGGCGGCCTAATCTCGCATTCAGAGTGTTAGCCGAAGAAGAGTCGTTTTTTATATCTATTTGAACGTGCCATACGATGATGATACCGGTTGAAAACAGCCCGAAAACCTAATTTGAAGTGAAATAGAAAAAAAAAAAAGGTGAAACCTTCCTAAACACTCACGATACTACACATAATTTGTCAACTCATACCTGATTAAGCACATTGTCATTGCCGGTCTCTATGGTGCTATCTCTAGTGACCGGCACCGGGAGCACTTTAACCGTGACCATTTCCCAGCAGGAGAGCTTGTGCTTTCGTCCCACGTTGGGCGCAACGATCTGATGGGGCGCTAAAATTTCATTGTAGCACCGACCAGCATCTCCGAGCCACAGTTGCAGAGTTCTAGAAGCATCAAAAACAAAAAAAAAAAACATTGAAAAATAATTCGAACATGTACGATTGCAGAGTATTCTCCTACCCATCGTCCGTTCCGCCAAACACCATCATCTGCTTGCGGCATTCATAATCCACACATTTCACCGAAGACCATGAGCTGAATCGGTACACGGGCCGAGAATAGGTTCCGGTGGCCCAAAACTCAATCACAAAGCGATCACTCTGCGCTCGCTGGTCAAGGGTCTCCGCATGCAACAACTTTACCGCATATTCTGGGCACATTTTTCCCGTGTCGAATGTGCGTATCACACTCGTCGGAATTCTGCGAGCATCAGGTGCTTCGTCTTTACCATTTAGTTCAGTGTTGGGCTTGTGAGACTTGAGCCGTTTAGCTTCCAGCAACGCCTCGAAGATTGGTGTTGATTTCCTGACAAGCTCCAGGATGATTCGTTGCGTGTTATAACTTTTCCCATTAGCTGTGGCGGCAATCCCGTAACGCGAAGAGGATACCCTCGAAAATTGTCGTTCCAAAGCTCCGTTCAGTGTGGTGAACATTTGTTCGATATTTTGCAAACTGCTGTAACTCTGCACGTCGTCTTCGTCATCCACTCGGGCCATTTGGCAGTTCTCATCGTCGCCGTTTTCGGCAAGTAGACTGCGGAACTCTCCATGCATGGATGTGTATCGATTCCGCGTCCTGATGCCGGATGTTTGTTGACCAGTCGTAACCAAACTGCTGTCGGTTTGAATGTGCTTGCCGTAAGCGGAGACTGTGGTGACACCGAAGTGTGTCCTTAGCTCGGCATATTCCTCCGGATCAAACTTGTAGAGGTCAACTGTGACATCATTGAGTGAAATTTTACTCAAAATGTCTACACTACGCACATTTCGAGGGTTTTTCATTTCCCTCTGGGGTTCGTATTCCAAAACCTCCGTTTGAGGAGATTCTTTGAGCTCTACTTCCGGGTTTGTACTTCCTGCGCGAATTTTTTCAAACTCATTCTCCACATTTTCATCATCATCATCGTCATCGTTGCCGTCTCGCTCATCGTCGCCTCCTTCCGAGGAGGAGGTTTCCGAGTCCGTGTTGTCCACGTGTGGCTCCGAGCTGGAGTTTTCTCCAGTCGGAACACTTTCGTCTGATTCAAAATCCGACTCATAGTCATACACAGGATCCGGCGTGGGAGGTTTTGGAACGCTTGGTTTCGGTGCGACTGCTGGGGTGGGCTTTTTGGCTGGAACAACCGCCGCCGGCTTTGCCTTCGGTTTGGCGGTTAGTTGGCTTTTCTTTGCATCAGTCCGAATGGGAGCTTTGCTGACGGTCTTCTTGACGATGGGAGGGCGGGTCGTACGCGGAGGTCCCGTGGGCTTCCGTGGACCAAACGACATCTGTTAACATACAGGGCAGTAAAATTCGATTTGATTCGATGTAAAGCGGCTTGAATGGGATTGGGTTACATTATTACGTATATCCGCTCTATATCCCACACGGTTTACCCCGTTTTATGTCATTAAGGATACTGCCCAGCTCAATGAGGAAAAACTGACAATTGTGAACTAATTCCATTCCACAGGGCATTCCCAATTTCAGACAGGAAAACACGAAAGCATTAAAACAGTGCAGAGGAAAGACATAACCGCGACTAACAACTGCGCGAAAACAGTCTTTCGCGGCATTGCTTTCCACGATTTCGTAACCATCGGCACGTTTTATAGGACTTCGTTGGATGTGTCATTTGGCCGAGACGATCAAGTTACCGAACTGCGGAAAGAAGCGTGAAATTTATTCGCAAAAATAATAAAAGCCGTCGATTGAATTATCGTCGCTCAAACCACCCTGTTCGAATGGCCGCGCCGCGTTATGAGGAATGCACATCCCGATTTAACCTTCTTTCTTTTTATTTCTCTTCCCTGCGCTCGTTGCTCCATCTTTTGTTCATAGTCAGCATGATCGCGATTCCGATAGCCACTCGACGGAAGAAATGGGTCCCTAATCTTTGTCGAAAATACCCCAAACGATTTAAGAGATTTGAAAAAAAAATTAAAACACTCGATATTACAAAGCAAAGAAGGTACAGGTTGAGAGAGATAGACGAGAGGTAATGTTTTCCATTCTACTATACTTGTTAACCGCGTTGATGAAACAATTGCTTTCATATTAATTGTGAGAGCAAGTAAGTATACAAAGATTATCCAAACATATTTGTTTGACTGTGACTTCATAATAGTTATCTTGTATAGTAATAGTAATAGATAAACGAAGCACGCACTGTACCGACGAGCCATTCCCCGACCGCTCAGCTGGTATCAAATGGTTATGTATGTGCGCTGAAAGACCACAGAAGAGTGAAGAACCGGTAATTTCATGGTCAGACGGTGACCCGCCAGAAGTAGCGGTGACTCAGTGAAAAGCAGATCGCGGTGTGCGTCTCTCGTGTAAACACAAAACACAGAAAAGCGCGTCCCACGATCGTTGACGATCGTCCGTACGTCCGTCCGTCCCGTTCTCTCGCACACGGTTCAATCGGCGAGCGACGGTGTCTTCCCATTGGCGAAACACACTGCACGCGAGCATATGCGCGGGGATTGTTTGCTTTTCGTTAGCATGTTTACGTGTTTGTATTTTTCAGAAAACAACGAAACGAAAAGATGCGGATGAAAAATCCCCCCAACAAGATTTGGGAGATAGTTTAGCTGCTGGTTTCATTTGGAGGGTTGGAGCAAGAAAAGGAAAAGTATACCCTACACAACGTTCTACAGTATCCTTTTTCAGTGTTGTGTGTTCGCTTATGGTATGCGATGGAAATGTTATTTAGATATGCTCCATAAAAGAAACATCCTAAATTGTGATTCATTACAGGCTGAAAATATGCTAGCTGAAAAAGCGTAACTTTGCCCGATAGCACCCATGGGGCACGGAAAGCTATAAAGTAGTGCCCCGCAAAGTCCCACACTAGTCGCCCGAACGGTGCAGTGGCGAAACTGCGAATGCATTAGCACCGCACACCACTATTCCGGATCAGTGGACCGTGCCGTGCGGCCGGAACGGGTTTCGCTTTTAGTTTGCATTTTTCGGTGGTTTCGATTTCTTCCATTCGCGCTGTCGGTGTGTGCAATGGGCGGCAATTTTTGTCCGTCGAATTAGTCCCATTACCGTCCCGTCTGCCACCGGTTGCACAAAAACGCGGGGAGAAAAACTAATGCCGCGGTGCTCGATGCGGTTTTTGCGGGAGGGACTGCTCTGAATGTGGCCACCGTTTTCTGCCGTGCGGTTCATTCTCAGTTTGTCATTCGCTCTGAAGCAGCGCGCATCTCGAGCCGTACGGAAAGAGAGTGTGTGTTCACAGCATCGCACCGTGCTGGAGGAATTTCGCTGCCCCACACAAAGGGAGTCCCGAAACTAAACACCGCACACACCGGGGCAAACGGACAGCTCCAACGGGCAACACAACAGACAACGCCGCACACGCACCGACCGGCATGCTGTGTTTGTTTTGTTCCGTTTGTTCCACTCTGTGCACATGTGCGGTCTGACGTTGCTGGACTTTCCGTCTAGCGTGGCCACCCGGAGACGGTGGTGTTCGTGATTGTTTCAACGGTCGCCACGCGGCCCCAGGCACACCGGTTTTCTTCCTGACCTTCCCCGCGTCGAACGAATTAAACGCGCTCCACTCTGGGGAACGACCCGCGTCGGGCCGTCGCCGGCAGTGTGAGGTAATGCGGGGATTGTTCGTGCTGGTACGATCGCACCCGAGCCGTCACAGATCGTCTGCGCCCGCGGCTACAGTGCGGTGTGTGGTTGGATCGCAGCTCGCAGTATCGCAGTAGCAGCAGCAGTGCGTGGTCGGACGGACCGATCGGTGCAACCTCCTGTCAGCAGCGGAACGCAATCGATTGCGAATCGTGTCCGCGCGATCCGTAGCGTGAGCCGCCCGTTCGTTACGAAAGCGTCGCTTCAATAGTGCCCGCGCCGAGTGCGTAAAGGTGTAGACAGTTCGTGTGCCATATTCTAGCAGATTTGGTTGAAGACAGACCAGAAAGGAGTGCTCCCCCAGTGAATTTAGTCATTCAGTGCAACCCAAAAATGAAGCTTTTAGCACAAAGCCCACTTTCGGGAGGGCTCTACCGTGGTCTCCTGCTTGTTGGGCTGCTCCTCCTGCAATACTCCATCGTGCCGATCGGTGCCAAATCGCAAACGTCGAAACAGTGTAAGTTGCTACAATAGTTCGCGCGATGCGGCGTATGTTACTACGCTCGTATATTGTAGGCGTGTTCAAACAAACGAACGAAAACCCCGCTTGTTTCACTTCCAAACGTTATGCGTCTCACCAGTGCAATAATGGAACAAGTGATTTGGATGCCAGAGCAAGCTATGAACTTGTTTTTTTTTTTCAAACGCCCCGCGGGGCCCAAATGTGTACCTGCCATCCAGAAAGTGTAAAGTGCTTGGTCGTATAGCAGCAAGAAACGAAGAAAAAAATCGAATCATCAGTGAATAGTTCTTGCTCAATAACTTACATAACCCTGCTCGTGCGGGCAATTGACGTCTGACGAATGTCCGGTGAAATAGTGTGCCAAGTAATGTTCAGTCGAGATGAACAAGGACAACGAAAGTGTGTACCTGTGTAAATTGGGCCAGCAGTTTCCTTTCGAAAATAAAACCCACCTCGCCGGTTGGTTGCCAATGCCTGCTGTGTTGTGCTTCTTTCTTATCGAAACCCGAACCAATCTTCAAGGGTCTTTCTGCCGGGATCGCGAGGATCGTCTATTTAGGTGGTAACATGGACCCTCTTGCAAGGACACCTCGAGTACCATAATGAACCTCAATGAGGCCTGGAAAACGCGAACGAGGCCAATGTTATCGAGTTTATCTCCAATTGTTTCGCTACACTTTTCACTATCTGCGCCAATGGGCAGCCCAAAGCGAGTTCCGTGCCGCGGGCGTATCCTTTCACTTTTCAACGTTTATTTTTCGTTTTTCGAACCTTCTTTTTGACATCGTGCAGGTCTTTCTCGTTCATGTGCTTGATTTAAGACGTACATTGCATAATTCATGTTTTTTAGCAAGTCGTAACGGATGTTTATTGGATGGTCTATCCCTTAAAATTGAAAAACGAACTGTGTTGAAATGTGTGATTTGAAGATTCCTTAGACAATTCCTAGCTGAGGTAATCATGCGCAACTAATTAGAAGGCACTAGTTGTGAAATAATAACGGAATGCAGTAAGCGCAAAAGCAGGAAGACTTCGTACGAATACTAATTAGAAGCCGCTAATCAGAAATTCCACTACTGGCATTTCATTAGTTCCAACCGAGTACGGGAGTAACGCGAAGCGTAAAACATCTCACTCACAGCTTAATGTGTAACTTTATCTCATGCGAAGGTCACATCGGTATGTCGGTCAAAAACCTGAAACCGAAATAAATACATACTACCTATTCTCCAAGCGCTCGGCGGCGATGTGACTGCTGGCATGCGGCTAGCAACATTCAGCCGGTTTGCCTGTTCGCATGATTGGCAATGCAAATAGAGACGCAGGTCGCTATTCAAAGCGGAGGGAAACCCCGGCCAGTTTTGCGGCGACAGTACGGAACAAGTGTGTGGGTGGTACATATCTTTACTCTGGGACCCTTTCTGACCGTCGATTTATCTATCTATCCCCCTTTGAAAATTACATTACAGTTCACTATTAATAGAAACAATCCGAATTGGAATTAATCTACTGGAGAAATAGAATTGCGACACTACTCAGTGTAACAATACCCTCTAGGAAGCAACTAAAACGAAGATCTCCACACCCCTATTTAACAGTGCAAAATGTTCCGTTTTTTATGTTACCCGGTTGCCCCAAACAGTGCGCGTTTGCGTAGTGGAGGGAAGTGGCAGCTACAAGAAGGGTGCCCAGAACTGCCCAACGCTGGAGAAAAACTCCAACGTGCGCTGCGTGTTCGGGCTCGACCGGCTGGACTGCCTACGCAAAATACATAAGGGTAACGCCGACTTTGCCGCCTTCTACCCGGAGGACTTCCTGGCGGCCCGCTGGTCTGGAGTGGACATTCTTGTTACTAGCGAACTGCGCTTCCACGACGGTAGGTAGTGCCGCACTGTCAAGTTCATTACATTAGTCAGTTCTCCTTTGATTCCTTTCTGGTTCTTTGCCCTCGCCGGGTGCCTTGCCGTGCGTTTGTTCGCTCAATAATCTGATGGGACGATCTCCTGTTCTTGCCCTTCCGGCTTTTCCCCAGCACACTTCGACTATCAAATAGTGGTGGTGGTGGACAACGAGGCAGAAATTAACACAGCACGGGAGCTTCGGGGGAGCAAGTTTTGTCATCCAGGTCATGGCCTCAAGAGCCACTGGACGGAAGTGTTGGCTGACGTGAGTATTCTGGCGGATCAGCAGAAGTTGTAGAACACTATTATACATTTCACTTTTCACACGTTTTTTTTCTTTTGCAGTACTTTGAAACCAGGCTCACTCCCCGGGAGTGTGAGGAAGATCTTTCTCCGGTCGAGTCGAGACTTAAATCCGTCTCATCCTTCTTTGGACCGTCTTGTCGGGCCGGTCCCTGGGTCCCTGATCCGGCGGAGGATCGTCGTCTAAGTATGTTCACCTTTGAAAAAAAGGTGTTTAACAATCTCACCTAACCAACCACTAATGTCCGTTCATTAGAGAAGAAGTATCCCTCCCTGTGCCAGCTGTGCTACAACTCGTATACGTGTGCGATCGGCGACAAACACTGGGGCCGCCGGGGGCCACTGTACTGCTTGACGAGCGGTGCGGGCGAGGTGGCCTGGGCGAGGCTGGACGATGTGAGGAGCCACTTTGGATTCGCCGGACTACCGGCCGAGGCAAACGCGTCGGAGTACAGTTTCCTCTGCCCCGATGGGCATTTACAGCCACTGAATACGCGCAAACCGTGCGTGTGGGTCGCGAAACCGTGGCCTGCCATTGCCGCAAAATCGTGAGTACACTATGCTTCAACTTGATAGCTTCTTTGCAATTAACAACAAACTTTTCCCTCACAGAAAAGTGGCAATGGAGGTACAGGATCTAGTATCGGAACTATCGCACGACGACGTCAACAGCTGGCAGAATGCGTTGCTGATGGTACTCGAAACTTATCATGTGAAGATCACGACCCTGGACACCGTCATCCCCGTTGACGACTATCTCGACCAGGCTGTTGGGTTCCAGGACGCATACAACAATCCCGGATGCAGCCCCAGCCGCTCGATCGTGTTCTGCACCAAATCGCTCCTAGAGCTGTCCAAGTGTTCCTGGCTGCAGGAGGCGGCAAGTGTATACGGCGTTGAACCGGGCCTGCAGTGCATCCGGACCGAAGGGCTAGACCAGTGTATGGCCAAGGTGCACGGGAAGGACGCCGATGTGGTAATCATCGACCAGGATAATGCCCTGCGAGCGCAACGAGACTATGGTCTGCGTCCGTTACTGTACGAGTACTCGTCGAATGCTTTGCACAAGTATCTGATAGTCGCCGTGGTTGCACGGGGCGCAACGCTACGATCGGGTTATGGTGAGAGAGTTAGAAGATAACCCTGGATCTTGCAGATGAGTCCTCCTATTTTTAAATTATTCCGTTTTATGTTCCTATAGACTTACGCAACCGGAAGGCCTGTTTCCCGCAGTACGAAGGAGCGGCTTACCTGGCAGTGGTGACCGCGCTCCAGAACCACTCCATAGGCGACGTGCACAACTTCTTCTCCGACAACTCGTGTAACTGGAAGCGGTCCAGCCGATGTTCCGCCGTGTACGACGGGGACGACGGTGCCATGCGATGCCTCCAGGACGGTGTTGGTGACGTGGCCTTTGTGAGCTACGAAACGTTCAAAGCCACCACCAGCAAAAGCTCCAACATCACGAAGCAACAGGACTGGACAGTTTTCTGCCCCTTCAATAAGCCTATCAAACACAATGCCCTTTGCTATCTGGGCTGGACGTCGGTGGGGAGCGTCATGATCAACAACGGCACGATAGCGAGGCGAGAGAAGGAAATCTACAATGCCATGAAGGACATCGATAAGCTTTTCGGGCGGAAAAATGGGCTAAAGGCGGAAGCGTTTAATATGTACGGCTCATTCGATAGTCGGAGCGACGTGCTGTTCAAGGATGCCACGGAGAGTCTACGCAGTAGGGCGGAAATGCTACTCGACAAGAACGACGGGTTTTTCGAGCCACCGGCGGTGGCGGAACGATTGCGTGGTTCCGGTTTGAAGCTTAGTAGTAGCTGTGCCACACTCATCGTCACGCTAGCCGCGACATTCGCAAGAACGCTGCGAGAGCAATGAAGATGGAGTGAAAGTGTCCTGTACAATGAAATTGCTCATCTTTAGCAGCTGAACCGGTGGAGCGCAAGTCGCACCGCAAGTGTGACGTCTACCATTTGACATCATCCAAAAACATCCTACAAAGCAGTGAGATTTCTATCGATAAGATAGACTACCAGTACTATTTAAGTTTAAGTAGCATACAATTCGATTGCCTCTCAAGTTGCCAGCACACGGCGGATACTTACAGCGATGAGCGTTTCGGTAGGTAGTTATTGGTTCCTAGTGTTCTTCGTTTTTGACAAAGTTCTTGCAGCAGAACCCTCTCGTTGGGATTTCGTCGAAAACTGTGTATCCAACACACCTCTTCTGACCATTTGTAATTGGAATGATGGAGCTCATCACTAGTTGAATTTAAATTCGTTACTTTCCTTCATATCCAGACATTGCAGAAAGGAAATATTTATAATAAAATTATTGTTTGGAGCGTATACGAAAACAATACATCACTGTAAAAAAACGCACTGTTGTGTTTTGTTATATTTATCGTTACCATAGCAACCACAAAACGCTTCGATAAAGTCGCAGTTTTGGCAACACGGCTAAAAGGACCAATATTCGTAAAGTTTGTACCCATTTAGCAATATTCTATTGTAATTTGGTTGTAGCAAATGGAAGTGAATATGTGTCTAATCGCTAGGTATCGTCCGCAATATGATTTCAATTTCTTCGTAGAATCAAATAAGGTGAAGCTGGTGACCCCACCACCAGATGGCACTAGCATCGCACATCTACCATCATATGCGCCTGCTGGTATGCAATCATGACTACACCAACCACCTGTTGGAGGACGAGCCTCCACGCATCATCCCTCGGTTAGAGTTCGGATCAAAAATCTTCACCGCGCGTTTCGACCTCCCGTCTCTACACTTTTCAACCTACCGTAGGGGGCTCGACCTATCAGGGTTGTCAGGGGAATAACGTGGAGCGAGCATTGTACTGTTTCGACTCACCCCTCGTCCTGACGCCACGAACAGGACATGCGTAGAAAGTGCGTAAAAAGGGATTGTTTTCGTCCCGAAGGGACCAGTGTCCCGTTTGTCATCTTCATCTTCCTCGTCGGAGAAACCGTCGCTATTGTCACGCTAGTTGTCCTTGCGGCTATAAATTGATTGAAAATTATTGGCCAGAACAGGACCCGTTCGGCTCGAGACTATTCATTCTGTGGTGAGCAAACGCGTAGACGTGCACGCCGTCGTTCGTTTTCCTGTGAACAATCGCTATCTCTGTTTCTGCTTTATCTTCAAATCGATATCGGTTATTTCGTGCTGTAAGTGGTGACCTTCTAAATTGGTTCGAAATTTTGTTTGATTTGTTTTAGTGAACTAAAGTTTTTTGTTTGCGCGTGCTAAGATTAATGGGGTTGGACATTAGGTTAATACTGATTATAGCTACTTCTTTCGACAAAAAATGTTCTTCCGTTCTCTCTTACTTCAATAATTTTAAACATTGAATCCGAACATCCTCTTTTGCTACATTTCCCTGGTACTAGCCGTGTTTGCGCTGTCGTGCAGTATTACTACGTTCATCGAGATGCTGGCTAGTAGTAACGGTTTGCGGATGGAAATCGTCACTGAGCCCTGGTTTCCGGAGGTGATCCAGCACCTCCGGCAGACATTCTTCGCGGACGAACCCTTGAACAAAGCAGTCAACCTTTGCCGCCCTGGCGACGGCCACACGCTGCTGGAAAAGCACAGCCTTTCAAGCTTGCAGGATGGCATCAGCGTTATGGCGGTCACCAGCAGTGGAGAGGTTGGCACGAAAAAATCCCTCCTGGCACCGTTCCGGGGGGAAAATTTTCATTCGCTCGTGGACATAATGGGGCGCATTCCATTCGGTTTTTTTTTCTAAATTCCACAGATCGCTGGAGTCGTCGTTAATGGCATTCTCCATGGGAATGACGACACGACCCGTGCCCTGGACAACCTAGCCACGATGGATGATGCAAAGTTTCGTAAAATTTTTACTCTGCTGTACGAGGAAAATCTGAAGATTGACCTTTTCGAGCAGTTTTCGGTGGAGAAAATTTTTGAAATACGCATACTTTCGGTAGATTCCAAGTGAGTACAAGTAGGGGTTCCCGGTTTTTTTGCACGCTTTAATTCCTTCATATTTAGATTTCGAGGACAAGGGCTAGCCAAGGAGCTGATGAGAAAAAGTGAGGAAGTCGCTCGCACTAACGGATTTCGGGTTGGTTGAAAGGGTTCGGTCACACTCGGTCAGATTTCACCTCAACGTTAATCTGTTTCAGGTGATGAAAACTGATGCAACCGGTTTGTTTTCTCAACGGGTGGCCAGTTCACTCGGTTTCGCCACCAGGCACGAGGTGCTGTACGATGACTATCTAGGCCAGGACGGACGTCCGGTGTTCCACGTGGGGGCCCCGCACGATAGATTAAAAATTATGTACAAAGCATTCTGTTAAAGTGACCTACTGTTTGTACGAAGGAACTAACCAATCAGAATGCTTGCTCAATGTGAATCACAAAGAACCAAGAATCCAAATCGTTATTGTTATCGAGCTGTTATCATTGCGTCAGTGTCGTGTGAATCTGAAAGCAATAGTCGTCGTCAACATCATCGTCGTCACCGTCGTCGTCCTTGTCTTGTAGTGGGCACAAACCATCCCTCCATTCCACAAGTTTATCATAATCGAACAAGAACAGCGGTGAAGAAAACCACAACAGGAATAGATGACCTTTCAATACTGGAGTGAATTATTTGTGAGAGAACCGATACGGAATACTGGGAATGCAGCCCGTTTGCGTTTGTTGTGAACACACAGCTTCATACCATTCACGGAGAAGCCAACCCACTCAACACGAGACCATCCAAAAATGATAGACTATTGATTTTGTGTCCGGAGCCATAGCGCCAAGCGGGTCCTCAATCGGAACATGTTTTAAAGGACCCATTTTTTTCAATGGAAGTTTTATTGTTGGTGTTAGTTTAGTTTTTTTTTTTAATTATCACCTCTCGTTTGCGGTGTGTGTTAGTAATAGTTTTAGATATCACCAACATGCCCAGGAATGCCTAAAATCAAGGGTTATTCCCCCCTACATGTAGAGTACACGAGACAATAATGGAATGATTACAGCGAATATTCGTGTCATTTGTGTTGCATTTCCACTTTCGTACCATTTACCCTGTTTCCCAGCTCCAGTGGCTGAGAAAGCATAACGATAGTGTTTTGATAAATATGTATATGTATACGGGACGTAAAAAGGGCGAGCAAATAAATGATCCCAGCAATAAATTCTATATGGATAAAGAAAATGAGGTAGATTGTATTGTCCAGTGTTTGATTCACCCCCGCCGTCTGTATGATTGGAGCATCGAATATCCAACTAGGAACGATTGGAATAATCATAGTCCAACGAGAATTCGCTTCTAAAACATTCCAGGAATGGCTGTCATCAAACATCTACTGCAAATACTACAGGTTCAATTCACTTAAACCACCACCTTCAACTGCTACTCGGGAAATAATTTATTCATAGGTACCTTGAGGAAGATTTGGTTGGAGATCTTTTTGAAGATGTACCCGAATGTGTCCTCGTAGGCACTGCGCAGCTCCTGGAACACCACCTGCCAGTTGTCGTTCAGCACCTGGTTCATGGTTTTCCCTGTGGTTGCAAGCATTATGTGCCTCACAGTCAGTCGCAATTGGAGGTCGCGGTCAATGAGCCTACATACCTAACGTTGGATCCCCGTTGAAGAGGTTCCCGAACTCGAACGTAACGTGTTTTGGGTCGAAGTGCACGCTGTACTTCCGGATGTGCATGTACTGTTCGCCGTTCCGTTCCACCAGCTCGCCAACCAGCTCGTGGTGCGTCCTCAGCCGGTGCAGCGTAATGTTGGCCAAACCCTGGCCGGCAATCGGAAGCAACAGGATCCGTCCATCCATGGTATAGTTTCCCACGAACTCCACCTGCGGCGTGATCGCTTCCGCCTTGATGATCAACTTCTTCAAATCCGTCCTGAAAGCAACGGGACGATTGAGTTGGCAGAGAGCACAGAAATCGGCGAGTAAACGTGCTCCTCAAATTACCGATACTTCAGGATGGTCGATTCGGTCAGACGGCTCAGCTGGACTCCGGTGAAGTGTTGTCGCAGCTTGATCGGAGATGACGGTTCGCCCTGCTCGATCGTCAAGGCGTCCACGGCCAACGGGTCCAGCGGCAGAATGCCGAACTCCGGCAGGCCATCCTTCAGCACCCGGATCGCACCGTTGACCGCGCTCCGCAGACACTGATCGAACCGGGGATTGCTACGGTGACACTTCTCGAAACTGGCGGCTAAAGGTAGGAGCAGACGCGATAAGAAAGGCAAAATAAAGTACTTTTTTTCCATAATCGATAAGATGCTAACTTACGCAAATCTTTTCCCTCGACGATAGCTCCCATCGAGATGAACCAAATGCCCAAGGCGCAGTGCAGAAATCGCCACCAGGCGCTACCGTTCAGATTCATCTTACGTCGATGCGTCCCGATTGTTCCGTTGGTCCACCGTGCTCCGTTTGTGCTCGTCCGACCGGCGAATCCAACTGTTCTGGAAACGACCCGGCAGAAACCGTTTTATAGGACTCACCGGATCAACGTTCGCTTTGTCTCACGCGTCGATCTGCACGGGAGAACCCGGAAGTACTCCGACAACAGATGGAACTTCACCACACACACGACAGAGAAGCTGAAGAAGAAGAGATAGTTTGTTCAAACAGATCACGTCCCACCGCCGCCGGTCGATCGGTTAGGATTGGCGTTCCGCTCTACGTCATTAGAGTGTGGTCCGTCGGATGGTGAGAGGAGATGCATTAAAATCGGCAACTTGCAGTCGTCGCCATTGCTTGGAGGAGACAGTTCAAGAACGTGCAACGTTCATTATGTCTATGGACTGTCTGGAAAGATGTTTAATATGCAATGGTGCAATTAACGGATCCATTGCAATTGCAGGAGCTTCGGCAACAAGAGTATAACCAAACCTCCAAAAGGCCACACGTTAGTTTCTGAGTGACCAAGTGATAATTTTGAGTAGAACCTAAAATTAATTTCTTACTGATTGGCAAAGTCCGCCATCTCTATTGAGGCATCAACCCTTACCATTATTCGAAATATGTGCTCCGATAAAATAACAGCGTATTTTATCGTATCGTGGAGCATGATATACATGTCCTACGCTGGCCAATTGACGAAGACTGCTGACGATCCAATGCGGTACAGAAAATTATGATTAAATTAACGGTCCTCTCCATGAGCGTACGGCACGGCATGCTTCATGCTGTCGGGCCTACCGCTGGGCCCGCTCCCTCGCTTCTACGTAATAGGGGGTTGCACGCGCAATCCGCCGTACTGGAACGGACTGGTCGAAGCACATTTTTGCCATGCCTTCACGCCGGTTCGTGTACTCTCGAGCATACCCAAACGTCGCACGATTTCGTCGTTGAAAATGCTGCCAATGGAATGATAATAATGTTGCCGCTCCTTTCGATTTCGGGGTAGCTTATATTTGGAAGCTAACTCCAAGCGAAGAATCACTTTTCCTTTTTGCGTACATGTACGTAATGAAAAACTGAATAATCAAAAATGAGGATTGCCATTTGCAACATGGGAAGTACTGAAAATAATTTATAGGAAATGAATAACACATCAGATTCCAGGGTACAGAACGGTGGCCATACAAGCGTCTCATAAATGAAGCAAACATAGAAACATACCTGTTTTACAAATGATCTTTGCTGACGACAAATCTTTCCCGGTTCCAGTAGACGTGGTATCATACGCGAATACTTATCTAACGGATTTTTAATCGGGTGCTAGATAACAAGTTGTTGTTCGACGTCTTCCAATCGCGCAGGAAGGATAGGAATGTAACCGACAAGATACCACGACATCCAAGATAATGTACCATACGTTGAAGTAATCTTTATTTCAATTTTCTGCAAACATTCAACAGTGTACGGGAGATAATGCATTGGCGAACCCAGATCGCCACCGGAATTTCGTTTCTTTCGAAAATCGTAACCACCATGCACCATTGTTCCTGCAATGGCCTGCAAGATCAATTGGAAACTACAGCCTCAGTTGAAACAATCCAACGCCTATTTGATCTTCTTTTGGCTAATCGACTATTGTCTGCTTTTAACATTTACCTGGTCTCAAACATTTTGATAGGTCGTAGTTTATCAGCTGCTACTATATTCTTTCAAGTATTTTTCCTTAAATAAAACATCATTTCCATTATCGTGGGTAATACTTTTATCGATTACTAGGGTTTCTCAACCGATGATAAATTAATGGACCAATCGAATGAATCCTAAATGAAAACCACGGAACGAACAATCCCGGCGGGCTGCAGATTTAACAAATACACCACGATCAAATACGTTAGCAGCTAAATAAGCCCCGCAAATAGTCCAGCAACGTCCTTTCTATCATTCTCTCGCTCTCTCTATCTAATGCGGCTGTGATTCATGATTTGGCTAAGTGATTCATCAACCTGCGGCTGAACCATTGCTCATCGCTGCAAGAAGGGAAACATGGTATTGTTTTCACACACATGAATGATAAAATAAAATAGAAAAGAAAGGCACAAAAATTCACATTGATACGCGCGAACTGGTCAGAACTGGTTCACTGGAAGCCGAAGAGAAGAAACATTGAACACGGGACACGCCACCGAACGAAGGTAAAAACTACGCAGGAAACAAAGCAACAGGACACGGCAAGGTTAGTATAGAAAAGCTGCAAGAAGAATCCTCCCCCCACCCCCCATTCTTGGTTGACGACAAATACTCGTTTGGGCAGTTTCTCCGAGATTTCAAGGACTTCTGTGAACGTGCATCTTCGCACTATCAAACTGTAATTCAAGCATCATAACCCAATTTAAGCAAATGTTGCACGAGAAATTTAAAAATCGATTCGATGGAAATTCAACACAAAACCTAAACTGATGACTTCAAAAGAGTAATGTACATACTAACATTAGAAGGAAACAGACAAACGAACAGGGCGCCACGAAACAGCAGAGCGTATAAAGGAGTTGACAACAAAACAGTGCAAAAAAGGAAGAAAAAAAAACAATAAAGCAAAATACAAAATCGCACGCAAAGGCTGGAAGGAGTCGTCTGCACTCTGCGACTGTCCAACACTAATGCTACCCACCCTTCCATTTAATTAACACATTAGGGTGGCAAATCGCACGACTTGCGTGTTTCGCGGCTAGCCACTACGAAAATATATGCCACTCGCACAAAACAACCACACACGCACAAAACAGTTGGAGCCTGGGGGAAGTAAGAGCGACTTGGTTATTATGAACCGGAAACCACCACAACACACCATATACATATGTATATAATAATGGAACGGAACAAAGGGTGGGGAAAAGAAAACAGTGGCATACGGAAGCAGCATGGAAAAGTGTCCGATAAAGTGGTACTCACAAAAGGAAATAGAAAATCAGACAACGGGTCTTCTTTATGCTCTTGTGGGTGTGCTTGGATGGTGGCTAGGTGTG